>MU158810.1:668254-725716 GCA_015888305.1 Antheraea pernyi | reverse complement strand
TTATTTCTCTTTAGTATGACCAACCGTGACGTTTTACGTGTGTCTGTGTTATTTGTTTGTTCGTCTCAAATTTTGTACTAACTTTAACGTCCGTTTATCATCATATATAGGCTCCCATCGAAAATCAGCGCTGCAGTACTACTTACAGTATTGCACATTTTTGCTGAATGGGTTCGCCAATTGTTGGACACCTATTTTTTCATTTTTAAAATGTTTCTTTTTTTCAGTCATAATTATTTGTGTAATTTAATTTAATTGTATGGTTGTTCCAACAATAAAGTATCTCTTTCTTCTTTCTTTCTTTCTAACTAGCTCAAGGGTGCGCGGCACACCTCGGCTTTGGCTGTTGCCTGATACAAGCGATTCGCGTCCTATCTGAGCTAACCTAAGCTAAGCTAACTATTCATACATATATGAGTTGTTGAAACATATATGTGTACCAAGCATACATACCTCAACAACCCTTATATATATTTCGTATCGGATAATATTCTAAACTATTTCAGTTTGATAAGGGAAAAAATAAAACCCTTCCACCTTATTATGTGTAAGCGTGTATGCGTGCACGTGTGTGGAGGTGATATGTGTAATGTTGTCGCAGTGATGTAAGATTTTGTGTCACTGTATCGCGCGAGCAGCGTACTCAAGGGGAAAAAAAAAAAAAAAAAATTAAAATCAGGCATCAAAAGCAAAGATATACTTAAAAATATATATTTTTAAACAATATAGACAAAAAAAATATAACAATATGTCAAAGACTCACACATAGTTACTCAGTATATTGTTAGTTAAAAAACAATAATTATAATTCCAAACTCGAACACTTTCAGATGCAAGTCGAAACGTTTGTTATTAGTCTAATATCCTTTTCGGTAAGAAAACAAATCAACCTGATAGAGTAAAAAGGAATTTGATTAAATCTTCCTCTACACAAGAAATTCTTAACTAGATGCTTCTCGAACAATACTTATTTTTACATGGCCATATCTGGATATCACTATTTGCCATTTTAGGGAAATACAAATTGGTTTATCCTTTTTTGAACGTACAACACACAAAGCAGGATATATCTCAATATATGAATAGACAAAAATAAATGCTTTTCTATATATGACATTGATAAATTTAAAAGCTGTTAGACGAATCACCATGAGACTTGGTACACCTACTGATTGTGAGGGACTTTAAGCTATTTATTTTAATATATCTCGTCATTTAATGGGGTTGAGCTACATTTGAATATTTTTAATTTTTCTGTTATAGTTTTTATGCGGCCAAATTCAAAGGTTGCTAATGAATATAACACATTAATGATCTGGTAGCCTTACCATTATTTTACCATTCTTTGTGTCTACTTATAGATATAATCATTGACGTCATTGAAATATAATAATATAGTATAATACTAAAAAGAAACATACTATTATGTGGGAATATATCCATAAATATGTATATACATAAATAGATAATAATCATTTACTTCGTAACATTTTCAATTATTTGAAGTTAGTGGTAAATTAAGTTGCTTGTCTCTTATAATTTGTAGTTCAGTTTTTGTAATTGTTTGTTTTTATTGTTGGTTTTAAATTGTGATTATGTATAATTAACCTTAGATTAGAACCTATTAGAGGGCTTACTTGTTACTTAATTAATTGTTTAATTTATAAAATTAAAACAGAGAATGGAAATAATAAATTGTAAATAAAATGAAAAGTTATGGCATTCGGAGTCAGATTTTTTTCCAAATTATTTTTGGTCTATAAAGATTTAAGCAATACCCCGCGCGAGTAAGAAAGATAATTTTGAAAATCATGCTACTCCCTAAAAGATTTTAATATCCCTACATGTGACGTTGTAGGGGGTAATCTCTGGATTATTTATAGATAGCTACGTTACTTGTGAGTATCATAGGCTATATATGAACCTGAATAAAGAAAATACTTTTATGTGGTAGTCGGATTTGCAAAGCAAGTCGAACGAAAAAGTTACTTACGAACTCTGCCTTAACGATGAGAGATATATGATTGAGTTCTAGAGAAAAGTTATAGAGCTTAGTAATGCCTATAAAAAAGTTAGCGACAGCGTATGTCTAACTTCAAGGTTTTTTTATTATGAGGGCGGGACAACGTCCGCCGTGCCCGCTAGTTACACTATAATGGGGTAAAATGATATTTTAACCCTTCAAACTTTTCCCAGTCGCTTGTTGAAATGGTCACATTCCAATGGGTTAATTCACTGGATCTATGTCTAAAGTAAATCCGCTGAACCAGTTCGGATTTTAACAGCCGTGTCAGGAACACTAAACCAGTTCACGGTAACAAATACTACAGACAGTTTCATAGTCAGATTTAGGGTTCCGCATTGAAGTATTCTCGTTTGAATGCTTATTTAGATTTATGTAAATATTTGGTGAGAGAACATAATGTAGCAAGCCGTATTTAAGTGGTCTATTAGGAAGTTTATTGAAATGTGTACCGTTCGGTAACAATGATTTATTTATATTGGATGGTGGGGCACTTCCTACTTATATTTATCTTAAGTTAGTGGCGACCTTGTATTACTGTATGTGGGAAAATATCAAACTGTAAAATTCTCCGAGTCTGAAATATATCGTAGACTGAAGTGGTAGTTCGTTGCCAGTTGTGAGATTCTAACAGTAATGTCCGTAGTATCATACATTTATTAACATGTCACTTTTTTCTATTTGTCTAACTGATTTCACAAAACCAGCAATTTATAAATGAATCAAACATGATCTATATATTAATATGTGATGCGAAAACTATGTACCCTTTTTAAGTGAATTTCGCGAATGAATGAGCATGAAATTTGGCATGGTAAAAGTTTATATGGAGGAGAAGTACACAAAGCTATTTTTGTCATATAAAATGCATTAAAAACACATTAAATTAATTAAAATATACATAATACATACTACTGCGTGAATGACACACAACATATACACACGTGTAAATGAAAATGACGTTTCGCCATCCGTCATTTTACACTTACGTTCCAATTACCGTTTTTCATCCTACATTCAATACTTTTTACGTGACTTACGTTCCATACCTTACATGCTCTTTGAACTAAATTGGTCAATCTATAGGTTAATTTATATTATATACAAATTTCTTCTGTACGTGTGTATGTCACTGAACTCCTCCTGAACAGCTGGACTGATTTTGATGAATTTTGTGTGCGTGTTTGAGTGGATCCGAGAATGGTTTTGATTCATAATTGGACCCGGTAGATGGCGCTGTGGTTGAATTTTAGATTTTTTTTAAATTATTATTAAAGCAGGACAACGTCCGCCGGAACCGCTAGTAATAGTATAATATGTAAATTCAGAATAAAGATTAAAAAATATTTAAATAATCAAATTATAAATAATATATTTTAAATACATTTATGAAATCACTGAAATAATGATCATTCTCTTTGGTCTTATTGAATGTCAAAATGAATTATGGTTGAAAATCGAAGGCGACCACTAGTAAATATTCAATGTATACTGCCTGCTATATAACGCGTACCTAGTCTGACGCAAGACGCGCAAGCGCAATACGGTCGGTCACGCTTACTAATATGTCATGACGCGAAATCATAAGTTTTTTTCCTGCAAAAAATACTGCTTAATGCGCCTAAAAAAGTCACTAAACCAAAGAATCAATTCAATATTTAGTAAATAAGCAAACACCATAGTCCATTCTATAGTGATAACTAGCGACCCGTCCCAGCTTCGCACAGGTGCAATGTAGATATCCATTTCAATGAAATACTGTTAAGGGCAGTTTTGATCTACATGACACTTACAACGTATGTAATGTATTTAATTGAGTAAGGAATAATACTATATTATATAAAATAGCTTGGTAAATTACACATAATTATTTTTGTAAAAAGATAAAAATAGTTACTGTGGGTTATCCTTTATCGATTCATTATCCATTTTTATCTATCTTGTAAGATTTAGCCAGCGTTTGCAATTTAAGCGCAAAAAATATGTTTTTTACGACATCACATTAAAAAATTTTGAATTCTTCGGCCTTTATGTACGATAACATGTATGTATTATACATACAAACCTTTCTCTTCAATCACTTTATCTATTGCTGAATTAAAATCCGTTGAATAGTTTGAAAGATCTAAGGTAACAGACAGCAAAAGGGACTTCATTCTATACTATATAAAGACGTACTATATATATTTTCCATCAGTATAGGAAAATTAATAGCTTGTCACACCATCATAAGCCGTAACGTCCCTCTACAAAAGAAACCATAATAAAATCTGATACGAAAATGTGAAATAAAATCATACGGAACCAAAACTGTCGAGGGAAAAGACACGCTCGATATCAACGCGTCCCAATAAACGAATTTTAAAATAATACGCGAGACCCCATTAAATCCGGCTCGTAAATCTATTGGGATACTAAAATGCTACTGTGTCTACACAGTTTATAAATTCTAAACCCGTACTGATCCGCGCTATAGCGTATTACTATAGTCTGTGGTCTTTGGTCTTTTCTCTTCTTCATTTTATTTTTGACTAGCTGTTACCCGCGGCTCCGCACGCGCTTTTAAAAAAGTGTATTAAAGAAATGTAAAATTGTGAGTAGGTGTGTACATTACAGAAAAGCTTTTTCAAAAACATTTGTAACTACGACACGCACGCCAACTGTAACATGTAGCGTACATTAGATATATGAATACAAATAGTATATCGAATGGGATGGGATTTGTCATCAGCAACATACAACCTACTATATACCAAACTCAGTGCTCACTAACACTATATAAGAAAGTAATGCAAATTATAAGCTATACACTATCGAACAATATATCTTAAATCTTTTATTATATAGATATAATATGCCCGTATTCTCGATATACTTAAGTTATTCGTATACGTTGCTATAAACGCTGAGTTATGTAGAAGCAAACGCGGTAAATAAAACAATATGGCCGCCAAATTGACCAAAAAGATGATATAATTCATATTACATACAAATATATGACTTTCAATTAGGTATATTTATTATTATTGGAGTCCAGTAAGGTACACATCTATCGCGGTTATAACATATGTTTGATCAATTTCACACGAACGAATGCCCAGGTAGCAGTTAATCACTACATAGTGTACCAATTCAAATAAAAAAAGAATCATTCAAATCGGTTCACAATTGACTAAAATATCGATTAAAATACATACAACCGAACATAGTAACCTCCTCCTTTTTCGAAGTCGGTTAAAAAAAAGTCCTCTGTCAGCTTATCTGTTCGCGATAAAGTCAAAAACTAGTTTAAGTTACTTCTTATAAGATGAGTTATCTGCCAATGAATGTCCCGTGAAAATCAGTTCAAGCATTACGGATATTCTACTGCGGCCGAAGGCGAATAAAAAACCTAAATTATTTTTTATGAGGTCTGTTATCTATTAGTGAATACCCCGTGAAAATCGGCCCAAAGTAATGCGGACGAAGCCGCGGACAAATAAAGTAGAATATGTCAACCGCTATAATTTCGGTTATCTGGCAGTAAAAATTAAGTTCCCGTTAAAATAGGTCCAGTCGTTTTGGAAATTACCCAGGACAAACAAACAAACAGACAAAATATAATAATATAAAAATATAGACAAAGTATAAAAAAGTTTTTTTTGGTCATTTGTAGCCATATCCATTCATCAAAAAGTTGTTATTTTAATTGTACACACATAAACTTTATTTTTATAATACGTAATATAGAACAAATAAAAAATTGGAAATAAAAGTAGTATAAACTTTTTCCATAGGTAAACAAAATAAACTTCGAAAATGTTTGCGTTACTATGGCAACGTATATAATACTAACGCTAACGAAATCTTTATTTGAACAATTTTGTTTTATGATTATGAAGACTAAGAAGATAATAATGATGGATAAAATAATGTACGACATATTATATAGAAGATTTGGCGCTTATGCCTTTATTGTAACTTGGACATGGAAGAAAATTGATTAAAGGATATATAAGAAATACCTATATTAACAACTTCAGAATTGGCAGTATGGATTAATTCCTTCGCCTGTCCTATTGAACGAATATTATGACTACTACTAATGAAATCTCTCAAAAGGAAAAAAGTGCCCGATTTTGAAACATTCTTCATTGGTGCTATGCTTCTGTTGGTCTTAGCGTGATGTTATATAGCCTTTCTCGATAAATGAGCTATTTAAAACCGAAGAATTTTCTCAAATCGGACTGGTAGTTCCTGAGATCATAGCGTTCAACCAAACAAACAAACAAACTCTTCAGCTTTATATATTAGTATAGATAAGCAATCTTCTGGATTATTAATAATCTACTATTGTCGAGTAGGTAATAAAAGCGTCTTGTGATAATTTTAACATTCTGACAAGATGGTGGCCCACTTATTAGAACTTTCCAGGCCGTTTTTCTGACATGTCAAAATTCATGCTTAGTTGTATTATGTCCCATCCACCTCACTTGTGCACAATAATCGCACTATATTATGTAAAATATCACCGATATTACAAAATATAAGATTATGAATAACATATGACAGACTAGGATCCCAGCAATAACTCCCGGTCTTGTTTGCTTTAAGAAATCATTATATAAGACAGATTTTATTTATCGCTTGAAAATTATTTACACGGAATTCTAGATGGTTTATTCATTTTAAATTATTATTTTTAGGCCGTAAAAAATTAAGCGCTTCTCTCGTCTCAGCCCGTATTATTACAATAAAATTAAATACGTATTAAATACTTGGTTTAAAAAAGTTTCCCAATAAATGCACCGCGCTCGCCCGAGGCAAGTTCGCGTTATCCTTTTTCTCAAGTCTAACCTAAATTAACCAAAGCGAGACAAAAGAGCAAGATGGCAAACATTCAACGACCGCGGTGCATTTAATATGACACCTTTTTAAAGCCACGGTTCAATACGTATATAACTTTTTTGTAATAACACCGAGCATGTCCTAGCGCTGTATGTCGTGGTTTAAATCTCATATAGGACAATTTTTGCACATATAATTGTTGTAAGTATAAATATGCTTTATGATAATTTTAAACTGTTAATGTTTCCCACACGGGGCTACATATTGCAGAAACTACCTTTACATTTTTTGAAAAGAAAATAAAATATGCTCTGAGATACTCACACACCTCTTCCGTGCTTCATCTCAGCTCAGTTGATGATCTGGAATTAGAAAACATGTTTTAGATTAATTCTGGTGTCGGTATTAAATAAATAAAAACATATAAGGCAAAATATATCAGAATCTGTTTTATTTCATTCTGACACTTAATATTTCGGTACAAAGAACATAAAAGTCAACTTTCAAATGGTTTTGAAGAACCAATAAATTATTAAAACTATATTTAATTGTCGGCTATATTTAACAAGCCGATATCCGCAACTTATTATATGTAGCCTATCAAATAGTCTAAAATGACATTTATCTGTCTGAAAAAGGTTTATCAAAATCGATTCAGCCCCTTCGGATATTAGCTCCGACAGACAACAGACGGTTGATTTTTATTTAAATACATAAAAAGCAGTTATATTAAACTTAGGGTTGCCAACTTCTATTTGAAAAACTAAATTATACAGATTAATAAAGACATAGCAGAAGAGTGGTAAAGAACCTACAGAATGTATTGCTCTAAAGTCTAAATAAAGTACAATAATTTATTATGAAGTGCGAGTGGCAACCCTATTAAAGTTACACCACAACATCCCCGTTACAATCGTATTTGCAATATCTATTTCGATAGTTATACAAAAGTCGAAAAATTTTGAACAAACAATTAAAAAACTAGAACGTGACAAATACAAAATAACGTAGTGTTAGAAAAAAAACAATAAATTGTCATTTCAATAATCCCGAGTGAATTTTGTTTCGGTTACAGACTCAGCGATAATAAAATGCGAAATTTATTTGAGTTCGCGTTGACACCTGTCAAAACTACAGACATAACCTGTACAGTTGTCAAAATATTTTGACATGCGATAGTATCTCTTATAAGCGGTGCACTTCGGTCGATTGTGAATTCTAACAACGAATATTATCGGAGTGTCTTCGTGTTTATCAAATTATGTTAATCCGTCGGTGTATTGATAGTAAATGGTGGCTTATTTAGGCAAATCCTTAGTTGGCACAGTTCGCAGAACGACTGACTAGTGACAGATTTCAGTCGTATACTTCTGTAACGTTGAAATGAAACGAATTCGCTTGTCCATGTAATTCTTCATTTAGCCGGACATACGTAATATACTGGATTGCGCTTTTGACGTATATACTAACAGCCACCTGCGACTTGGTCTGTGTTTGTATTTTAATTGAGGTGATTCGTTTTAAACGACATTTTTTTTTCACTCCTCCAGTAAAATATTGTGCAATATACTGAATAGGTATCCTGATGTCATTGACACAAACTAGGGTAAATATTTTTACAGTATAGTACAGTTGTCATACACAAAATTATACCATGCGCTTTTTATTCCGTTATTTTTCTCTAAAATCTCCTTTCAATCAAATTCATCATCACTTCACACCAGCCTGTAAGAGATCCAACATAGTTTTATATTTTCCCTCATAGTACTATTATACAAGAACATTTCTCTGGTCAAGTTTTATCTCACGATGAATTCCTCCACAGTAGCCGATAGTGTTGCCAATATAAATTAGTAAAGATACACAAAATCCGAAAAATCCATTGGTACATACAAACGAACCTGCGGATGTCGAGTTGACATTTAACGCTTAGCAAGAATATGAAAAAAAAAGTCAAGGCAGTCATAAGGGCTGCCGACAAAAGTGAAAATTAAAAAAAAATAAACAAAAGTTATCTCTTCTGAATTTTCCAAGTTATACTTCTTTTGGCGCGTTAGGGAAAAATGATGACAGTTAATTTTTAGGATGCCCGCACACACCGTCAAGAAATACCGACATCCTGAAGTTAGTTATAGTCAACATTTTGTTTCTTTGTATTAAAACTTTCAAGGTATTAAATATATTTTTTCTACAAACGTAGAATAAGGCGAAAGATAAAATTCTTGAAAAGATTTTTATCTTGTTACGCCAAAGAAGTATAACTTCTAACGCGTGTACATACACACTTTTTTTTTATTGTGCTTGACAAAATGACTGCACTATGCCTGACGGTAAGCACAGTACAATCCAAAAACAATGGCGACCACGGAGTGACACACTATTCATCGCCGGTCACCGCTGTCATGCCGGCCGGCATGCAGGGTACACCACATGCAGGTGAGGTTGGCTTGGGGGTCTCAAATCTTATGATGTTTTTCGACACCCCATCACCCCTTACACCCCAAAATTATAGTGTGAAAGACAATATTTCAATTTCAGAATTTGTTTATAGAAATTATTAACATTAGTATGGTTTTCATACCTATCGGCACTCGGAGCAATAATTATATACATTTTTATAAAGTCTATTAATCAATCAAACGTATAATGAGCTGCAAAATATCGATATTACATGTACACAGGCCCCATTACTACGCGTCGCTAGTCTGACGGAAGCCGCGCAAGCGCAATACTGCCACTCATGTTTACATAGCATGTCATGACGCAAAATTATAAACTCCTACCAAAAATACCACCCAACGCGCCTAAAGAAGTTTTAACTAAGATATTTATAAACATTTTGTTGTAAGTCAATCGCCATTTCAATTCTGCATTTATTCGTTTACATTAGTCGACAAAATCTTTATTTACGCGCGCAGTACACATTTATATCGGGGACCGAAATCATAAGATCTGGAATATTCTGGTTTTATTTAATATCCTAATATTACAAATAAATTACATAGTTTAACACCAATGCTGGTCTTGTTTGACAGTAATAGGGGTCTACGATTCAATTGTATCTAATTTTAAACTGTATTACTATTAATTTTTAACAGACTTTGAAAAGAAGGTTTTTAATTCGTTTAAATGTTTTCATATATGTTACTTCAGAACTTGATGACTTATAAATAATCATTACATAGTATAAAACAAAGTCCCCTACCGCGTCTGTCTGTCTGTCTGTTCGCGATAAACTCAAAAACTACTGAACGGATCTTCAAGCGCCAGTGGATAAAGTGATTCATGAGGGACGTTTTGGTATATAATTTGTCAAGGATTTTTGTATAATACGGGCGGGACAACGTCTGCCGGGCCCGCTAGTTAAATATATATATATATATATATCGGAAAAAAGATGTTTTAGGGACTCATTTTAATTATATTACCATTGGACCCGGGATCTCGAAGAAATACCAGGAAACTACTCCGAATCGAACAGGTAATAGTGATTGAAGTATCTATATATAAAGAAGAATGTTCTTTTGCATTTTTCTGTAGTAGATTTTTGAATTGAAATTTCTTATGTGAGAGCTTTGAAATTCTGATCGTCAGCCGTTAGCATAGTTTATTAAATGATCTATGTTTCAATACTCAACTCATCAGTCATATAGTATCGATATATTACTGACTAACTGTGCCCGCGACTTTGTCCAAGGAAAAAACAGCGAATAATAAAGTTATCCTAATGTATTAAGTCCATTTACTTGTCTACTTTTCTCTCGTACTTAAGTCGCGTCATTATTAAAATTACAATAACTATTGATAGACTGAACTGATTTTAATGAAGCAAGGTTAAATGTTACTCGAAAATATACTATATGATTTTCTGGAAATGGTTTAATCGTGACCAGTACTTTAGCGGTGATGCGTGTTCAAACAAACAGACAGACATTTCTAAAAATGATTGAAATGTATTCTATTACTTATTCCGAGACACCGGCAACAACTTTTTTCTCGAAAATATAAAAGTACAAACACATTCTTATGATATATGAATAGAATAGATCTTAATTGTTCAACAAATACTTTCGCATCGAGTGATTTTGTAGTCAGACACGATTCCACAATTGTCTATTCACCATTTAGGTCAATCGTAAGCCCACTTCTTAAAAACCGATTGGCACCAGCCACCGGACCTTGGACAATACGAGGCGCATTTGAATCCATTATACGCGATAAGAAAACTTGTCACGTATCAAAACAATTTGCGAAACGCATTTAATTCACGCCATCCCGTTGCTAAGCACACAGCATGACGAATGGCAAAGGGAAGACGATCGATTAAACTGTCGTTTATAAGACCATTTGTATGAGGACCTAGCTACCATACAAACTGATAGTATGTGTGGTTCCACAGATCAAGTCTGAACGCGTTGTTCGGACAAGTTTAATTTTGCGGACGGTTAAAGCGCAACTATCCGTACATGATGTCAATCTTGGTGTTGATTCTGAATTTCAAATGATGTTTTGTTAAGTTTGCATCGCTGCCAATAAAGTTGGGTGGCGCCAGGCTGTAGACGACGAATGCATTGAACGTTTCATGTCAGTTAAATGGGCATAACACGTTGATGGTACATTTATAGCTCCATTTGAGGTGTGCGGACGTGTGGTAATGTGCTGATAGTGGAATGTTGACGGTGAATTAATTTTTATCGGCCATGCGGCATATCTGTGGAATTTGTAATTCATGTCAGTGTTTTTGATGCTAGTGATGCACGATGAAAAGATTGTCCGAATTATTCATTGCGCAGCATTTTTTGGATCCATATAATTACGATTATATCTCCTGTGTATTGTTCTAGATCTGTAGTTTGGAAGAAAAACTCTATCATGAAGATTTGAATACTTCTTGAGTAATACTTTCTTTATAATACTTTCATTACCTACAGCGTCTGAGGACCTTTCTTGGCGACTATTTCCAATGAAGACACTTTATGCTCACCTTATTTTTGAACTCTATAGGCTTAGTCCTTTTTTCCTTTTTTTTTTTATTTCTGACAACCAGTCTTCCAGATTATAGCTGCCATTGTCGAGTAGGTAGGTATCAATATTACGATCTCTTTTCTTCTTCGATCTACGATCTTGCAATAAATTCAATGTTCTAACAAGGGGGCCACCACCACCGCAACTTTCCATGAAAATTTTGTGACATCTAATAATTTATGTTCTGTGATATCATTTTCCATTCACTTCACTTATGCACAATAACCGAACTATTTTACGTAAAATGCCACTAATATTACAAAATATAGAGTTAAATAACACAAGATTGTGATTAAAGTATAAAAACTACTACATGACTATTTTATCTTATGTGGTGATATAACTGAGATGTTAACAGGTGCAGGATAACACGGGATCAGCCTGTGCATATGCAGCTTTTTGCAGGCCGGCACGACAGCGGCAGCAGGCGATGGATAATGTGTCACTAGGCGTGATAAAGGAATTGGCTCTTAAATGTAGAACACATCTGAAGATCGTAGGCGAACTATTTTTGTTTCAACTATAGCTTCAGTGCATATTCAGCTTGTCGTCTTAACGTGGTATTAAGGCGTAATTGTGGTAACGCCTGCATTATTAATAATGCGGACAGCCCTACTTACCTAAATCTTCCTCACGAATCACATTATCTATTGGTGAAATACCCAAAGAAAATCCGTTTGGTGGATTTTGAGTTTATCGCGAACAGACAGACAGACAGGCGTGACAAAGGACTTTGCTGTATAATATGTAATGATTTATTCAAATACAAAGACACGACAACGATGAATGAAAAACTAGTTTTTGTCTACGATTTTAATTGCGTTAATGTATAATTATGTGACATTTCCCTAGGAAGCATTACTTTTTCTGGATGAAACCCTTTCTGTGCCTTTAACAATGTCTAAGGAAAGTTTCATGATAGTCTGTTGAGTATATACAGCGTGAAAGCATATCAAACAAAGAAAGGCCATGATGATTCGAACACCTTATCGATCGGCATAGGTGCAAATTTTTGCAACTGCATCAGAGCTTTTGGTGAAGGAGTACATCACGTTGAACCCATACTTTGATGGATACCCTCTAGGCAGGTGGTAGAGCCACGCTGAAGCTATTACTGGTTTAACATGAATGGGTCGGCTCGCCCAGGGTACTACCACCCTCTTATATAAAACTGACGTGAAGTAACAGTGCTTGCATTGTTGCGTTTCGTTCGGTCAGTGAGAGCGTCGAAGGCCCATCTCCTCTCCCTTCTCCCCCTCCCTTCCCTTTCTCATAACCCCTCCCTCCCTTCTGGCTGGCACACACAGGTTGGCAACGAACTTTCGACTCCCCTGGTGTTGTTAGTGTCTATGGATGGTGGTGGTCACTTAACATCAGGTGACCCACCTGTTCGTTTGCCAGCTATGACATAAAAAAAAGAAGGTGAAAATCTGTTTCTAGCACCTATTCATGTGTTCCAGCAATCGTAATTAAGTACATATATATACTATATTTTTTATATTTACAAAACATTTCTACTCTCCCTGAGGACACCTTGAAAGAGGGATTGTCCCACCTAAAAATGGACATATGGCCACGTTATATATGAGTTGTTACATTCTAAAATTAGCTAAATCCAATTTTAATCGTTCATATAACATGTTTAATTTTTTTAAGATTTCCACTTTTTATACACCAAAAAAGTAAAGTTGAAATTTTGCTGTACATAAGGTTTTCATTTTTTTTAAATATTCTACATATTTTACGTGATCAAAGAAAGATGTTCATAAAACCTAATGCCCGGTGGGAAGACGACATCACAAAATCAGCTGGCTTAAATCGGTTTGAGACAGCCCAGGACAGAGAGATTGGTTTACTTTGGAGGAGTCCTTTACCTGCTGAAGGATTCTTGCAGATGTAAACAGATAGTACTTTCCTTTTAACAAAATAGTGCTCTTATCTTTTTTCTGTGTATTTTGTAAATATTTTTTTAGTTTTTGTTTTATGTTCCTATGTTGTTCAAAACTGTTAAAATGCAAGAAATAAAAGGTTTTTCATTTTGTTTTAATTTATTTAACGTGAACAAAATTTATAGATCTTAAAAAATAACGTAAATATTAGGAACTGTTAAAATTGGACTTCGAATATTTTGAAACGTAACAACTCAATATGTTACCAAAAATGTTATACTGCGAACTGTACGCTTCTCAACAATCAAAGTGAGGCACATTTGCACATACAATGTAAACATTTTTTTTAAATAACTGGTACTGTATCAATCATATTTCACCTGAATGTAAACACATATTAAGGTGTTGTTTTGTCTAGACTGAAAACGACACCATGTGCCCGAGTTCCGTATATACGCGTTGAGGTGCAGATCTCATGTTTCAGTTGCCACGAGGAAGAGACCACCGTCATTGTTCAGTCGTTGAATAATGTTACAGATTTAAATATGAATTCTTAATAATACAAAGTTGCAAACTCCGGTTTTTTTTTCGAACTGACTATGTTATTGACCTGGCAAGGTCTTAACAGCTTCACCGGACTACTAAGACGAGCGCTTAAGGCACTCAGCCGATTTTATTTGACAACTAGCTCAAGGGTGCACGGTACACCTCGGCTTGGGCTGTTGCCTGATACATGCAATTCACGACCTATCTTTTTTTTTTTTTAACGTGGGGAAATCCCTTATGGATACGCCACCCTCCCGGGGGAGAGGGTGGGTTATGTCCGAGTCGCACGGACTAAAACCCCACGGTGTACCGACAGACCGTTTTGTGGGGGCGGCAAGGGATCGTTCAAGCTAATCAACCTTGTAGAGCCGCCCCCACGGTCCGCCCGGCGGAAGGTGACCGCCGGGCTCCTACCTATAGAGGGACAGACCGGGCACACACCGGCTGCCCCCCCTCGTCCGCCGGACCCGTGCAATGAGGAGATGGACCCCCCGAGGTCGTTTTCACCGTTCTACCGAACTTCGAACAGTAGGCACATGAGTTAGGTTAGGTTAGACGCCGGGAAGGTGTTGGAGAGGGTTATCTCCTCCCGGGTCGTCCAGCACCTAGAGGAAGTTGGGCCGAATCTGGCGGACGCGCAGTATGGCTTCCGGACAGGGGGTTCCACTGTGGACGCCCTGTGCCTCCTCAAGTCGCTGTCTGCTGAGGCGACCTCCCAGGGGGAGAGGGTCTTGGCGGTGTCACTCGACATCGCTAACGCCTTCAACACCCTGCCGCATGGGGTCATACGGGAGGCGCTTCGATATTTCGGAGTGCCCCCGTACCTGCGGCGGGTGCTGGAGGCGTACCTCGAGGGTAGGGAGGTCGCCTATGTGGACGGCGACGGGTGGATGGTCCGGCGGGCGACAGGGCGGGGGGTTCCACAGGGGTCTGCCCTGGGGCCACTCCTGTGGAACATGGGCTACGACTGGGTGCTCCGCGGCGTGCTCCCATATGGGGCACGCCTCATATGTTACGCGGATGACACCCTAGTCGTAGCCCGGGGGGGAGACTGGAGGGAGGTGGAGCGCCTGGCTACGATGGCCACAACCCTCGTGGTCAGGCGCATAAGGAGGTTGGGCCTCAGGGTGGCCCTCGAGAAGACCGAGGCCCTACTCTTTCATGGGCCTCGGCGAGGGCCACCACCGGGGGCCCACATAGTGGTGGAGGGCACGCGGATCAGGGTGGGGACCCGGATGAAATATCTGGGCCTCGCCCTGGACGGGCGCTGGCGGTTCGGGCCCCATTTTGCGGGGCTCGGACCGCGAATTGGTGGGGCGGCTGCGGCACTCGGCCGGCTACTCCCCAACGTAGGGGGACCGGGTGCCGGGTGCCGCAGACTCTATATGGGAGTCGTGCGAGCGATGGCCGCCTACGGGGTTCCGGTCTGGGCCGACGCCCTCGGTGCCGTCAACGTGCGTGCGCTGCGAAGTGCGCAGCGCACGGTGGCACTGAGGGCAATCCGGGCATACCGGACGGTGTCCTCGGCGGCGGCCTTCACGCTCGCCGGCTCCCTGCCCTGGGAGCTGGAGGCGGGAGTTCTCGCCTCCGTGTATGAGTTCACGGCGGCGAGGAAACGAAGGGGGGAGCCTCCGGCTCCCAGGGAGGTAGAGGCGGAGCGACGGCGTCTAATGGAGGACGCCGTCGTAAGGTGGCAGCAGGACCTGGCGGACGAGCGGTTCGGGCGATTCACTGTGGACGCTATCCGCCCGGTCCTGCGGGCGTGGAAGGAGAGGGAGTGGGGCTCCCTGACGTTTAGGCTGGTGCAGGTACTCACCGGACACGGTTGTTTCGGGTGGTACCTGCACCGGATCGCACGCAGGGAGCCGACCGCCGCCTGCCACGAGTGCGGCGCAGCCGAAGATACCGGAAAAGCCGTTGGGCCAGATGGCATACCGGTTGAAGTATGGAAGTTTTTAAAAGTAGATGGGTGGATGTGGCTGACTTTATTTTTTAATAAGATATTGCTAGAGGAAGCGATCCCAAATGAATGGCGTGCCTATCTTTAAGAATAAGGGTGATGTGCAGGACTGTAACAATTATCGAGGAATAAAGCTGATGTCACACAGTATGAAAATTTGGGAAAGGGTGATAGCGAGACGAATAAGAGATGAGACTGAAGTGACTCCGAATCAATTTGGGTTTATGCCTGGACGTGCGACATCTGATGCCATTTTCGCACTTAGGCAACTGTGTGAAAAATACAGACGTGTACATAAGAATTTGCATATGGTGTTTGTTGATTTGGAGAAGGCATATGATCGAGTACCCCGAGATGTTCTGTGGTGGGCACTGAAAAAGAAAAGAGTGCCTGAGAAGTACCTACAACTTATTCGTTGTATGTACAGTCAAGCCAAAACACACGTTAGGTCCGAAGCTGGAGTTACCGATAATTTCAATGTGGCTGTAGGTTTGCACCAGGGTTCAGCTTTAAGCCCTTATTTATTCCTTCTTGTTATGGATGCGTTAACATCAGACATACAGGAGGAGACACCCTGGTGTATGCTGTTTGCTGATGATATTGTTCTTGTCGGCGAAGATGCTACCGAGGTCCAGAGTAGGCTGGTAAAATGGCGAGAAAAACTGGAGAATGTTGGTTTGAAAATCAGTAGACTAAAAACTGAACATTTGTTTTGCGATTTCGGTGGTCCATCCAGCTTTTCTCCTATAGCTTTAAATGGTATATCCTTACCAACCTGCTCTGATTTCCGGTATCTCGGTTCTCTGATCCAAAACGATGGTTGCATAGACAAGGACGTGAGGAATAGGATAAATGCAGGGTGGATGAAATGGCGAAAGGTGTCTGGTGTCGTTTGTGACCCACGAATGCCCTTGAAACTCAAAGGGAAGGTGTATAAAACTATTATAAGACCAGTAATGTTGTACGCATCTGAGTGCTGGGCAACTAGAGAGACGGATGAGAGAAAACTACATGTAGCAGAGATGCGAATGTTAAGGTGGATGTGTGGTGTAACTAGAATGGATAAGATTAGGAATGAATATATCAGAGGAAGTTTGAAAATAGCACCATTAACAGATAAGTTAAGGAGTAATAGGTTAGCATGGTATGGGCATGTTATGAGGAGAGATGAAGACCATGTAACTAGAAAACCTTTGAGTATGACGGTCGATGGATATAAGAGTAGAGGAAGACCGAAAAAAGGATGGATGGATTGTGTGAAAAATGATATGTGTGTAAAAGGTGTGTTGACTGAGATGACATCTGATAGGCGAGCGTGGAAAAGGAAAACATGTTGTGCCGACCCTACTTAGATGGGATAAGGGTAAGAAGATGATGATTTGGTACCGAAACTTCACTATACCCTATATCGTTTTTTTATGCTTATAATTGATAGAAAGAAAAGATAATAAACCTCTGTTGATAAAAAATCTTTGTATTCAATGGATTCCCATCGGAAACAAAGCTATTTAACATAAAGTAAGGAGTAAAACCAAAAAAAGTTCAGGAAAAATTTTAGGAAAAATAACCATTTATTACAAATTAGGTGTGAAATAGTAAACGATAATATATATAACTTAATTACATAAAAAATAAATTACATATAATGAAATTTCTATGCATTCAGGATTGAGGTTACGCAACCGGCACGATGCATGTCACAGTCATATACAAATACTATATAATAAAATAATGTATAATAATAATACAAAAATAAAAAAATTGAAAGACAGAGAGAGAGAAGGAGAAAGTCGCATGTAGGAGAATATAACGCATCTTCCATACCTGACGATTTTTATCAATCAACTTCGAAATCCGCTTTAAGAACTTTCATTTCAAAATATTGGTTATTTAGAAGTATCGTCTGAAAAGTACTGCAATTCTTTCATATTTTACGTTTAGGTTCAAATCAACCTGATTATTAGAGGTGGTAGAGCCACGCTGAAGCTATTACTGGTTTCAGCATGTATGGGTCGGCTCGCTCGGGGTAGTACCACCCTCTCGCAGAAAATCGACGTGAAGTAACAGTGCACGCATTGTTGCGTTTCGTTCGGTCAGTGAGAGCGCCGGATAACCCACCTCCCCTGTCCCTCACCCCTTCACCCTTGTCCCTCTCTCAAACACAGGGTGGCAACGCACTTGTAACTTTTCTGGTGTTGCAACTGTCTATGGACGGTGGTGATCACATAACATCAGGTGACCCACTTGCTCGTTTGCCTCGTATGATATAAAAAAAATCATGATTCATAATATATATCTATCTACTATTGTAATTTCGTTTCATTTGTATTTTGAGCTGCGAAAAGATTTTACAATATGAAATTGCTTATTCAAGAGTAACAAAAATATTGATTAATATAGGTTTATTCACATTTTTATGGATTGAAAGTGAACTGTAGTGTTAATATGCATTAAAACTACTAATCAAACCGAACTTCCTAGAGTCATGTCTCTGCTGTTATAATATTTACTTGGTTGTTATATTGTGTACAGTCCATCAACAGTATCTGTGAAGTGTCGGGCTAGGTGACGTAAAGGAATTAGCGCTTCGAATACCTCAGTTGTTTGATGAAAGCTATAAATTATAATAGGAATTTATAACTGTTTATTTGGATTACTGGTGAGATGTGCGTTGAGTGATCACTTCGGAGACCTAAAATGTGAAACTTCTCTAATTATTAAAGAAAGAAATTCAGTAATTCAGAATATTATTATCAAAATACTTTATTTAATTTAGGCCTTCAGAAGGCGCTTATCAACGTCAAAATTACTACTGGTTCGGAAAACAACCCAGTCATCGAGAAAAACCGGCGAGAAACTCGATCGGGTTTATCTTTTCATCGTACATGTTTTTAGATACAGACATTACATTCGTTTTTGGTGGATGCACAGAGATTGGCGTCATTTCTAGACATCACTATCGTTCGCATAATGGTAAGTCATATAAAATAGTCTGTTGCCATCACAACCCACTTTACATGATGCTTGAACTTACTATCCGGCAAATCGGTAATGTATTTAAAGTTGCTAAAGAAAAAAAAAAGTTGTGTAAAGAAAATCAGTGACATCATCTATGTCTAACCCCAAAAAGTGGAGCGTGATGTATATATAAATAATAGAAGCATATACCGATAGGTAACTACGAAGTCGACTGTTCCGTTGACTATAACCAATCAACTATTGGTTACCCAACTAAAAACAAACATGCCCAAATAAGCCCCAGACTCGCATCGAAAATAGACGACCGTTTTAAATATGTACATCTTGGAAATACACGTCAGCGCAACGATTCGGTTGCACGTACTCCGTTTATAGGCAGTGTTACGTCAAAGATCAAACAATTATTTACAGATAAGACCTTTGATAAACAAGATGCATTAAATAAGCATTTATGAATTTTTTCGCGTTTTTATACATTATGGTATATGATTTTCAACTCGTGATTAGAAGCAGAATAGCGAGCCCGAAACGTAGAACAATCAAAGTAAATGATTAATCTATATCTATACATATAATAAAAATAAAAATCAAACGTATCTGTATATTTTAGATTGTTGTGAGGAAAATTATTGGAGTTTTCTAGAATCATTACATATTATAAAACAAAGTCTCCTACCGCGTCTGTCTGTCTGTCTGTTCGCGATAATCTCAAAAACTACTCAACGGATCTTTATGCGGTTTTCACCAATGGATAATGTGATTCACGAGGAACGTTTTGGGTATATAATTTGTTCAGGATATTTTTTTAATTCAGGGCGGGACATCGTCTACCGTGCCCGCTAGTTAAGTAATAAAATACATTTCAATTATTTTTAGATAAGTCAGTCTGTCTGTGTGTGTGTTTGGACATGCATCACTGTTAAAGTACTACATTCGCTATAAAATATTTTCAAGAGAATCATAAAGCATATCTTCTAGTAATATTTACTCTTTGTGTCAAAAAAATCAGTTCGGTCTTTCAAAAGTTATTGTAATTTTTAATGACGACGTGACTAAAGTACGAGAGAAAAGTAGATGGTAATTAGATTTAATACATTCAGATAACTTTAATAGTGACTGTTTTATACATCAGGCTCATCGCGGACGAAGTCGCAAGCGCACCTAGTGTATTTGAAACTTTAAACATTTTAAAGGAATTCCTGAGCGCTTCTTGACAAATCTTAATCAATTCTATTAACTACGCCTTGGCACTCTTAAGCCTGCTTCTTAAATGTGTAAGTGATAAATATATATTTATCTCTGTTACACTAATTCAGATAGCAAGATGTAGCAGTGGAGTTGAAAAGGGAAAATGTGATACAAACCACGCACTTTAGAGAGAGTACATTTAAAAATTTGCTTATTTACAGCTATAATGGAATGCACTTTGTAACGTTTCTAGTGTTGAGGGTTAAGATTTTTCTAAAAGAATATAAAATACTGACTTTGACAGCCTTTAGCATTAGCATTTCAGGTTTCTATATGTAAAAGGAATTAATTAGCTATCTAACATATACCTCTCAATCGATCAAAAATCAACATAGGATGCTTACAAAAATCAAGTATATAATCGACAATACAACGAGCTCTAGATGCTAGTCGCTATGATATAAAACTCTTTTTCTTTCTCAATCATAATAAATTTGGTGCTCATCTTAAATTGTTGTCCTGGGAACCTATCTAACACTCTAATTAAGTACGCGCAAGATCTAAAATTGCTAAAAAACTGGGATAAAAATTCTAAGATTGGGATTAAGTTACCGTACTGTTAACTAAAACTTATCTAAAGAATTGGAAGATTCTGGTGTTGCGTATACAGAAGCAGTACCTATTGTCTTTGCTTTGATATTGTCTGGGTAAGCTCGCATCTTATCTGAATTTGTCATTATGAAGCTGGTATTTAACCATTTTAGTTATCACTTAGGATACCGATATCTTGAATGGGGTTGTTCAGGAATACTACCCATATTTTAATGTAACAACCTATGCACATAAATATACTGTTACCATCAAGCGATTTCCACGTAGGGTCATAAAATTGTCCAATCTACTCATTCAAATAGATAGTGATTTATTGTTAATCTTATATCTGGTTTTATGTGATCGTTCCCATTTGAATGTCATGGTTTATGGTTATATCATGAGGGATAACTCTCATATACATTTAGTTTAGTATTTAGTGGAGATGAAGATATCTAAGAATAGAAGAAGATCGAAGAAGTTATGGATGGATTGATGTATGTAAAAGATATGAATACTGAGATGACAAATAACAGAGGAGAATGAAAGAAAATAATATATAAAAAAAAACCTTAATTACATTGTAATTAATTAATTAAGTACATTGAATAAGAGTAAGAAATAAATAATAAATCCATTGTATGTATTTGACCTCACATTTACATTCTTAATCACTAAATCTTGTAAAACAAAGTCCTCTGTCACGTCTATGTGTTTGTTCGCGTTAAACTCAAAAAGTCAAAGTTGAAGCCACTGGAGCACACACAAACATGGCTTGACTTTTTCCGACATTTTCAATAATTATCGTTATATTTCAACCAATTTACACAAAAACTTTACAAATTGTATACCTAAACCTTCCTCATAAATCACTTTATCTACTGGTGAAATAGCGGCCAGCATAGCAAGCAATAGCAAGCCATGTTTGTGTGTGCTTCAGTAGCTTCAGGAATGATTGAGATTCGCAATTGGATCCAGTAAGTGGTGCTGCGGTCTGATTCTAGGATTTGTTTTTATTATCAGAGCGGGACAGCGACCGCCGGACCCAATACCCGCTGAACAATAATACACATTATACTCAATTTGGATATAAATAACCGGATGTGCATGTTTTTATAATTATTCATTAAGTTTAAATTCAAACAATGTATACTTTTTTATTAACACTACCTGCCTCACCTCTCAATACCTTAATTTAAGCTAAAGATCAGTTATTAATTTCTGTTCACAAAACAAGCACACTTGATCATACTTTTAATTCAGCAAAACCCATATTAGTACTCTTACAAGTAATATTGAAATAGAGGCAAATATATAAATTACCGGATCCGACAACATATTTCAACTTGCAATTAAATAACGGACGCATTAGAAAAACATTTCCTCGGGCAAATATAAAAAGAAAAAGTATTTAATGAACAGACTTTAAAACTACTTAAAACGAAATAACTTCTAATTATGTCGACGATATATCAAAAACTGGACACGTATTGATTTACGACGACGTTTTAAAATAAGAACAGAATTTTTACAACGGAAAAATCTCGCCTATACCACAGATAAAAAGTAACAGATTGTTCACTGAATATTGTGAATGCTCGACATTTATTAATTGAGTACAGACATGTAGCCAGAAATTAAAGAGCTATGCAGCATACGAACTGTATTCTTGTGTAAATAAAGATATGTGTGTTTCCTAATATCAGCAGCGTTGCATTAATGCTTCTTATTGGGAAATAAATCAGGACAACGCTTCTGATTGGTAAATTGGTATGGCGGATGATCGTCAGTTATATAGTGTCACTGTTGTGGAATAGGTGCTACGATTCTTCGCAAAATCGTGGTCTGTGGTATCGATTCATGAAAAAATCGAGGTTAATTTTAAATGTTATAAATTATTGTAGGGCTTATTATTTAGATTGAAAAAAATCATATCACGTATTTACAGTCTCAGAGATCAATTCATTGGATCGATTTGATGTTTAATGTCAATTATGATAATCGATTTTACTATGTCTAAAACCCGATTAATCGATTTCAGATCGCTATCCCTATTGTGTTTTTTTTACAGTAACGGAATTTTGTGATCTGTGTATAAAGGTTGCATAAAATCTGTGGAATATTAGTTCGTGGATTTGGAGTGATAACTTTTTTTTTCGATATATAGACAATATATATTTTTTTTAACTTGTATTCATTACCTAAGAACAGTTCAATGCATTAATATAATAGAGCCTTTTCACACGACTACTCGAATCCACTGGTATATAATAATAATTTTCATTAAAAAAAATTATAAATCTAGAAATCATTACCATTCTAGTATATAAGTATAGTTACTGAAGTAATTATTACGAAGTATTATTCTAACCGGCTGATTTTTTTCAAAATATTGTCATTATGGAAATCGTTTGGTTTGTATCAAATAATTATCTTCTATTGACCATCTCTTGTATCGATACTGTATTACTTTTTTCGTAACCTCTTCTCTTTTACACTTTATTTCAATTAGTACACGAGCACTTGTAATCTTGAGATGTGAATTTATGTCCGTTCTTATTCGAGAATATGTCGCATCGCGTCTGGTTTTAAAAATACTCGAATGTTTCGCAGACTACCACTGGCGGGATTTGCCATTACCGACTGCCGTATGTAAGTGTTTTTAAATCACTCCGCTAATAGGACGTGTCTCTCGTGGTCTGCGCGTGACAAATGTGGGCCTCGTTACGGAAAATCTCGTTAATTTGTCACATATTTAAATACCTTGTTTGTGCGTCTCGAGTCATTGGAGTTTCCATACCTTCTTTTAAGTATTAAGTTTGTAATTTTCTATTCTGGCACAAGCCTTTCATTTAGTAACATTTTTTAAATGTTTCATAAATGTTGCATTTGACTACAATCTCATCTGGTTCTAATTCAAGTTTTAACAATGAGACTAACATACAAAGCGTAGAGGTCCAGAGGAACTGGCTTTTAAATGCAATTTATTGATTATTTTTGTAGGTGCTTGGTAATACAGTAGTTCCTCGATAATCGGAACGAGCCGGTCTCTCGCGCAGGCCGCTGCCTCATAGAGTACCGCAGCGCCACCAGTCTTCATGCACTTTGCGTGCTACATAGATGTAACAAAAGCCTTTCAAAAGTGGAGATTTACATTTTTTTATCAATCAACATTGATTGTAGGAAGCCCTTAACTGATGTAGACAACAAGACAAATACAAAATAAGATTGCTGATGACAACAAAGAGGTGTTAGAAGACTCGAGAGCAACTGCAAGGATTTTATATACTCGATTTGTGTCTGCATTAAATGAATGACTGGAATGAGCGTGCCGAGAAGATATTTTAATTTCAGAAAAAATGTTATTGCATAAATTGAGGGATAAAGCATTTTCTTTGTCATAAACACCACTCGTCATGTACTATTCTAGGTTTTTTCAAAAACTTTAATAATAATAAATTTGCATTCAGTTTCAATCATAAAAAGATGTTTAGTTTCAATAAACACCTTTTAAAATATAGGAGTGGGAGCCCAGAGGTCGACATTCGACCATAGTTCATTGATTTTTTAAAGTTTGAACTTTATTAGGGTTCTTTTATCAACTTACTTCTATAATCAAAGGTTTTTATAATGGTTACTCAGTTATTATAATAATAGTTGTATGTTATAATATCATTGTTGAATGTAGAATGAAAAAGGGTAATTGGAACGTAAGAGTAAAATAATACATACAGTCGACCTCCTTCACAACCTTTTTTGGAGTCCTTTATTGACAGGTGTCAAAATGTCTTTTTTATTTACATGTGTGTATACGTTGTATAAAATCGGAGCAGTAGTGTGAGTAATGTATATTTTAATTAATTTAATATACTTGTAATGCATTTTATTTTTCTGCACTTCTCCTCTATATAAACTTTAACTATGCCAAATTTCACGTTCATCCGTTCGCGCATTTCTCTCAAAAAGGGATACATAGTTTAGGCTTCACGTATTAATATATATGATACATACTATAATCGAACGCCTCATTAATCCGAATAGGGTGAAAATTTTGAGTGTTCGAATTAGCGAGGCCCTGCTGAATATTCACAATTCAAGGGTGGTAAGTAGTCAAATGGATATTACGGACAACTACGCTATGGTTTTAACCCGACGTTTTCATTCATTAAAAGTTTTAGTATATTATAAAATGTAAACACACATTACAAATTTAATCACATCTGCTATTCTGGGATCAGTCGGTCTATCATCATCTTCTTACCCTTACCCCACCTAAGTAGGGTCGGCACAACATGTTTTCCTTTTCCACGCTCGCCTATCAGATGTCATCTCTCGCTAGTTCAATAGCGTAGTCAGTTTGAAAAAAATAGCTTAATATGACGGCAACTCTTTCCTGTGACTATAAAAATGGTTTTAAAATAAGAACAACTCAAACATCCCAGTCACTTTTACCCTTACACTTATGCTGTATTCGTATAGTAATTCCTTTGTTATAATAACGTTTATATTTTTTTACTAAATTACACTTGATTATCTGATCGCTTTGCACTGTTAGCTTTTGTGTTATTAAATAAAATTTCAGCTTGTCATCTCATCATCTTTCATTTCCTCTTTCATAGAATTGTACCAATTTCACGGCCCATACATATTATAATGAACACAGTGAGCAATACAATCGAAAATGTGTCACTAGTTTCAAATTGTGGATTGCTTCGTGCCGTAAATATTTATTATCAATATTATTATCAAACATTTTTCAATTATGTAGTCACAAACCAATAGTTTTTTATCTCCTAATTACATAAACTAAGCTGTATCTAGGAAATACGTGAATAAGTGAAACTTATTTATTTGGACGTACCTAGTCGATTGCTTATTTGGAGTCGTACAAGGTAGTATTCTGGGACCACTTCGACTCGTAATGCACACTCATCATAAATAAAACAAGTTTTTAATAACATTTGAATGGGATTCTGTTTTCAATTTGTCCAACAAAAAAAATATTTTGTACGTACTACAATTAAAGGACAGACAAACCTATACTCCATACTTTACAACTATATTAGCTTCTGAAATAGTTATTATTGAGATTGTTTGTTTTTAAAAAAATTAGTTTAGTAGGATATATTTAACGAATATCAAATGGTCTCTATTTCAGTGCGGTGGTCTATTGTTTAACTCTTCCGTAATGAAGATATTGTTTTATATATTGTTTTATTTATATTTACGTGAATCTGGAGTAAGTAGTGCTTGACATAACTTAAGTAGATATAATGAAATCAAGTCTATTTACATAATCCCTTAGCGATTGTTAAGTGCTTACCTTGAATTATCAATCTATTGGTCGAATATATATCTAAGGATCTATTAGTAAACCTTGACGGCAAAGGTCTAAGGCTAATCAATCTAAACTTGATGTTTTTACTTCTCATTCTTTGTTCAGAAATGTTTAATTTTTGTTCAAATTTAGAAAGAAATGGCATTACTTAAGAGGTTCAGTTTTTGTTATAATATTATGCATAATATCGTCTCTTTATTTTCTGCATTAATCAACATATTTCGTATGTTTAGATAAATATATACTACATTAGCTGATACAACGGCTTATGGGTATATAGGCTGCATCAGCGCTGTTGGAAAAACATAAAAAATGGAAGCTAAACTATAATAATTTGCTTATAAAATTTATTAGAAAATAACCGTCCACTACATCTCTTTTATTCGCATGAGCATTACTAAAAGCGAATATTACTAAACGCGTAGTTTTCATCAGAATCATAGTCACTTTTAAGTCTTTAATAACTTTATTAAATGAAAATATGTGATAATTTTTAGATAAGAACTATGTGTCTAAGGAGTATAATTAAAAAATTTGATCCTATGCTAATATATTTTGATATATTTGATCCTAAATATGCCTTAGCATAATGCGCGCACAACGGCAGACTACCGGCGCCAGAACCAACTTCCATCTTTGAATATGACATACAATATAAGTATATATGAAAATACAGTTCATTAAAGCTCAATCATATCAAACCCACTGAACATCGATGGGTCTAACCTGCTTATTATGTACTTCGATTGACACTTTGCATTTTTTTATGGCCTACGAAACGGGCGGAAATCACCTACTTTTAATTCTGCGGATAAAATAGAACCTTATCTGGTTCATCGTATGTTTTTGTCTGATTTCTAGGCGTATCTCCAGGAATTTGCGAAGGTTGTATATACCAATCCGAAATATGTAGAGGACACAAAAGCATTTACTTGGAGAGCAAATCGACGGGAAGCTTATAAATCAAACCTAACGACCACTCTTTTACATCCTTGGGGGAATAATGTGACGGTAAGATATTATAAACTACCGTAAGCATATTTAGTTACTTATTTGGAATACACGATACAAACAGAGTATAAACTTAAACAACAGCGGATACAAATTTTATTAGAGCTTACATACTTAAATAAACTGCAATTATAAAGATGTAAAGGATGTACTTGTGGTACTCTATCATCATTATCAGCCTGCAAGGGACCCACTGCAGGTCTCTAGGCCACTTTCTAAAGGAAAGTATGGGAATAATCACCGTGCCAGTCCAAGACGTACTGGCATTTTCAAATCCTGAGAAAACCACGGTTCTATGTTATTCCTTATACAGGAGTACTACAAGGACATTTTTCAGGTTCAGAGTTTCACACGATGTTTTCATTTACCATCAGCCGATAGTGTTACCAATATAAATTAATAAATGTACGCAAATTCCGAAAAATTTATTGGTACTCGCCGGGGTTCGAACCCACAGAATGACATCGCGCAAACCACAAGTGTTGTTGACTTGCATGAATGATTGTATTATATTTATTTAGTTCCAGATCACGTACAGTATTTCAGGAATAGGAACAGAGTTCAAGTGGACGAAGGAAGTCTGTGATGTAATAAAGTTCAAATGGATCATTGAGATGTTTGAAGAGTCCTCAATAAAAGTAACTTGTCCAATGCCCGCCGTTAGTATGCCTTTTAATCTACATTTAAAGTTTCAATTTTAACTTCAACATCTGTTGTCTATTGTGTAAATATCATAGCGGACGTTACTTTGCACGTCCGCCTGAAATAGATTACCCCCTACCATGTCTTACTGCAAAAAAAAACGATTGATTTTATTTGTCCGAGGTGTACCTGAAAAAATTACATCTGAAACTAGTAATAGAGAGAGAGAGCGAAATATTAATAACTAATAAAATAAAAAGAATTAAAAACGCATTGCTTCGTTGACGGTTGAAACGGTTAGTATGTAACTGTAAATATAAAAAATATGTATGTCATTAAAATGTTGCTGAATAATGTGTAATAAACACAATCGATTATAAGTTTCGCATCGTCAGATCGATGTTGACTGTTCCGATCCGAGCGGGCGAATGAACGCGGCGATTTGTGTAACGTCCGCTATAATATCTAATACGATTTCCGCAAAGAAGAAGGCGCTCTTCTTCTTTTTATGTATATCTTTGGATGTTTGTGATGATTATTTTTATTATGTATGCATATCAGTAGCAGTATAGCAGTAGCTAGGTTATTGAAGTGAAATCAAATGTTAAAGGACAATATGATCTACTCGTAAGATAGTGAACACAGTAACCTAGTGAAAGGGACTGGCTCTCAAATGTAGCTTGTAACATACTTATAAGCACTTGGCGATAGATTTGTAACTTGAAGGTGGTAGTTAGGTAGACTTAAAAAAGCCCTTATGCTATGGTTTCATTGGGATTTTTCCCATCACTGTAAACTCGAACTTAGTCGTCATTCGAACCTACATCTATCGAAGCGTTATCTGACCAGGGCTGACTGAGCCAGCATCGTTTCAAAATTAATAAAATGTAAATACTTGCTTAGTTCTAGTTCTTGAAAAATATGCTTAATATTTCAAATGTTTTGTTTTGGTTTTCAGAAATTGTACAGTTTATACATACTTGAATTTCCACCGAAATATTTTCCGCTGCCTCTACCAAAAGGAGACACAAATGTTTTGTTGTCCTTTTATCTTACCAGTACTATGGAACGATTACTAGAACTTAGTGTACACCTTAAAACTCAGTGACCAAAAATTTGACTTCAAAATTTTTATCATTAAAGCAATTCAAGAATTATTTACAAGTGTTTGATATATTTTATTTATTTGTATTATTGCTTTATTGTAACTCTATAACTGAAACATTGAAATAGAAAAATTGTAAATGATTTATATAGAGATTTTATAATGTATAATTGCAACACATTATTTAATTGAAATACCAATATCAAATATTATAACATTATTTTTTTTACTTTATTGTTGGCAACCAATCATCTAGATGATCACTGCCATTGTCGAGTATATAATAATATTACAGTGTCTTGCGATGATTCTAATGTTCTAACAAGATGGTGGTCCCCTTATTAAATTTTCCATGGAGTTTTTGCGGCATTTCAGAATTCATGCTCCGTGATATTATTTTATTTTCCATATACTTCACTTGTGCATAATAACTGAGCTATATTACGGAAACCAACACCAATATTACAAAATATAGAGGCAAATAACACAAGGTTATGAATAAAATATACAATCCATTACATGACAGGCTAATATCCCGCGGAAAACTCTTCATTAATCTATACTATAATAAAACTGTATACTATACTATAATAAAAACCTAGACAAACCTGGCGAAGATCTGTGCTTGCAGAGTGTGCGAAAATTGGGCTTGCTTGGAGTGAGGTGAAGCGTCAAGCCATCCACAGATCGAGATGGAGAAGCATTGTGTCTGCCCTCTGCCCCTACCGTTTGGGGATCCCAAGAGATAGAGATAATAAAACTGTAGCAAGGCCAAATCTGTACATTAGTTTTTTTTTTTTAATTTTAATTGGGGTAGTCTTTGTTGTCGATATAGAAGCCAAAAATAATCTTTTTACAATTTTTGTCAGTCAGTCTGTCTGTCTGTCTGTCCTTGTGAAAACGCATCACGCTGAAAGTACTAAACCGATTTTAGCGAAACTTGACACAGTAATAACTAATATTACAAGGTTACATTTAGGATACTTTTAGTCCCATAAAACGCAAGAGGTTCTCCAGGATAACGAAAAAAAGAAATTACTTAATGTAACTAGACTTTTTTGCGACACCTTAGTACAAGAGCCAGCAACGTTGAAAGAACGAGAATATTAGAAAAGCTGATACTTTAATATGAAAATAATAGGTCTTTACCTATGAAATTGCCGTTCTGCAGTACTGGCCATTTCAAATCTCAATGATCGCCAGTGCGAAGTACGCGTCGAGATGTGCCTTGCACTGCTCAACAGACAAACAAATGAAGGAATTTTGAACCGCATTGTTAATTTGAAATAAAATTTTGAAATAAAAATTCAATACCCAAGAGGCAGTACAAAATGCCTTTGAAGAATTTATTGCCTTCCGTCCAGGTGATTTATTTAAGAAGGGCATCAATAAACTGTCACTGCGTTGGCAAAGATGCATTGATTGAATGGGTGATTACTTCGATTAATACAAATAAAAAACAAATGAGAAAAATTCGTTTAAATTTTTTCATACAAAACGGCAATTTCATGAATAAAGACCTAATATATTATGCCCTCCTAAAATAGGATTCAGGACTACCTGGTAGCCGGGTAACCTAAAACCCGATTGCAGCCACATCTACCGTTTCCCATTGTAAATCCAAACTATCAAGGGACTCCCTCAAACATATACCCAGATGGTATGCGAGAATATTTTTAAAATAAACCTACAACCCGTTCTTAACATCATCTACCGGGTTCAATTAAAATAAAAACTAACCTATGTATATTGGCAGTAATGTAAAAAAAGCTTCAGAGGTCTATGGACCTCCAGTTGGAACGAAGTTCCTTTCCATTTTTTTGTAGGAGTTTACTACACAGTCAGTATAGTTTACATTATAAAATATCAAGTTGAAAGACTTAAATTGTAATTTAAACTTGTTATTGATAATAATGTGCCCGATGATTCTTTATAAATAAAATAATTTCTTTCAAATCGAATTTATTTTTTCCACTGCAAAGAACATATTTCATTTTATTAACCATTATGATATTGAGATTTCACCGTAAACTATGAAAAACAATAATAAACGTAGACATATGACTTATGATTGATGCCATCTTAAATTCATGCGTCTATACCAGGCACTTCCACAATTATCGCTGTCTTTATCATACAGCCAGTGTTGCGCTAAACTGTAGCTATAGCTAAGTTATTCTATATATAGATTTTGGTAGGTGGTAGAACCACGCTGAAGCTATTACTGGTTTCAGGATGAATGGGTCGGCTCGCCCAGGGTAGTAGCACCTTCTCACAGAAAACCGACGTGAAGTAATAATGCTTGCATTGCTGCGTTTCGTTCAGTCAGTGAGAGCACCGGGGGCCCACCTCTCTTCCCCTTCCTCCTCTCTCCTTCCGCTTCCCTTCCTCCCCCTCCAACACAGACTGGCTACGCACTTGCGACACCCTTGGTGTTGCAAGCATCTATGGACGGTGGTGATCACTTAACATCAGGTGACCCACCTGTCCGCTTGCCTCCTATGACATAAAAAAAACGTATTATTTTTAATTTACCCTCTTTTACGTCGAAATAAAATAATATTAAAAAAGTGTGTGTGTACTTATGTACACGCGTTCGAAGTTATACTTCTTTGGCGTAACAAGATAAAAATCTTTTCAAAATTTTTATCTTTCGCCTAATTTTACTTTTGTAAAAAAAACGACACTAACAATAGATAAAAGGTATTTAATACATTGAAAGTTTTAATATAAAGAAATACAAACAACAAATACAAAAAAACAATAACTTCGAACGCGTGTACATAAGTACACACACACTTTTTTAATATTATTTTATTTCGACGTAAAAGAGGGTAAATTAAAAATAATACGTTTTTTTTATGTCATAGGAGGCAAGCGGACAGGTGGGTCACCTGATGTTAAGTGATCACCACCGTCCATAGATGCTTGCAACACCAAGGGTGTCGCAAGTGCGTAGCCAGTCTGTGTTGGAGGGGGAGGAAGGGAAGCGGAAGGAGAGAGGAGGAAGGGGAAGAGAGGTGGGCCCCCGGTGCTCTCACTGACTGAACGAAACGCAGCAATGCAAGCATTATTACTTCACGTCGGTTTTCTGTGAGAAGGTGCTACTACCCTGGGCGAGCCGACCCATTCATCCTGAAACCAGTAATAGCTTCAGCGTGGTTCTACCACCTACCAAAATCTATATATAGAATAACTTAGCTATAGCTACAGTTTAGCGCAACACTGGCTGTATGATAAAGACAGCGATAATTGTGGAAGTGCCTGGTATAGACGCATGAATTTAAGATGGCATCAATCATAAGTCATATGTCTACGTTTATTATTGTTTTTCATAGTTTACGGTGAAATCTCAATATCATAATGGTTAATAAAATGAAATATGTTCTTTGCAGTGGAAAAAATAAATTCGATTTGAAAGAAATTATTTTATTTATAAAGAATCATCGGGCACATTATTATCAATAACAAAATTGTCTGGCAGTGATAAATTCATGTTTTGAATAGCGTTTAAAAGATACTGAAAAAAAAGCTCCTAAAATTATTTATAAAGCAAAATTTTGACCTGTAAAGGTGTGATGCGCATTAAAACACACAACGTTAACCGGCTATCAGGTATCCTGAATCCTATTTGAAAGGGCACAATATATTTTCATATTAAAGAACCAGCTTTTCTAAAATTCTTGTTCTTTCAACGTTGCTGGATCTTGTACTAAGGTGTCGCACAAAAGTCTAGTTACATTAACCACAAATTTTTGTTTTTCCTTATCCTGGAGAACTCCCTCCATTTTATGGGATCCTAGATGTAATCTTGTAATATTAGGTATCACTGTGTCACGTTTCGTCAAAATTGGTTCAGTACTTTCAGAGTGATACGTGTTCACAGGGACAGAAAAACAGACAGACAGACAAAAATTGTTAAATGATTAGTTTTGGCTTCTATATCGATAACAAAGTCTACCCCGATCAAAATTTTAAATATTTAATGTACAGATTTGGCCCTGTTACAGTTTTATTATAATATAGATAGATGGTCTATATCCATTGATAAAATGGAGTGGTAAGAATTTGTAACAGATTGGAACATGACTATCATTAATTGGTAATAAACCTATCATGGTAATTCTCATTTAGTTTATCGCGTTTTGAAATTAACCAGTCTGTATCTAACTGCAGAGGCTTGATTTGACAAGTCCGGTAAAAAGCTGTTAAGATCTTGTTAGGTCAATAGCGTAGTCAGTTTGAAAAAAATAGCTTAATATGACGGCAACTCTTTCCTGTGACTATAAAAATGGTTTTAAAATAAGAACAACTCAAACATCCCAGTCGCTTTTACCATATTATATGCATCATTTCCGCCATACACTTATGCTGTATTCGTATAGTAATTCCTTTGTTATAATAACGTTTATATTTTTTTACTAAATTACACTTGATTATCTGATCGCTTTGCACTGTTAGCTTTTGTGTTATTAAATAAAATTTCAGCTTGTCATCTCATCATCTTTCATTTCCTCTTTCATAGAATTGTACCAATTTCACGGCCCATACATATTATAATGAACACAGTGAGCAATACAATCGAAAATGTGTCACTAGTTTCAAATTGTGGATTGCTTCGTGCCGTAAATATTTATTATCAATATTATTATCAAACATTTTTCAATTATGTAGTCACAAACCAATAGTTTTTTATCTCCTAATTACATAAACTAAGCTGTATCTAGGAAATACGTGAATAAGTGAAACTAATTTATTTGGACGTACCTAGTCAATTGCTTATTTGGAGTACTACAAGGTAGTATTCGGGGACCACTTCGACTCGTAATGGACACTCATCATATATAAAACAAGTTTTTAGTAACATTTGAATGGGATTCTATTTTGTCCAACAAAATAAAATATTTTGTACGTACTACAATTAAAGGACAGACAAACATATACTCCATACATTACAACTATATTAGCTTCTGCGATAGTAATTATTGAGATTGTTTATTTAAAAAAATAGTTTAGTTAATTTCATAGGATATATTTAACGAATCTCAAATGGTTTCTATTTCATTGCGGTGGTCTATTGTTTAACTCTTCCGTAATGAAGATATTGTTTTATATATTGTTTTATTTATATCTACGTGAATCTGGAGTAAGTAGTGCTTGACATAACTTAAATAGATATAATATAGGTTTTTACCTATGAAATTGCCGTTCTGCAGTACTGGCCATTTCAAATCAAAATAATTTTTTTTTTGGCTAAGAATTGTAATTTCAAATTAATTTTATTTTAAAAACATGGAATTTTTTTCTCAAAAGTAGTCATTTGTTTATTGATTAGTGTTACATTTTCATCGCATTACAATCTTTTTTGTCATCATGGATACGTAAAAAATTCGAGTATTTATGGAATATGAGTACCGTCGTGGCAGCAATGCGGCACAAGCGGCACGCAATATCAACGACGTTTACTGAGCTAACACTACAAATCAACGCACCACATGTTATTGGTTTTCTCGCTTCCGTTCTGAGGATTTCGACCTAAAAAATGAACCTCGCGGTCGTCCGAAGACTTTGGTCGACAATGACGAATTAAAGGCCATTGTAGAAGCTGATGATACACAAAATACGGCTGAATTAGCAGTAGCTTTCGACGTTAGCGTCAAAACAATATTGGTCAATTTGCAACAAATTGGCAAGGTAAAAAAGCTTGAGCCTCACGAACTCAATGATCGCCAGCGCGAAGTACGCCTCGAGACGTGCCTTGCACTGCTCAACAGACACACAAATGAAGGAATTTTGAACCGCATTGTTACCTGCGATGAAAAATGGATTCTGTTTGATAACCGCAAGCACTCAGCAAGTTGGTTGGATCCTGGTTCAGCACCTAAACAATGCCCTAAACGAAAATTTACCCATAGAAAAGTGATGGTCATTGTTTGGTGGTCTAGCGCCGGTGTGATTCATCACAGCTTCTTACCAAATGGGGTGAGCATTACTGCAGATGTGTACTGTGAAGAACTGAACACAATGATGGAGAAGCTGGCACATCTCCAACCAGCATTGGTCGATCGCTCGTCTCCGCTGCTCCTGCATGACAACGCGCGACCTCGTACTGCACAGCAGACGGTCTCCAAGTTGCAAGAACTGCGGTTGGAAGTTCTCCGTTATCCGCCCTACTCACCAGACCTTGCGCCGACAGACTACTACTTTTTTCAGAATTTAGATAACTTCTTGGCGGGGAAAAAGTCAATACCCGAGAGGCAGTACAAAATGCCTTTGAAGAATTTGTTGCCTCCCGTCCAGCTGATTTCTTTAAGAAGGGCATCAATAAACTGCCACTGCGTTGGCAAAGTGGAATTTATTGCATGTGTGATTACTTCGATTAATACACATAAAAAATAAATGAAAAAAAATCGTTTAAATTTATTTCATACCAAACGGCAATTTCATAGGTAAAGACAATATAATCAAGTCTATTTAGATAATCCCTTAGCGATTGTTAAGTGCTTACCTTGAATTATCAATCTATTGGTCGAATATATATCTAAGGATCTATTAGTAAGCCTTGACGGCAAAGGTCTAAGGCTAATCAATCTAAACTTGATGTTTTCAAAAATTTTATTTATGTTCAAATTTAGAAAGAAATGGTATTTCTTAAGAGGTTAAGTTTTTGTTATAATATTATGCATAATATAGTCTCTTTATTTTCTGCATTAATCAACATATTTCGTTTGTTTAGATAAATAAATGCTAAATTAGCTGATACAACGGCTTATGCGTATAAAGGCTGCATCAGCGCTGTTGGAAAAACATAAAAAAATGGAAGCAAAAATATAATTTGCTTATAAAATTTATTAGAAAATAACCGTCCACTACATCTCTTTTATTCGCATGAGCATCAAATATTACTAAACGCGTAGTTTTCATCAGAATCATAGTCTCTTTAAGGTCTTTAATAACTTTATTAAATGAAAATATGTGATAATTTTTAGATAAGAACCATGTGTCTAAGAAGTATAATTTAAAAATTTGATCAAAAGATATCCAATAGCTTTAGCATAATGCGCGCACAACGGCAGACTACCGGAGCCTAAACCAACTTCCATCTTTGAATATAATATACAATATAGGTATATATAATGAAAATACAGTTCATTTAAGGCTCAATGATATCAAACTCACTGAACATCGATGGGTCTAACCTGCTTATTTTGTGCTTCGATTGACCCTTTGCATTTTTTATGGCCTACGAAATCAACTACTTTTAATTTTGCGGATAAAATAGAACCTCATCTGGTTCATCGTATGTTTTTGTATGATTTCTAGGCGTATCGCCAGGAATTTGGGAAGGTCGTTTATAATAATCCGAAATATGTAGAGAACGCAAAAGCAATTACTTGGAGAGCAAATCGACAGGAAGCTTATAAATCAAACATAACGGCCACTCTTTTACATCCTTGGGGAAATAATGTGACGGTAAGACATTATAAACTACCGTATGCATATTTAGTTACTTATTTGGAATACACGATAAAAACAGTGTATCTTAATCAACAGCAGATACAAATTTTATTAGACCTTCGCTGTAATTAGACTTGGTCACACAATTCAAGAACATACTTAAATAAATTGCAATTATAGAGATGTAAAGGATGTACTACAGTGGTCTTCTAGCATCATTATCAGCCTATAAGGGACCTACTGCAGGTCTCTAAGCCACTTTCCGAAGGAAGGTTTGGGAATAATCACCGTGCACTGCTACGACGTATTGGCATTTTCAAACTCTGAGAAATCCACAGTTCTATGTTCTTTCTTATACGGGAGTACTACAAGGACATTTCTCAGGTTCAGGTTTCCACACGATGTTTTCCTTCAGCATCAGCCTATAGTGTTATCAATGTAAATTAGTAAATGTACGCAAATTCTGAAAAATTCATTGCTACGTGCCGGTGTTCGAACCTGCGGACAGAATGACATCGCTCAAACCACAAGTGTTGTTGACTTGCATGAATGATTGTATTATATTTATTTAGTTCCAGATCACGTACAGTATTTCAGGAATAGGAACAGAGTTCAAGTGGACGAAGGAAGTCTGTGATGTAATAAAGTTCAAATGGATCATTGAGATGTTTGAAGAGTCCTCAATAAAAGTAACTTGTCCAATGCCCGCCGTTAGTATGCCTTTTAATCTACATTTAAAGTGTGAATTTAACTTCATCATTTATTGTCTATTGTGTAGATAGTATAGCGGACGTTACTTTGCACTTCCGCCTGAAATACATTACGCACTACCACGTCTTACAGCAACAAAAAACGTTTAATTTTATTTGTCCGAGGTGTATATGAAAAAATTACATCTGAAACTAGTAATAGAGAGAGAGCGAAATATTAATAACTAAAACAATAAAAAGAATTAAAAACCACAATCGATTATAAGTTTCACATCGTCAGATCGATGTTGACTGTTCCAATGCGAGCGGACGAGTGAACGCGGCGATTTGTGTAACATCGAGTCATCGTTTATGGCCGCTCTGAATATAGCTTTAAGTTCGGTCTTGCGCATAGTACAGTCAAGAGTTTAACACAAAACAAATTCAGAAATGTTTCATAGAAATGTAGCATTTACCATTATTAATATTTAACTAGTCTCGATATTATACGTACCGTGTGTTAATGAATCAGGTCTTAATGAATTATGACTCAAATAGATATTTTCCTGTTACATTGTTGTTACTTTGTTGCTGCTTTCAGAAGATTTTATGTATGTGAAATAAAAGTTTGATTCCGATTGTGTCGTCTTGTAACACTTGTTTGTAAACTTGTTGGTTTGACAGCTGGTTACGAAAACCAGTTTATATGAATTGAGCAGACATAGACATACAAGCTATATAGATATATATTTACAAATAATTAGAGATAAAAACGAACAAACAATAAAAATTAAATCATTACTGGGGTAATTAAATAACAGTAAAAACTAGAAACGTAGTCGACCTAGAGAAACCTGGCGAAGATCTGTGCTTGCAGAGTGTACGAAAATTGGGTTTACTTAGAGTGAGGTGAAGCGTCAAGCCATCTACAGATCGAGATGGAGAAGCATTGTTTCTGTCCTCTGCCCAGATAGTTTGGGGACATAGGATCTCAACAGAGAGAGGAAAAACTACAAATGGACGAGCTCAATGATAAAGTAATAGATAAAGCTAAAATATTAACAGTTCGCCCCATCATGTATTTGGTAATTATAATTAAATCCAAATAACATTTAATCACCTGGTCGGGGAGTTTTGGGTGATCGCTTATTTTACTTGAGTGATCCCCGTTATGCAGTATTTATTTCTATCTGTGGTATATATCTAGTAGCATATATTGTACAGATACACGCTAAACTATATTCATAATAAATAAATAATTTGTAATAAAAATAAAATAAACAACGCCTTTCATAGAAACAAAATTTTTCGAAGTGGATGGGTCTTCTAATAATAACAAATATTCAAGAAAAAGTAAACAACGAAAATAGCAATAATACGTATTAACAACAACAAAACTAAAATTGACTTCTGAATGCGACAGTACTGCAACTAATAATGACAGGACTAATGTGTCAACGTGGGTGAAATAGGGGGCGAGGTGCGCGCGCGGGCGAGCTTGCACCCCTTTTACTTCACTTCGTCCCTCTGATACCTAAATTTGTGTTCTGCACATCTACTTCAGAGCGGTTAAAATATTTGGCGCGGACTATATATCTAATATGATATCCGTAAAGAAGAAGGCGCTCTTCTTCAATCAATTATCAAATATTGTGTTGTTTTATGTATATCTTTGGATATTTGTGATGATTATTTTCATTATGTATGCATATTAGTAGCAGTGTAGCAGTAGGTAGGTTATTGAATTGAAATCAAATGATAAATGACAATATGATAACACAGTAACCTAGTGAAAGGGACTGGCTCTCAAATGTAGCTTGTAACATACTTATTAGTACTTGGCGATAGATTTGTAACTTGAAGGTGGTAGTTAGGTGGACTTAAAAAAGCCCTTATGCTATGGTTTCATTGGGATTTTTTCCAACACCGTAAACTCGAACTCAGTCGTCATTCGAACCTACGTCTATCGAAGCGTTATCTGACCAGGGCTAACTGAGCCAGCATCGCTTCAAAATTAATATAATTTAAAATGTAAATAATTGCTTATTTCTAGTTCTTGAAAAATATGCATAATATTTCAAATGTTTTGTTTTGGTTTTCAGCAATCCTACATTTTATACAAACTTGAATTTCCACCAAAAAATTTTCCGCTACCTCTACCAAAAGGAGACACAAATATTTTGTTCACCTTTTATCTTATCAGTACTATGGAACGCTTACTAGAACTTAGTGTACACGTTAAAATGTAGTGACCAAAAACTTCACTTAAAAAATTTTATCATTAAAGCAATTCAAGAATTATTTACAAGTGTTTGATATATTACTTTATTGTAACTCTATAACTGAAATATTGAAATTGAAAAATTGTAAATGATATTTATATACAGATTGAAAAAAATAATAATTTCAACACATTATTTTATTGAAATAACAAATATAACATTATTATTTTATTTTCCATATACTTCACTTGTGCACAATAACTGAGCTATATTACGGAAACCAACACCAATATTACAAAATATAGAGGCAAATAACACAAGGTTATGAATAAAATATACAATCCATTACATGACAGGCTAATATCCCGCGGAAAACTCTCCATTAATAATTAAATTGTGTATTTTAAATGAAGACTGAAATTAATTTTAAAAATGAAACCTGCGGATATTTATACGTTTTGAGGCTTGTTGCTAAACAAACAGACCGTGAAGCTATTAAGCGATTTAGTAAAAGACCGGCATAATCTAAATACTAGACACTGTAATAAACTGGTGGTCCCATATTGCAGACTTAGCAAAACTAGTAATAGTTTTTTAGGTAATAGTATTAGGTTCTAGTTAGGTTTTAGTTTCAAAAGGATATTATAGAGTACGTGAACGATAGTGATATCTGGAATTGACTCCTCTCTGTGCATTCACTAAAAGCTATTGTATGATGTATTGGAAATATATGTAAAAAAAAATACCCGATCGTGTTTCTTGCCGGTTCTTCTCGATGACTGGGTTGTTTTCCGAACCGGTGGTAGTCTTTGACGTTCATAAGTACCTAAACTGAATAAAGTATTTTTGATATGATTTGATTTGTGGTTTTAATGGAGAAAATTTATTATAAAATTTTAAAAGTAAATTACACGTACATGCAGAACTAGATAGATATTTGTTAATGTATATAAAGAAAAACGGAATTAAATACTTCTTTAACCGCGTTGAGCGACTTTTGGTACGGCAAAAACTTATGGGTTCGCGTCACTGTTGTCTTCGACATGTTCGTGACGTATTTCGCTTGCGGCCTATGTACAATTATAATATTGATATTTTATATTAAGCTTGTGCAGCCCATCATATGTTGTATTAATTAATTAACTGTATAAAAATGTATACAATGACTGCTGGAAGTGCCAACAGAGGAAAAAAACAGAGTAATGTTAATAATTTCAATATACAAGTTATGAATTTTAAATAATTCAGACTATATTCCATAGAGTAACAAACCTGCGCGTAGTAAGTGTAAGCGGTCTCATAATTCTATGCTATATTCGATTCAAATATTTAAAAAAGAACACGGCTATTCTATTGTTTTGAGTTTTCACTTTTGTTGGCAGTCCTTATAGCTGTCTCGTTTTTTTTTATTATGACGCGATAGAACAATGCTAGTTTTTACTTATTATTATGAACGTTACATTCCAAAACCAAAGGGCTGTTGAGAGGCTTGCAGGTTGGCATGACAGCGATAACTCCTGATGGCATAAAGATTACTCGCTGGTTACATTTGTTTGTGGATTACACTCTGCTTACCGTTAGATACAGTGCAGTCATCATGTAGCACATCGTACTAGAATAAAAAGGTACTGAACCCTGTAACATACCGAGTATCTCAACTTGCAATTAAATAACTCACCCGTTAGAAAAACATTTCTCGCGTGAATATAAAAAGAAAATGCATTAATAAACACAGTGTAATGCTACTTAAAACGCAATAATTTCATATTATGTCGGCCGTATATCAAAAGCTAGACACGAATTGATTTACGAGGGCAATTGAAAATAAGAACAGAATTTTTACAACGCAAAATCTCGTTTATACCACAGCTAAAAGGTAAACAGATCGTTCAGTCCAAGAACTATTCGTTATCATCAGCCCATAAGAGACCCACTGTAGAGCCATAGGCCTCTTCCCGAATGAAGGTATGGGCATAATCACCACGCCAGCTCAGGACACGACATATTGGCGATTTCAAACACTAAGAAATCCACATACAGTAGTACTACAATTTTTGTCTTCTATATAATTCTAATATATATTAATTCTAATATTATAAATACAGTGTTTGTCAGTGTTTTTGTCATGTTTTCAAGCTCATTGTACTCAACCGCAATGAAATCTGCAGTCGCCTGCAAGTTAATGTGTGTTAACACGAGCGTACCATTCTTTAAAAGATCGGCACATGATAGTGACTATGAGTAGCGGTGATTACTTACTGTCATTTGACCCACTTGTTCGTTTGTTGTTGTTGTGTAACATAAAAAAACTCAAGTATCAAAATTTGCCGCCAAGCCCATGTTGGTGGTTTCCGGCAGCTGTACCTCTCTCTAGGTTTAGCGTCTCTATCATCTTAGGCCACATCACCATGTACCATCAGATGTAATTGTGGTCAAACCGAAACCTATAGAGTATTAAAAAAATAGATTTTTGAAGCTCTTCTTTTGGCGTGTTTGGGAAAAATAATGTGAGTGAATTTCTACGATGCGCGCGCACACTGACACCTAGAAGCGACACCATGAAGTTGGTTGGTAATTGTCTGTCAAGTTTTCAAGGTATATTCAAAGTAACGAAATAACCAAGGTTAAAATATATAATTAAATATGCATGTACAGTTGGGTGATTTTAAATTATACTAGCTAATCCGTGCCATTGTAGACGATACTACACTAGGTATATGTTTGCGGGAGTCTCTGGATAGTTTGAATTCCCAAATGGAAGGGATGGATGTCGCTGCAATCGGGTTTTTAGGATTTTTAAGATTTTTTGCGTTAAAAATATACAATTGAAACCGCTAATAACCGATTTGGTTCAGACGAAGTTGCACGGGTTAGCTAGTATACTATAAACTTTTTAAGTGGATTTATAGATTTGAGGTTAACTGTTGGTGTGTATTCTCTTCACATTTTAAAGCATTTTAAAGTTATAATTTTCTCATCGAAATGTTATCAATTGCATTTAAAGTCTTTTTTAAGCTAAACAAAGTGTAACTACTTCCATTCGTATATAAGAACACATATACGTTTTCCTTACATATCTCGTTGGTCTATAATAATTTTGGATCAAAGTGTACTTTAAACCCTTCGCATTTTCGAGCTCGGACGCAAAGGAGTTTATAAGTATAATGTGAAACTCTTTAAACGTAATTTCTTATAACATAAATCTTTCTATAACGGAGAAATTAGTTCAATCTGGTTTGTTTACCACAAAGCCATCTATTTGTTCTCTTTCTTCCATATTATGAATAGTTTTTATAACGAAATATAACCTCGGTCCCTGGAAACACTTTGTAAAGAGTTTACAATTTATCTACATTTTATATGCAATATCAGTTAGAATTAAATGAAATCTTAAAACAAAAATAGAATCATATTCAACTGAATACGACTATAAATATATCGACAAATTATATTTTGAAATGATACACTTTCACCGCCTCTGCAGTCTAGTCGCTTATTTTATAGAGCATCGGACGAAAGACCGCTTGATAAATTATAGCAGATTCAGTACGTTTGTTCCGTTCATTAATTATATCGTCGTGCGAATGAAAGATTACGCGACTTCTGTAAAACCACGGAGTGATTTACGTAAATATTATGTTTTGTGTTCTTTTTTTTTAATGACCAGTGTCGGATGATCTACGTTCAGGCGTTTTAATGAGCTCTTCAGAACGAGCAGATATTTTTATTAAACGATATGTCGATTGAGAAATGTTCGCAGATGTTGTGGTATTTTAAAACAAAATCCGTGACGGTCGAATGGTTAAGGCACATCAAAAAGTACGTTATCACACGAATATATTTATTAGAGCGAATTCAATGTAATAGGAAACGAAATACGTGCAAAATAATTTTATTTTAATCGACGTAAAAAATATAATATTACCAGCTGATGGGGCCACGCGTTGTAGTGGCTCAGTTATTGCATGTTTAATTAAATAAAACACGTACTACATAAAATAAACTGGAGTTGAAAAAAACAAACAATTAAAACGTGGAGCCATCTATGAGCTATCTATAACAGGCGGTCCTACAGTTTTCTGTCAACAAACAAACTTAAAGCGTCATCTGTTCGAGGCTAATGAAATTTACAATTAATAACAGTAATCAAAAACGACAATCATTTAATTTGTAAATATATAAATAATGGCAAATCATATCTGGCTACATAATTAATACATATCTAGAATTCATTATTTATCACATTTAGTATCACATAATTTGTCTATGAAATTATATGTGCGTTGGATTGGCTGAGGAGGCACAAATGGTCTTTTGACGTCACGCCATGATGGTAACTTAGAGTAAAAGCCTAGATTCTGTTAGCTCCGTAGTACAAGAAGCATGAGAGTAGTTTCGTACTACCTCGAGATGAGGGTCCCCGAATTTTCCATCTGCGGTAGACCCAAGCACGTGACCAGAGTTACGAAGCGTGCTCATCGTAAACTCGGAATCCTGATCCTCATCTGCTTAAAGCGGCACAAGCGTTTTTAGTCGGTAGGAGTCCAACAGAGCCCTCATGCTGCTCTTTGTGAGGTATATTATGTAGGATTTCCCCTGTATAAAAAAAGGTTAGAACAGGTGGGGTGGAACGTCGTGCGCTCCGCAATGCGCAGAATCCGGGGGGCCCATCTCCTCACTGCACGGGTCCGGCGGACGAGGGGGGGCAGCCGGTGTGTACCCGGTCTGTCCCTCTATAGGTAGGAGCCCGGCGGTCACCTTCCTACGGCTCTACAAGGTTGATTAGATCGAACGATCCCTTGCCGCCCCCACAAACCGGTCTGTCGGTACACCGTGGGGTTTTAGTCCGTGCGACTTGGACATAACCCACCCTCTCCCCCGGGAGGGTGGAGTATCCATAAGGGATTTCCCCACGTTAAAAAAAAAAAAAAAAGGGGGGGGAGAACAAAAAAAAAAAAAAAAAGGTGGGGTAGAACGCGATGGTCCTCCTATGTGTGGCGGTCAGACATTACGCGCGCCTCCTTCATAGCCATGACATATGGCCATGGCTTCATGACATAGCCGAGGGTGGGATGATGAGTTTAAAGTTGTACAGATTCGGCAAACAGGCAGCTGATCTGTTCCTGGCTGTCTCCTGATTAGGTTAGCGCTCAGCATCAAAAAACCGAGTCAGCTGCTGTTACGACACGATTTAATGCTAACGCAATTCAGTGACTAACAAGAAATTTACACTAATAATTATCAACGTAGGTGCTTAAATATAGTCTTAGTTGATTTAGATTTATAATGCTCAATCATTTTAGTAAAAAAATAACACATATCGTCTCGCTGCCGATTATTATATGGACTCGCTGATTATATGGACAAGGACCTTTCAAGGGGTTGCAATTTCCCTTTCTCTGTTTACGAGGCTTTTGATTTATCAATCGATAATTAAATGTTCCGAGAACAATTATTATTACTGACTAGCTTGATCTCCGTCGATTGCTGATGTTAAATAATCCAAATTTTCATCATCTAAAAATACCGCGTCGCCGCCGACGCTGGTTTACGCGGCGACATGTTATTTTTCGCTTACGATAGTATTTGGCAGACATCAACACGCCACTCCGATACATTTCCAATGACCTTTGTCTGGTTTGTGCAGTGTTGCAAGTTGACTGGGAATTTTTATCGTTTCGAATACTTTTTAAATGGGATTGCGTGTAAATCGTCTGGGTGAGTACAAGCCAAATTAACACAAGGTAAATTTGGACTGTATTTTTTATACAAGCGTGATAGAACTATTATGTGTACTTAATATAAAAAAATAAAGCCAAATTCAGAACTCCTTCTCTTCGAAGTCAGTTCAAACGCTCAGGTTTAACAACTGTCACGATGATCTGGCAAACGGTATTGCATTATATACATCCTAACTTATATCTTATTTTACCTATCACCATCAACTTGCATATTATCTGCCGGTGTGTTCTTAACAGTTGTACATGAGAGGTGGTCCTTCTCTATATTTACCGTATTTAGCTTAGTTTATCACATCGCCGTATAACTTTATATGACAACAACAAACATGAACCTTATAAAGTATAAGCAAAAAGAAATTTAATGGAATTGATGATGGCTGAATATTTAACGTCTTTGAAAATCAATACATAGGTTCCAACCCTTGCAAGTAAGCTAGACGTTTCGGTGAAGGAAGTCATCATGATGAAATGATAATAATGGCGGCAAGGCATTTCATAAACGCGGTTGGCTAGCTATCATCCTCAAATTACAAATCTCTAGACAAGCACATACAAGTGTATTCTGACAGCAGTCCCTGTAAGTTTAGCATGTTTACCATCTTTGACATCCTGATATTGATGAAAGTATGAAACATATGGATAAATTTCTATTGCTCTCCTCGAAAATCCGTCATCAAGTACTTACAATTTTCTCACGGCAACTACACATGAGAGATAATTCAATTCGTAAACATCATCACTTAACAATAGGCTGTAGTTACAGCGCAGCATGCTATTGTGGCAACACGCCTTATTGTTATGAAAATAATCAAACAAAAGGAAAACGACATAAATATTGTTAACCATCTCTTTATGACATACAAAACGCAACCGCAGCCCCTTTCGCTTGAACTACAAAATTCTTGCTGTAGATTTTTTATAGCAAAGCTTTTACATAGTATTGTTTATTTTATACCTCAATATTTCATGAAGAATATTTTTCCACATCGTATTTATTGCCTAAACAATCGGACGTAAGTAGATGTCGTAAAAAATTAACATATTAATATTTATCAAGAGTGTATATCTTGGGGATATTTATTTATGTCCTATTTTACCCCTTTTCAGTTTTAATTTCGCAACAAAAAAACTATGTTCTTATCCAAGGTCTTATCGTATCGCTGTAAGTAAATTGAACAAAACTGGTTAAGGAAACTTAACTAGTTAAGAATGCTTAGGCCTGAAAATGTGACAGTTGATGGATGGTGGTCGGTTCAAGTCAGGCTCTCCCCCGAGGGCCTGACAGTCTATGAAGGATTTTCTCTCCACGTAAAAAAAAGGCCTTGTGTAGGCAGTATGAACGTCAAAACTACCACCGGTTTGGAAAACAGCCCAGTCTTCGAGAAGAACGGACAAGAAACTCGACCGGGTTTATTATTTCATCAAAGCTGGCATTCGAATAATCGGTAAATATAAAACGTTTAATAGGTAAATAGAAAATGTCTAGTTAATAGGGATCTTCAATTTATACGGTTTCAGTTTATACCAGTCCCTTATAACGCACTTCATTTAAATTTATGTTCGTCCGTGTAGGTAAGGCCGTAAGATCTAGCGGTAACTTGATTTGTAGTGTATTAACATGCTAACATATCTTCATATAATTTATTACAATTGTATTAACTTCCTTCTCTAACATATTGCGTCTTATTGTTATTTGAACATCATTTTCTTTTTTAATATTGTAGGAAATCATCATAATAGTCATATACTGCAGACGAGTTGCATTTGTTTCTTGTAACATACGTCATTTGGGTATGTGAAATAACGAGACAGGTAGCGTTAGAAATGCTATATCCCTGGTAGGTGATAGAGCCACGATGAAGCTATTACTGGTTTCAGCATGAATGGGTCGGCTCGCTCGGGGTAGTACCACCCTCTCACAGAACACCGACGTGAAGTAGCAGTGCTTGCATTGTTGGGTTTCGTTCGGTCAGTGAGAGCGCCGGAGGCCCAACTCCCTTCCCCTTCCTCCTCTCCTTTCCCCCTACCTTTCCTCCCTCCTCCAACATAGGCTGGCAACGCACTTGCGTTGTTGTTGTTGTTGTAACGAATCCGTTGTTGCTTTTTTATACTTCTTATGTTATAGCGTTTGACCACAGTCTCTTCTGTTGTTAAATGACGATGTAGTCTAAGATGGTAATCATGCTAAACCTAGAAGATTAGCTCTCAACTCCAGCTGCCGGAACATGCCTTGAGCGTGTAGCTAGCCAGGCGTACTTAGAGAACGCCTATGGATTCGGCTGGACCGGACTGGAAAGCTTCGACTCAGTTGCAAGGATAGAAACCTGCATCCATGGACACGGTGTCAGACACACTATGAACTAAGTCATCTTCGTTTATCAAAAAGTTTTGTTTCAAGTTGTTTTTTGTTTGGAAATAAATTTAATAACCTATATTTCCTATAAACTATTGTTAATATTTTTACGACTACATATTGTGAAGCATTATGGCCTATGTACTATCTAACACTATGATTGACCCTCAGGAGTGGACCAATTACTACACAAAATGTAGGTCAGACAGTAAACTAAACGAAAATGAAGTAATAGTGTGGACGGGACCTATGCGTGGCGCGGGGTGTTGGGAGCCGAGAGCATACTGATCGAATATAACTAAGTTCTACCGACCAGTAGACACCTATGCCAGGGAAGTCCCATGTCACGTAGGTCATGTCAAGCAGCTGAATCTCAATGCACAGAGTGTCCCTAAAAAAAATTAAAAATTAAACGCAAGTGAAAATTGTGCTTAGCACATCTAGAACTTTAACAAACGTAAACAAGAAATCGCAGATATACAAATTAAATTAATTGTAATATTACAATCAATTACATATGTAATAATGTAACAGATTGCTTTTTAAGTATTCAATAAATCTTGTTGTATATATAGTACAGTAGAAATGTGGGATTTAACAAAGCTGTAATAAAGACTAAGCTAACGAATTGAAGATTTGAACTTGGAGCAAAAATAGTAAATATAGCGATACATTGCAAACAAAAATTACAAGTTACGAATTAATTCAATCGAATTCTGTTAACTTTGGTTTTAGCCGGTTCCTTAAATAGTATTTGACGTAGTTTATCAACTTCGTAATATAGAAAGGGATGGAAAATCACCTTTATTCTTAAAAAGAAATACACAAATTTCTTTCGATCAACTTTTAGTGACTTTACTGAAGCGTTTTACAACTTTGCATTGTTTGATGTTGAATAAGTAGATCCATTATTTCTTTAGTGCAGTGATTTTAAATTGTGGAAAAATGAAAAGAAATCGTCGTCATATTAGCGTCATTCATCGAATTACCTTTACGGTTGGACTGTTTCAATATTTCAAAATTAAAATCGTGAAATACATTATTAAATTCAAGTTCTGAGAAAGCATTTATTAACGTCAAAATACTACCACCAGCTTGGAAAAAATCCCAGCCATCGAAAAGATCTCATTTATCTGTTATTATTCTGTTTTTTTTTTTACTATAACTAGTATAAGAATTAAAAAATGTATATAATCAAAAAATAAAAGAAAATATTATATAAACGGAAAGAATTTTAGGGATAGATAGATGTTGTTATTTATACCCATAGTACCATAGTTACCCATAGTATTAACATTAAACAGGGTTTTTTGATTGGGCACGTAGTGCTTTTAAAGGGATTTTCGAAAACAATGAAAAATTACCATAAAACCTGAAAAAAATTATGGACAATTTTCCAAAAGTAGCGTTCCCCCAAATAAAGAAGTGATAAAGAAAGCCTGACGTGAAAATATATTTGTATGCATAATAACGAGGCACATTATATTTGTTACTAGGAATTGTATCATGGATGCGACTTTTTCAAGTTTCAAAATGAAAAAAAAACAGTAATGTAAATGAATGGAGGTCTGCTATTTTGTATGGTATAAATTATCAAACAAGCATGCAGTCTATATCAAAACCGGAGCTCTAACTGAGCTCAATCATTAATTGGTAGCCACTCTTAAGGAATAGGTTGGAATGGATTGTCTGCTGCGTAAATCGAGGACACTCTACGGACCGGAACACAGAGGCAAAAACACTCCTGTTTTGTGTTAAAAATAGATATCGCAGTGGAGTTACCTCAGTCATACCTTGTATATATTTTGCCACTCTCAATAGAAGTATACAAAATATGGTGGAGTTTGTAGTTTTAAATGATGGCATATTTATCTAAGCAGCCCGGTAGCTAAGTAGTTAACCAACTACAAGTATTAATTTGGAACTTCATCACCAAGCACCAACGACTGTGTTTCGGTAGCTGCACTGAGAACCATTTTAGTTACCAATTGTTACCATTTTAGACCACACTATAATTTAACATCAAGCAAGATTAGTAATAAATATAACATAAGATAATGCATCGAATATAAAAAATGCACGTTACTTTTGCAAAATATTTGTAGAATTAAAATATAAGTATGTAGAAATTACATATCAAATGGACGAGTAACTTTTAAAAATGGCACAAATCCCATTCAAGCTTCATAAAGTAGCGATAAAAGACCAAAAGCTACGTGTAAATATCATGGGAACAGACGAATATCCTCTGATCCCTTATTGAGATTCGCAAACACGTCTTTTTCAAATCCTTGAATGCTCTCTGAATTTTTTGCTCATGTTGTGATTCTCAAAAGAAATTAGGCAACAACGACGTACATACCCTTAAAAATAATACTTATCCGTCTGTAGGTTGGACTATAAGCAAAAATAATCAGTTCATTTTTAACGATAAGTTTGTTTGTTCAAAATAAATCTATGGTAAAATAATGAAGAGAGGATATAAAAAAGCTTTCGTAGTCTACTAAATCCCAACACGAATTAAATACTTCCGTTCAATTACCTATTGATTATATTAACAGGTAATTATTTCATCGATATCTCTATGCAACATTTGAATTATCATCAAAGATTAATTAGTTTGCAGATGGTAGTGTTGTAATTGCTTGCAAACTTAATTTATGTTAAACTTTTTTAACGCTTTGTTATAAAACTTTATGATGGAATTCGATGTTTCATTTTCACAACAAGAAATGGGGATTAAAATCTAAATTAAAATTCTAAAGAATTTGTTTTGAGTGGACATGAGGTTTTTTGGTGTATAATACGAAGTACAAAAATTAAAAAGAAAGTAATATAATGGAATTATAAAACGAAAATAAAACACAAGGATTAATTTTTTTAAATAAATTAAATTAGTATTTGCTGATTTTTGTAAACATGTAAAAATGTTTTGTTGACTCATTTGTGACTGTCAGAATAACAGGACAGATTGTTGAAGGGTTTTAGCTTGGCAACATTAAATGAAAGTTATAATGTTTACAAAGTTATTTAATCATCAAGATTTAAATAATAGCAACAAAATACATTGAAAATAATTCTATTACTACTTAATCACCTAAAGTACAACCTTATATATTGTTCTCTATAATTAGGATGCAATAAACCATATACTAAAACTTAGCGAAAGAATAAACATAGTTTGAAAAAATAAACATGTGAATAGATTTAGTGATTTATGAGTTATAAGCACACGAACAAACAGACAGTCACTTCCTTTTACATTATAAGGCGTAAGGTGTAACATCCGCTATAGTGTAATGTATATACGTGTTATGTTCCAGAATCAGCAATGTATATTTATTAACTAAGGGGAATCTTAAAGATCTATACCCAACTAAGCTAACATTATCATACATTCTATTATAAAACCGTCTGAGTAACTCTGTTTTAGTTTGTCGCTTTTCGGGAACAACTAGTGTGTATCCAAATATTATAGTGGACATTTCTTTGCACTTCCGCCTGGAATTAATTGTTCGCTGTCACGTGTCACTGCAACAAAACACGCATTTACAAAGTTTTTCGACTCTTGTCACCCTATATTTTCCTGGCATATGTATCAATAAACTTCTATCAAAATGGTAGACCGTCGAAAAAAAAACAGTCCTTCAAGTAATGGTATATATACTTTTCATAACAAAAAAAAATGATTTTTTTATTATTGTAGCACGGCAAAATGACTGCACTATGCCTGATGGTAAACATAGTACAATCTAAAAATAATGGCGACCACCGAGTGACACACTATCCGTCGCCGTTCGCCGCTGTCATGCCGGCCTGCAAAAAGCTGGATATGCACAGACTGATCCCGAAACGCGACCCGCAGAAGCGAATCACTATGACGAGTCTTTCGTCATATACATGGTGGTTGCGACCCAGTCAGGCTGTAAAACGCTACCACCCCGCTCTCACCATTGCCTCGTTCGTTATTCAGCAGGGTGCACCACGTGCAAATGAGGTTGGCTTGGCTGTCTCAAGTCTTAGATGTTATTTGACACCCCTTACACCCCAAAATGTAAATGTAAAATTGCAAATGTAAGAACCTTAAATCAACGTATTCTATCAAGAAGATACATTTTAATTTCAATAAATATAATAATTTAAAAACAATACAATTTTTGTCTTGTTGCAATGAGAGTAGACAGCGGCCAATCAATTCCAGATGGAAGTGCAGAGTCCACTATAATATTTTTATACGGATTTCCTTAAAATAACGCCTTCATCGATCAAATAGTGTATTTGCAAATAGAAATGTCAGCAATGACCACCGACGGGATCTAGATCTTTCAACGGTCGCCGTTTAAAATATAAATTAAACTTGAGATACAATCGTACTCAGAAATATGACACATCTGTATACATTTTACAGTCTATGCTATACTAAATATATGCAAATGAAATCAATTATTAAAAACCAGTTTACAAGAAACATTTAAACTCTACACCTAAATGTCGTTCTGCATCTCGAACTAATAGAGATAAAGTGTTGATACGCACCTTATGCAATACCGGTTAATGATAATCTATAATTAATTATGATAAAACCAATGATATTTATGTCTCCGTAGGTACAGGCCAAATGTTCGGAGCGACTGTTCTATTGCATTTAATTTAATGTTCTATTTAAAAGATTGTGAGCCTTTTCTATTTGAACTTTAATTTTGACTAGCAGTACCCACGGTTTTACCCGCCTTTAATATTTTTTGTAATGGTTTAGTTATACCAAAATATTAATATAAGGGTATTCTCTTTGTTCAAACATTTTTTTTTATTTATTTACTTTTCTTCAAGGCTAGTTCCACACGTTTTTTCTGAAATCATTTTAAATCCAATGCGGCTTAAATACTACTTCCAGCGAATTAATTGTTAATGTATTTTTTTTCTATAGGCACAATAGGTATTATATAAATCTATGTTAGTAACTCGAATTTCTTATTGAGATAATAGCCGTTATGGCGGTTTCATTATTATTTTTATGGCCATTTTTAGGTTCTAGTCCACAAGTGTTCAAACATTCACACACACCAATTTTCATGATGATCGATTGGACGATACATAATGTGTTGCAGCGCCATCTAGATATGAATTATTGTAAAATTGATAAAGGTCAAAAAATGTTAGAGCTTATTCAGAGAGAGAGCGAATTCAGATATGTATATACCAACAGCATTTTAATAATTAACACCTATAAAAAGAGACAGGACGATTCACAATTTCTTTATTCATAGATTTCGGCTTAATATTCTAATTTTATTTATATCAACGAGAAAACCATAATATTGAAATGAATTGCAAATACATAATAATTCTATGAAAATAAACTGACACCGGTTATATTATCCCACAACGCTGTATAAAATTAAACATGGCACGTTATCAAAAGAAACACAATTCAAACTTTCCCCGTGACTTCAAATAAATATTTCCTCTAATCGTGTCCACAGTAACTTTCACCGAAAACCTAATTACACCGGCTACGGTGTCATAAACTATTATAATCTATTCTAATTTCCATAAAAAAATATTTGTTTTTTTTAATGGCGTCATGGTGACCCCTTCCATCATCAGCCGAGAAAGGGGTCCGAGTACTACTGGGACCTCAATCTTGATTCCTATTTAATCTATGTCACTGTTCATCCCATGAAGCATTAAAATATATTTTTTTATATCTTTTGACAACTTTTCTCCCGCTTATTATCCACTTAATACAATTTATTAACGAAAAAACAAAAAAAATAGAGAAAAAATATGCTTTGCTTGGAAAGTTTCTTTAGAAACAGTGGTATCTTCCGCTCGCCTGTGCATGAGCACAATACCGCCCGCTTGCTTCACTTCAATAGGCCAATATTTAACTTTATGTTGATTATAATTTGTATTCATATTCTTTTATTGAGATAGTGTTGCACTAAAATTTAGCGCGAAACGTGCACATCTGTAAAGATGCTCCACACTATCTTAAACTTGTGGGTTATTTTTTTTTTTGCGAGAAAATAATATATGTTACAAAATTTACATTGTTACTAGCTTCACTCGTATTCATGTAGATTTAAACTATCTTTCACAGACATTACAATTTTGAAGTGAAAACTTGTTTCGGCGCGTCGAGCGGTATTATTTTGTAGGAAACTTATAACTTTTTTTGTAAGTCATAGGTGGCAAAAGAACAGGTGGGTCACCTGATGTTAAGTGATCACCACCGTCCATGGACACTAACAACACCAGAGGAGTCGCAAGTGCGTTGCCAACCTTCGGGAGAAGGGTTAAGTGAGGGAGAGGGAGAGGAGAGAAGAAAGGGGAGGGAAGGTGGACCTCCGGCGCTCTCACTGACCGATCGAAACGCAACAATGCAAGCACTGTTACTTCACGTCGGTGTTCTGTGAGAGGGTAGTAGTACCCCGGGCGAGCCAACCCATTCGTACTGAAACCAGTAATAGTTTCAGCGTGGCTTTACCATCATTAAAATGATGACATGCTAGTAAGCGTGACCGAGTACATTGCGTTTGCGCGGCTTGCGTCAGACTATTGACGCGTGGTATAGCGACCTGTGTACATAATATTATATTGACACTAGCGGACCTGGCGGACGTTGTCCTGCCTTGATAATAAATAAAATCCTAAAAGTCAACCGCAACGCCACCTACCGGGTCCAATTGTGAATCTTAACCATTCTCGGATCCACAGGAACACGCACACAAAGTTTTATTAAAATCGGTCCAGCCGTTTAGGAGGAGTTCAGTGACATACACACGCACAGAAGAAATTTATATATAAAGATTTAGTAGCTTATCATATGTTTAATTAATAGACTTTATACGAATGTATATAATTATTGCTCCGTGTACCAATGGACGTGAACACCAGACTAATGATATTAAATTCAATATACAAATTATGAATTTAAATAATTCACACTATATTTTTTTTATCGTAGCTCAGCAAAGTGGCCTGATGGTGAGCACAGTATAATTCAAAAACAATGGTGACTACCAAGAGACACGCTATCCCTCGCCCGTCGCCGATGTCATGCCTAAATGTCTCTTCACGATACGCTTGAAGGACCCCATGTTATAGGAAGGTAGGACACACTGGCCGGGAGATTGTTTTTAGTTTAGTTTTTGTAGAACTTTTTAGTTCGTGTCCAGATAGGGTTTACCGTAAAACTATGGCTCCGAATTCCAGCGCGTGTGGTTCGGTTATGAAAAGGAGAGGAAGGGATTCAATTAAATAGCTCTTCAGAACACTCGCCATGATACAGACACGCTCAGAGAGGCAATGTCAGATTTAAAATACAAATTCAAAAGGGAACAAAGATATTCTGTCGTTTTGAGTTTTCACTTCCGTCGGCAGTCCTTATGACTGCCTCAATATTTTTTTATTACGAAAGGTACTCTGTATCTTTTCTGTACCACTGACAAAGTGTGTCGGTCGACTGGGATTCAATTCAGTAGTAAGTTATAGGAGTTTTTGACGGAATCCTTGGAAAGGCATGTAGTGGATTTTATATTTTTCTAGCTTCTCCTCGCGACTTTGTCCGCGTGGAATAATCACTTTGGGCTAAGTAACACGCAGCGGAAGCTCTCAAACGTAAAAAAAACGATTTTGAAACATTCTTAATTAGTGCTCCGCTCCTATTGGTGATTATGATATATATAGCCTGTAACATCCCTCGTTAATGAGCTATCTAACACTGAATTTTTTTTTCAAATCACACCAGTAGTTCCTGAGATTACGGCGGCGTTCAACCAAACAAACAGACCCTCCAGCTTTATAATATTAGTATAGATAGAGAGACTGTCGCTTGGTGTTAAATAACATCGTGGTAAAAACAATTGTCTATAACCGTGTAAAAATATATAAAATTACACCAACACTAGTACAATTAAATGGCGAAATATAAAACGGATGAATTTAAACGTACAAAATACGATATTAACATTCCACACGTCGAAACTCAACGGTGAACCTGTGAAATACGATCCGCTGTAGCAAATATTATACACAACAATTATACCGACCACAGAACATCAAACGTTTCGGAATAAATTCCTAGTGGTGCTTCCTAGAAACGCTGTCGTCGCGAGATCTATGCGTCACTGTGCGATATTTATTTGACCTTCGGAAGGTGTACTGTGTTGCCAGTCGTACCGCAAAAACTGAGACGTTCTTTATATTAGAAATTAAATAAATAAAATTAAAAAAAAGGCGGGGCAGTCATGAGGACTGCCGACAGAACTGAAAACTCAAAAAGATGGCATAACTGTGTTCTGTTTTGAATTTTTAAATTAATTATTGTGTGAATTATTTGAATTTCATAATTTTTATATTGAAATTATTAACATTAATCTGGTTTTCACGTATATTGACACACGAAGCAATAATTATATACATTCTTATAAAATTTATTAATCAATCAAACTGCAAAATAACACTATTACATGTACACAGGTCCGCTATACCACGCGTCGCTAGTCTGATGCAAGCCGCGCCAACGCAATAAACTCGGTCACACTTACAAGCATGTCATCACGCGAAATCATAAGTTTATCTCCAGCGAAAAGTACCGCTCGATGCGCCAAAACAAGTTTTCACTTCAAGGATAAATACAAAAGCCTGTTAATTCCACTAATTGTTACTTCGTTTAATTAACATACAATGTAATATCATTAGTTTTCGTGGACCACTCATCGGATAAAAGCCTCCTTCAGAGAAAGCCACTCGTCGCAACTCCTTGCAACGTCCATTCAGCTGCTACCTGCTATAGATTGCAGTTCGTTTTTCCATTACTTACCTACCTCTCTACTTGGTCCATGTGTTATTTGGAATACGAGCCACATATCCTGCCCATTGCCACCCTAGACTGCGAGCGAAGAATAGAGCATCTATTATTTTAGTTTGTTCTCTTTGTCTTAGAACTTGCAATAACCCGGAATCCTTCGAACGCGCTCCTAACATACTATCACTTCTACGAGTAAGTTGCAGAAGAATGAAAATTATTGCTAGGTCAATAGCGTAGTCAGTTCGAAAAAAAAAAAACTTTATAAAGGTAAGTAATATCCTTTTTTGTACTCTTAACAATGTATATGCAAGATTTCACGATGTTCAGTTGCGTAGTTAAGACGAGAAATCATAATTTTTTTTTTCCTCGAACTGACTACGCTATTGACCCTGCAGGGTCTTTACAGCTTCACCGGACTACTAAGGCGAGCGCTTAAGGCACTCAGCCGATTTGGTTTTTAGGTAACATACACAAGGGCGCATGCGCACCTCGGCTTGGGATGTTCCCTGGAAAAAGTCGCGTCTGCCCTAGCTAACTATTCTAAGCTATTCATACATATATACATTTGTGAACCATACAGTCGAAATTGCATGATTCACAAATGAATACGTGTATATTGGAATGAAACGAACTAAAACTATTCGATTTAGTTCGTTGAGGGAAAAAAACAAAACCCTCCCACCATGTGTATGTATGTGCACGTGTGTGAGAGAGATGATCTCATATGTGTGTTCAAGTGATGTAGATGAGTCACTGTATCGCGAAAATAATATCACGAGGGCTCCGCGCGGGGACGACCTAGGCTCGAAATATTACTGAGAACCGCGATGTGTGCGGGAACTAAAAAGGATCGATTACAAAAGCGCGGGCGCAACACGCATTTAATAAGATCGAATTTAAATTTACTTTACGGCGACGGCGCCAAAATCTAAAAGTAGACATAACAAAAATTATTATTATATTATATTGAACGGTCGTTTTTAGGGGAAGATAGACGTAAATACGCGATTCACTCTATCTTATATGAGTTATTTATTTTGAACAGCTGCGCGCGCGAGCC
>MU158810.1:596585-667755 GCA_015888305.1 Antheraea pernyi | reverse complement strand
TTGAAAATCGCTTTCCCCTTAGGGGTGCGATCGAGGACAACGAGAACCATGTCATATGGAGCCCTGGTGCGCGGAGGGCGCATACGATGAACCTCGCGAACAGGAATCTTCTGTTCTTTGAGGTCGTCGGAAATGTCATAAGTCGGGAGTTCAGAAGGTACCCTACGGATCACAACCCGTAGTTTACGCTCATCTTCGAGAGAGTGCGTGAAATAACCCCACTGGTTGTCCCGAAGGAAACGAGTGAGGTCACGATGGGCGGTGGATGTGGCTACCTTCACCTGAATACCTACAGTGGTATTCACAGCGGAGGTGTAAGGGATGCCTGCCGTTTCCAGCAGGCTAGAAATTTCAACCCAAGACGTTTTGTCTTGGATCGTAACGGGGGGCGGTGGGCGGGGCTTTTTGCCCGAAACTGCGGAACCCGCAGTTTTAGGCGAAGCGGGTCTAGAGGGCGCTGGTGTCGTCTTTGGCACTTTCGCGCCATTGACGTTAACGATCTTTTTGGAAGGCAAGTGGCCTTCCGGATCGGACGAGGAGTTTGAGCGCTTCTTGCGCGGTTTGCGGTGCGTGACGGTGGTGAAGCCATCGTCCGCAGGAGGGGCTTGCTCAGCAGGAGGATCTTGCTGAGCAGGAGGATCTTGCTGAGCAGGAGGATCTTGCTGAGCAGGAGGGTCTTGCTCCATATCGGAGCCAGAATCGGAGTCGCTATCATCGCTATCGCGATCGCGATCGGGTGGGATGGGAGAGAAATCATAAAACTAATTCACAATCGCATTTATAACATTAGTTATGATATTCCAGCTGGTATGTAAAAGAAATAGTACAACTAATTAATTGTTTGTGTACATTGAAGGACACTAATTCGCATAAAATAGTTTAATAGTGTATACTTTTTTATACTTTATTGGTTTTAGCGTTTGACTACATTCTCATTTGATGTTAAATGACGATATGTTTTAAGATATGGTCATCTTAATGGTAAACACGCTAAACCCAGAGAGACTGGCTCGCAAGTACATATGCCGGAATACACCAACAAGTGCTCGGTGACAGATTTTCAACTTGATGGTGGTAGCTAACCAGGCGGACTTAGAAAAAACTTATGTTATGGTTCCATCACAATATTTTCCTTCATCCAAAACTCCAACTCAGCTAGAACTCGAGCTCCAACTCGACTAGAATTCGAACCTAGGTAGGTATGTAGCTATGTAGGTTTTGAAAATAAAACCATATTACTCACTGATATTCGTTTTGTGACAGATTTTTTTTTAAATGTTAAATATCTTTTGAGTTTATCTATAACAAACAAGACATTTTTTTAAATCTTTATAATAGTGATCTAGATATATTCTATATCGATCAACTCTTTCCGAGAGGTAGATTACGAGAATTAGACGCACCGCGACCACTACACATCAGTTGTGACAACCGCAACAATGACACATATAGCAATTACTCATTATCCAAGTGTTGTTGTGTTATCGTTAACACCATGAACGTAGTGTCTGTCGGTAAATCCGTCACAGTGACTCTCCTTTGGTTTATACTATTCAATTTAATCAAATCATAAAACACGCAGGACAGCATAACAGCGATGATGGCTGAGCCAGTGAAGACGGTTGTCGTCATATTTAGATTGTACCTTGCTCACTATTAGATACAGTACAGCCTTTTAATTATGTTCAAATAAAAAAGAGATAACAAAGTCCTTGCAAAGCAACCTCCGCTTTAAAATACGATTTAGCAAAGTTATCTACTGACTTCCGTAACGCAACGGATACTTTCCGCTCTTTCGAGATTTTAACGAAAGTCCGTAGCGTTTATTACTTTGATTAATAATTTAATTATTTATGCATGAACATATAACAAGTTTAGTACTAAGCAACTATAAAGCTAAATACTATTAAAACTTTAAATGCTTATGTTAATGAAATCGTTTTCTATACTCTAAGTATCATTATGCTAATTCTCGCTTCATTTACCGTCTTTTAAACGTTCTATTTCCCACAAATTTGAGTTGTACCATTACAAACTCCATTCGCAGGGTACAAAATAAAAGCCGGCAGATTTTAATAACTACGTTTATATATGCAACTATTATTTTTTTCGAAATATACTCATCCACAGTCATCCGTGAATAGATGTGAGTTATTGAATATTTGTTAAAACATTTCTGTCAGTCACTTATTCTCAGTTATTAAAGAACAGCACTCATTCATACTATGGCTTTACTGTGGTGGTGCGGTGGTATCCAACTGGGTCAAGACTACCACACATTGGGCCTAACACCTGTTACATAGAGGCACACTTAGGCGTCTCACTTTCCGGGATCAGCAGATATATATCTCATCTCAGTGTTTGTATTCAACTCACTCACTTGTAGTCATAGTTATTCTTTTTTGTTTTTACACTCTCACACGATTACCGTATTTAGCCAGTTGCTGAGAGATGTACTAGGATCGCGTAACAGGATATTGGATAAAGGTCACTCATCGGTCGCCGATGTTATAGATTGCAATGCACAGCAGCTACTCAGGAGAAGCTAATATAGTAGTTCGTGTTAACTGCCACCACAAACACAGTACAAAATGTATATCTACTGACAGCCTTCACCGAATAGAACCGAAATACTACGTTCATCGTACGATATTTAAAAAAAAACGATCCAATCGCTGTCTCATATCAATGTAATTTAAAAAACGCACGCCAACCGCTAACTACATCTTTAGACGCTATCAGAGATCACACCACATCATTAAAGTCAAACACTAGACTATCAAATAAATAGTCTGAGATCAATTAACCGTTACATTCTGACCCCCAGACATTACACGCGACCCCTTTGATACTAACAAACAACACGAGTGAAGAGCGGAAGGGTAGGTCTTATAAAAACGGACGCTACACGAAATTCTGGCAACGAGCCAAAGTGAATAAAAAGAAATCGCAAAACACGATAAGTATTGTCAAACATTTGTCTTTGGTAAGTATGAGAAAAAAATATTATAAATAATATTATAGTTGGCTTTGAATAATTTCTAGGAAAGGTTTATATTATAATAGTTGTGTCCCGTGGCTTAATCTGAATTTAATATTTCCACCGATAAGCTGAGACGTGCTCTTAATTAGTTCTCCCATTGTCTTGACAGTTGATTGTCTACTTTTTTATCTGAGCTTTGTGTGGCAATTTCTTCGCTTCTAAAATCATAGTTAATTGTTAGATAACATATAACCTTTATCAATAAATCTAAATATATAAAAATCCAGTGTCATGATGTTTGTCCACGATGATATCCGGAACTACTCAATCGATCTTCACGCAGTTGGCATTCATGTATAATTTGGTCCATCTAAAGCGATAGGATAATTTATATTTCGATTAATGACTTCAATATTTTTTAATTATAAAATTAAATGATTGTCAATGTTGATTATTGTTATTTATTGTAAGTTTCATCAGTCTCGAATAGATGGCGCTATAAATTAGCTTGTTGACAGGAAACTGCAAGATCGAATGTTATAGATATCTCATAGAGGGCGGAACGTTTTAATTTTGAATTTGTTTTTCAATTCCAGTTTATTATACGGTGCACGTATTTTATTCAATTTAACATGTAATAACTTAGTAGCTTTAATCCACATAATCTTTGTATATGCTTCAATCTTTTGAGCTTGATGGAGAAGGTGTCGGCTATCAAACCGTTTGGTAATTTTGTACAGCATGTGGTAATAGATAATAATGAGATGATAATAATAATAGATGATAATCAGCGATAGAAACAAATCAATCTATTCATAAATTACAGTTTTAATTGGTTCAGTATTTCCTTTCTGTTACTTTGTTACTTTCCTACTATTTTAAAATATTGTTTTAGAGTATCAATTAGTTTTAGTATTTTATTTCTCTTCTGTTTCAATTTCCTTGTATTTGTATTACTATGTTAATTTTTTTATAATGTAAAATAGTTTAATATTTCGTTTTATTAATATTTAATTTATTGTTGGAGCATGCCGTGATCGTCTCTAAATTTGACTACATTTATAATGTATCACAATAGTGCTACTTTTTATATATTTACTACTAATAATCTCATTGAACGGACTTTGACTATCTATACCATCTATACTAATATTATAAAGAGGTAAAGTTTGTGAGTTTGTGACGTTGTAGAGGGTAATCTCAGGAACTACTGGTTTGATTTGAAATATTCTTTCAATGTTTATAGCTCATGTATCGAGGAAGGTTATAGGCTATATATCATCAAGTTAAGACCAATAGTAGCGGAGCACCAATGAAGAATGTCTTAAAATCGTTTTTTTTCATCCTGATAGCTTTCGCTCCATGTTAGCGTTAGTTCAAAGTAACGAACGACGTCGCGGGCAGAGCCTAGTTATATATAAAGCTCATGCAATACGTCCGGGGAAAGGGAAGTGACTCGTATCAAATTTCGATTATCTTTCTCACCCATTATACTGCTAATTCCGTATATATTTGTGTGAAAACAACGAATTTGCAAAAAACTTTATAATCCAAAAAGATTTCTTCAAGAAATTAACACGTTCATATACCTAAATAAAAAAATGTACTAATACTGATGGTTAGAAGCATAAATATATATTGCAAACAAGAAAGAATGCAAACACGGTACGTTATACTCTCTTATTTGCTAATTATAAATTTATGTTATGATCAGTCGTATACAGAACCCGTTCGACGATGGACTATAATTTTCGCTTCATCATAACCACGCCGTATCGCCATCATACGCATATGCAAACTAAATCGAAAACAAACTGTAGGACTCACCCTCCAATTTGGCGTCGGCGTTATATCATGTGATTACGCATTGATGCGGCTCCGGTCTCCCTGTTAGCTTAATTTATGTTTTTACTGATAAACTTTAACTTAGACTAGATCTTCAACTTTGACCGTGTATAATCTGTAGTTCTGTCTGTACACTATATAGGATGCTGATAACGAAATGATCTTATTAATATTTTATGGCATATTGTGAAAAACAATTTCACTGGTTTTAGGAAATGTACATGGGAACTGTACATCATCATTACCCTCTTAGACCACACCGTCATTTAGCATCGGATTAGATAGTGGTCAAACATTGAAACCTATAAAGTATTAAAAAAAACAATAACTAATAGTGAAGAAATATAACCAAAATAAAGAACAATCCGGAAAACGTCGGTGTTATTTCTAAAAATTGTAATAATTTGTAGCGCGTATATATCTTTACTACTATTGTAAGGTATATCTCTCTGTTACGCTCTCACGCTTCAACTACTCAACAGATTATCGTAAATTTTGCATACATACTGCCAGATGTGTAAAAAAGAACATAATGTACCTTACATGAAAAAAACTATTTCCGAGAAAGGAGTCAATTCTACGTCAACACGAGTGAAGCCGCGAGTCAAAATTAATATTTCTTTAATTTTTCTCAGGCAAAATTCATTGACAGGAAGTAGTTTAACGTCTTTCGTCCGGATGTAATGAGCTATTCCCGATGGATAAATTAAATCTACAATAACACGCGCGAAACCGCGAACAAAAGCAAGTTGTCATCAAAGGACTATAATGGTGAATAATGGTAAAATACGCTTAAAACTTGAAAGCATATTTTACTTAAACGTACCGGTTGAACTGCATTGCAAAATATATTTTAATTAGTATACTGTGATCAAAGATGTTCTATATATATATTTACGCTTTACCAATATTTTTGTGGACAATTTTACATAAGATTACTCCATATCAAAGATAAAACATTATTAGTAATATTACTACAAACGAAAGAAGTTATTAATCGCTCACAGTCGGACCCAGCTGTATGGCAGCCACCCGCAATTATGCCGCGATAATGGCAAACGATGCGTTTAATATTTTATTTAGGGTTGGCACTATGCAAAAAATCGAAATGAATTAAGACTTTAAAATTATTATTTTTAATTTTCAATTGTCTCTTGGCTTTTTATAGATTCCACTCGTGCTCTTTTAATATGAACGGCCTGTTAAATCGTTTTAAGTATATTTTTAATTTAAAAAATAGGGTGTACCGTAAAAGCACATTATACAAGTGAAACTTTTGTATTACTATTATGTATACTAGATCTATTATTGTATTTTAATAAAAAATACAACAAAAAGCCAACGTCACCCATCCAAGTACTGACCGCGCCCGACGTTTAACTTCAGTGATCGGACGAAAGCCGGTGTTTTCAACACCACTAGACACATTGTTTATCCCCACCACTATTTGTTACATTACAGAAAAAAGTTGCCGATCATAATTCTAAATCCCTTTCATATGAAGTTTCACTTCAAAGTATCCAGCAATTTGTATATGTGGGCTTTAAAATGTATTCACATACATTATTATAGCAAAAAAACGATAGATATCTCACTTATAACTTACATTTGTGAATCATCCATTCTATGACCAGCTATCGAAAATCGAATAACTTTTAATAGAGCTTTTGCTGGATTAAAAAGGACTACCCGTCAATAGATTAATATTATTCTAGATTTGCAAATACTTGAACATGTATCGTCATTTTAGCCGAGTTGTGATTTTATGGACCACGAAGGCTTACTTAGAAGAATTAACTTGGAGACTTTTCTGTACAATAATATTTCTGGAATAACTAACTGTCCGCGTCGAATATAATGTAAAAAATACCTTCGATCAACAATAACTAGATAAAGGCTCAGCGCGAAAAATACGTCTCGGTAAATTAGAGCTCACTTGAAATGTGTGCCCTTATTTTGTTTAGTTTGTTTGAAACACAGCCAATGTAAGCCCGTTTCACATGCCGCAGTGTATTCAAAAGATACAAAAATAATACCCAAAAAAGCAATTTAACGGCTGGAGTATCTTACTTTCGCTAAATACATGTTGAATAAGTTATATTTTAAGCTTTAAACTAACTAATCATATCAAATTTTGAACAAAATTACCGATTTTAAACCTGTTTTATAAATGTTTGGCCTCGTCACGTACAAACACGCACAATAACGGCAAAACGTACTTTATTCATTACGTGTTAAGGTTGAATTCACACTAAATATAATTTATCTTGTATTTTCATTTGTGAGGGGAGTAATTTATTACTTTGCTCGTTTTATCATAAGTATTAGATAATATTTTGAACATTTGTGACTTTATTACTAGGTGCTGTGGCTGTAATTAGGTTGAACTTAAAACTGTTTTAAAACTTTTTTCTCCCTTTCTTAGTAAACAAACACACATAAGTATATATTTACGCGGTCAGATTTTAGCTTCAATTTTGTTCGTGACCTTTTATCTAGTTATTGTTGATCGAAGAAAAAAACAGTTACTAATAAAATCATATGAATATATTAAGTCTATTTACATATCTACTTTTCCCTCGTACTTAAGTCGCGTCCTCATTAAAATTACAATAACTTTTGATAGAGTGAACCGATTTTAATGAAACCAAGACTAAATGTTACTCGATTTCCTTGATGAGGTTTTGTATAATGCAGTACTTATCCAGACAGACATTTCCAGTACTGTTTGAACTGTATTTTATTACTTATTCCAAGACACCTGTCATTTTTTTTTCACAAAATATAAAAAGGTCAGACACGTTAGATTTACATTTTTATTATACGTATAGACATTTTGGATATTGTTCATAATCTTTAAAATTTCATGCTTTATTTTGTCACGTATACTTTCTGAAACAAATAAAATCGAAAGAAATGAACCTCATTTTCAGTGCGAGATAGCTTAAAGCAAAGTACCAAACAACGTAATACTTTTAAGTACTTGTAGATAAGTACGATTACTTTAATACGCTTTATATCTACATATATTCTGTAGATCAACTTATCAAGTAGTATTTACAGCAATTTCCGCTTTAAAATACAATTTGTCAGGTTCTATACCGACTTCGTTACACACCGGATACACTTGAATTTATACGGATGTCGGAAGTATCCATTTTACAAACTGACTCGCGTGTAGATAGCACCAGAAGGCAACAGTATTAAGATTACCTACCAAGTTTCATACTACTAGATACAGTAAAATTTACTGTAAGAGTTAATCTATTCAGTTTTATTTAAATTTAATATAATAACTTAAGCGCAAAGTTTGACTGCATATATATCAGTATATATCATCAACAATAAGACCAAAATTTTATCGTGATTTTACTGTGCAAAAAGTATTTGCTGCTAAGTTATTGCTATATTATAAAATAAAGAATTTTATTTTTGAATGCGGTGCCATTGTATCACGCTTGCAGCGTGCATGTAGCCTCTACTTTGTATGGTCGAACCTAGACTTGATACACTACTGAGTGGGGCCGCGATGCGAATGCGGAAGCGAAATTGACCGCCAGTCCATGGCGGCGTGATCGATGGTTTCGCGGGTGTGGGCTAGTGCACGCTCTGTTTGAAGATATTCATTATTTTCTTTGATTTAACACTCTTAAAAATAACTACAATAATTAAACTGTAATTTGAATACCTTTTTTTATAAAAGCGTTAGATGTAAACAATTGTCAGGTAGCATTTAATTTTTTTTTAAACACGAGGTAGCCACAAGGACTGCCGACAGAAGTGAAAACTCAAAACAATGAAATAAATGTGTTCTCTTTTGAATTTTCATATTAATTATAGTGTGAATGGCAATAATTAAGTTTCAGAATTTGTTTATTGCAACTATTAATATTAGTTTTCAGATGTATTGGCACTCGTAGCAATAATTACATACATTTTTATAAAGTATGTTAATCAATCAAACGTATAATACTGAACTGCAAAATATCAATATTACTTGTACATAAGCCCCTACGTGTCGCTAGTCTGACGCAAGCCGTGCAAGTGCTATACAGCCACTGATACTTACGTAGCATGTTATGACGCGAAATTATAATTGTATCTCCTGCCAAAAATACCGCTCAATACGCCGAAACAAGTTATCAGTTCAAAAGTTATATAAATTTCTTAATATTTTTCTTTACCACAGCACCGCAATCAATAAAATCCTGCAACGGCAACGATCAATTCTGTGGAGTCAAGCATTTGAACTCAACTAGCAATGCGTTGCAAAACGCGATGCCGCGTCTCTTATTCACCTTAAGTATTCATATAAATCAAAACAAATATAAATCATATGGCGTCAGAGAAGAATTCTGCACATACTGTCTTCAAGAGAACATAAATTACAATACGTCCATATAAATAATGTGTTACAGCTCTCATACTAGTTTATTGCACAACGTCTTTAAGATAAATATTGCTAATTCTTTTACAGAAGTCTTAGGAAGTGACACATATTACCAGAGACTATCTGTGCCCGCGTCTTTTATCCGCGTAGAACTTGATGTTACAATACACTGACTAATAAAGTCATCGGAACGTATTAAATCCACTTACTTAAGTCGCGTCGTCATTAAAATTACAATAACTTTTGATAGTGAATCTTTTTTTTTGCTCGATTTGTCCACGCTGTTGTCGTAGCAAGGCCTTAACATGAAACAAGGACTAAACGTTACTCGAAGATATTTTTTATGATTTTTTTAAGGTTCAGATTAAGGTTTTACCATGAATGCATTACTTTAGCATTGACGCATGTTCAAATAAACAGACAGACATTTCTAAAATTCAACAGTTTTGTTACAAAAACGCGCTTAGCCACGATCTCACCTGATAGTAAGTGACGATGAAGCCGACGATAGATCGCGCTTACCTGCTAAATGCCTGTTCACTCTACTCTTGAACACTCCCAAGTTGTATGATGACGGGAAGACAGACGCCGGGAGTGAATTCCAGACCTTAGCCGAACGTATAATAAATGTGGAAGCAAATCGCTTCGTACGGATCTCAGGATTATCAACTACATAAGGGTAGAAACCCTCACGGCGTCTAGTCGTCCTCTGATGGAATGAAGACGGTGGAATTAATTCATGTAATTCCTGTGCACACTCTCTCCCTCTTATTATAGGTAAAGATGTAAGAATAGTTTTCACACTGAAGTTAATCTATATTATATACTAGCTTTTGTACACGGCTTCACTCGTATTAGTTTAGATTTAATCTATCGTTCATAACCAGTATGTTTTTAAAAATTACATATACCATATGAATACTTGCAGAATTGCATGATGATCTGTTGAGTTGTTAAGCGTGAAAGCGTAACAAATGAACAAACTGACGATCACATTTATAACGTGTCGAAATCTGACACAATTCTTCTATATATTAAAACCTATGAATTGATGTATAGTTATTACGATGATGATGTATAGTTATTATATAGATTATAGATATTTCGAAATATAATATAATATTATAATAATTGTAAGTAAATGTAATAATAATGAAAAAGTTAAAGAAAAATAATAGAATAAGACAAATTGCGTTGTTTATTAATAAATACAACGCATTTATACTTGAAATACAAATTTTGAAAGATCTTGCGTGAGATTATCGTGGGAAAGGTCGAAACAACTCTTATAACATCTCACCAGAAGGATAGGGAGGGTCAAAAATCCTCAATAACTCCTTACGTAATTAATGGCGGACTCTTTATCGGAAAAAACGAACAACATACCCATCATCGCTTAAAAATACATTATCTGTGATAGTAGTTTATTTAGGCCTATCGTGCCCGGCGGACGTTGTCCTGCCTTGATAATAAAACACAACTTTATTATACCTAAACCTTCCTCATGAATCATTTAAGTTACTAGTGAAAACCGCATGAAAATCCGTTCATTAGTCTTTGAGTTTATTGCGAACAGACAGACAGGCAGACGTGGCTGATGACTTTGTTTATATATGTAGTGATTGTACTGTTTTCTTATAAATAAATATTTCTTAGAACTTGATATGCAATGACAGATATTAAGTTAAGTCAAACTGTCGATTATATTTATTGCTTAAATTGGGAACGTAGTAAACTCAGCAACAGCACTCGTTAGTGAGTCACCGACTTTAAAATAAACTAGTTCATAGCCGCGACTTCGTTCGAACGAAAATGATTTTGACGATTTATTGGAACTACGCGTTTTATTATAGACTAGCTGTGCCCGCGAATCCGTCCCCATCTACGTATCTACTTTTCTCTCGTATGTAAGTCGCGTTGTCATTAAAATTACAATAACTTTTGATAGAGTGCATCGATTTTAATGAAACTAAGATTAAACGTTACTCGAGGATATGCTTTATAATTGCCTTAGGTTTTATAGTGAATATTATACTTTAGCAGTGATGCGTGTTCAATCAAGCCGATAGAGAGACAAATTACTTATTCCAAGACACTTACAACAGTTTATATTTTTCAGAAAGATCTAAAAAGTACAGACACGTTAGTTCTATTCTTATTATATATATAGACTAGCTTCTGCTCGCGGTTTCGCTCGCATTAATATATGTTTCCCTAGTTCTCGTACAGGACTTCTGGACGAATGATATATTTGACAAGGTATACGCAAAATTTCATAATGATCAGTTGTGTAGTTATGGCGTGAAGACAATAGAACCATCTCCCGTTCATATTTGTAATATTAGTAAGGCTTTTAAACTGCCTGTAATCAATTTGTTTGTATATTTTCTTTTCTTTTATGTCATAGTAGGCAAACCTGAAGTCACCTGATGTTAAGTGATTACCGCCGTCCATAGACACTAGCAACATCAGGGGAGTTGCAAGTGCGTTCCCAGCCTGTGTTTGAGAAGAGGAGGGATGAGATGGGGAATAGGCGAGGGGAGGGGACAGAGGAGAGGTGGGCCTCAGGTGCTCTCACTGACCGGAGGAAACGCAACAATGCAAGCACTGTTATTTCACGTCGGTTTTCTGTGAGAGGGTGGTACTACCCCGAGCGAGCCGACCCATTCATGCTGAAATCAATAATAGCCTCAGCATGGCTCTACCACCGGTAAAACTGGTTTTGCTACTTTCTGGGAATACTTTATAGGTTGTCTCTGTTAAATTGTATCATTACTGCTTAGTGCACGCAGAAAAGCGTTGGGCAGCTCTACAAGGTTGAGTAGCATTGTTCGATCCCTTGTCGCCCCAACAATAACGGTATGTCGGTACACCGTGGGGTTTTAGTCTATGCGAGTCGGACATAACCCACCATCTCCCCTGGGAGGGTGGCGTATCCATAAGGGTTTACCTACGTTAAAAAAAAACGCAGAAAAGTGCAGCCCCCTTAAAACTCTGAAAAATCTTCTAACTGTAGGTAAAAGTCTTATCAAAATCGATTCAGTTAAATCAAAATTCAGCCGAAATAAATAACAGACTTTTCGATTTTATTCATAGATATAGATGGAATAGATTATATAGATATCTGTATTTTAGATCACGACAGAGAGATAAATCATTTTACGGTGATATTATGATTCATTGGCCTCTGATTACGCTTTGGTTACTCATTGTACAGGTTAGGGTTGTCAAAATTGTATGTAAATATAATTTTACCAAGTGTTATTATAGACATACCAATATTTAACTTATAATAAACTAGCTTCTGCCCGCGACTTCGTACGCGTGGAATAGTTACTTTGAGCTAACGCTAAAAAACCCCAATTTTGAAACATCCTGTTAATGACTACGTCCTGTCCCGCTACGATACACCCGAGAGGCGAGATTACAACGCCACCCGGGGAGCCACTATTGACCTACGATACCGCGCTATTGACTTTATCGGGGATATTGCTAATGTCCTGAAACGCTATTGGTTGAAATTATCGGCTGTTCATTATTTACCCGAGTATGAGTCTTTATTGGTGTGATTTCGGCATATAAAGGGCAAGATGTCGCTGATCTATGCGCACTTCTATGTGGAAGTTCTTGTAAGGTGAAGCTCTGCCGGGATAAATAGTCACAGTGCCTAGAGTGTTAATTGGTTTCCCTGGCCAACCGGCTGACTATACATATTCTGTAACAATCCTTCATTGGGGCTCCGCTTCTATTAGCGTGATGAAAACACATATACTCTTTTGCCTTCCTCGATAAATGAGCTATCTAATGTTGAAAGAATTTATCAAATCGGATCAGTAGTTCCTGAGATTAGTATGTTCAATGAAACAAACTCTTCAGCTTTAAACTACAATCACGGGTTATTATAAGGTCGTATCGTAAGTAAAGTAAAGTAAGGATCGTAACCTAACTATGTAATAATGGATCGGTTTAATTTTTGTCAGAGCAGAAACAAAAAAAAATTAAGTGTTGAAATTGTTAAATTTTACAACGAATATAAAGAAAGTCCTCTGCCACGTCTGTACTTCTGTTTGCAATAAATTCAAAAAGAACTCGCCAGTAGATAAAATGATCCATGAGGAAGGTGTGTTACTGAATCCCGTTTTCAAACCGCTATGATTAATTTGACCTTGTACAATAAGACATTTATCAAAATCAAAAATATTCAATTTAGGCCGTAATAAGGCGCTTATGAATGTCAAAACTACTACTGATTTGGAAAACAATCCAAATATCCGGAAGAACCGACAGGAAACTCCATCGGGTTTATTTTTTTAACTTATATATTTACAATACATGTTTTTATTGTAACACTGCAAAATGACTGCACTATGCCTGATGTACGGTACAGTTCAACCACCGAGTGACACTCTATCGCCGGTCGCCGCTGTCATGCCGGCCTGCGAAAAGCTGGATATCCATAGGCTGACATATAAATGGTGGTTACGACTCAGTCAGGCTGTAAAACCCTGCCACTACGCTTTCGCCATTGTCTCGTTCGTTATTCAGCAGGGTGCACTACGTGCAGGTGAGGTTGGCTTGGGTGACTCAAGTCGAATGATGTTATTCGACAGTTACAATCCATATTACCATACATTACACGTCACAATCGTTTTTAGTAGATGCATAGAGAAGAAGAGTCAGTTCCACACACCACCTTCGTTCACACACTGATCCACACTATAATAACCATTATAAAATCCCATAAACAAACAAAATTATTAGACTCCTTAGGACACAATTCAGTGATTTTGTCGTGTAATTTGCTGATAGCGTTAAGACCCGAGTCTTGAACATCCAATGATCTTTCCTCCACCCAAATTACTTATAATAAACACACTCCCGATAGTTGTCGACACGGAACGAATGGCCAAAGTCTTAAAACAACTTGTATTTATTTATACAACCTTTTCTTGATTCGTTTTAACGTAAAGCGAAAGGTAACATTGAACATGATAAACCAAACTTAATTCACTTTTGGATAGTAAATTAAACGCAAGTCGAAATAACTTTGATGGTCCCTCCCACACATGCGCGTTAGATTTAAGAGAAAACGCGGTTTGAAAAAAATTTCATAAATAGGTAATTAATATGGTCATTCAATGTTTCAGGCTCATTAAACTAATAAGAGCTTTTTAGATAATAGTATTCGGTTTTATAACAAGGTCCCAAAGCATATTATCGATTTGCCTGATAGTAAGGTATGCACCATGTCAAGCGGGTTTTTAGTATCTAGCGGTTATTATAGGGTGGATCAATATGTGAACGACGGTGACGACAAATGACGCCAATGTAACAATCTTAATATAACAAGCGATCTGTTTGTATGTATGTGGTTTTCTTTTATTTATTACATTACATTTATCAACATCGTTTGCTGTGTATATGAAAACGGTAATATAAATACGTAAATTTTGTTTTAGAATGCTACTAAGTTTTATAATATTTTATTTATGTACATCTTTAAAACATAAGAACATGACATAGTTGCATGGTATAAAAATATTTACTCTACTTCCATTATGCAGTGAGAAAACAGAAATGTACGTTCGTGTGAAATAAACATCGCTGCGTTTCCTTTTAATCTTAAAATTACCGTCGGAAGTTTTTTCCTATAGAAGAGTAATTTTAATAACTCGAAATTAGCGTTCGCTAAACTCCTTTGACGAGTATAAATACTGCCGAGTCTGTTATATTAATGTGTCCAAGACCTTTCTTTCCCACACTTGCGTTTATTGTAAATATAAACTTCGTATAACGATAGACGTAGGTGTTCAAAGCAGATCGAAAACAAGTTCCTGTAGTAGATCCTGCCGTGGAATAGATAGGGTAACGGTTAGGGTATTCACACATTACTAGATATCCGCTACGTTACACACGGTGGTAACCCTGCTATAATGACTCTACAAGTAAATGGTATAAAAGAATCACAAAGTAAAAGAGTTATACTTCTTGTGACACTATACTTCTTTATTTATACAAAGTAGTGGTCGTCCACTGGTTGAAATTAGACCGCGATGAAACTTTTAAGCTTCAATATTATTGAATATTTTTGAAATTATACTTCTTTTGGCGCGTTAGGGAAAAATGATGAGAGTAAATTTTTACGATGACCGACGCCCTGAAGTTGGCTATAGTCAATATTTTGTTTCTTTGTATTTGTTGTTTATATTTCTTTGTATTAAAACTTTCAATGTATTAAATACCTTTTTTCTATTGTTAGTGTCGCTTTATAACAAATGTAGATTAAGGCGAAAGATAAAAATTTTGAAAAGATTTTTATCTTGTTACGCCAAAGAAGTATAACTTCCAACGCGTGTACATAAATACACTTATTGCAAATTAGTAGACATAGAGGTCATGAAGTATGGCGAATAGAGTATAATAAAAAACAAATGTATTTATGCTTGAAAGTTTATTTATAAAACCAATCCAATATAATTCAGTATAATAATAATTTCTGTTACGATGTATTTTGATTCACGTTATTACGATTACTTATTTGATAATTTACTGACAAAGACGCTGCTTTATTGAAAGAGTACAACAATTGTATCACAGCATGGACTATGCTCTTTGCCGCCAATCTCATGTCCAAGTTCGCTAATGTTCCAAAGAATAACTTTACAGTCGCTCAGATTGGATACTAATACAGATTGATTTGCCCTCATAAGGAATACTGTAGTCGTAACGATTGATAGATATTATATAATTTATTGCGGAAATCCTAAAATTAAAAATTTGAATTCGAGTTCGTCTGTTACTCTTTCACGCATTAACTATCAAACCAATCATAATGTAATTTTGCATAATTGTTGCCAGGAGTACAGAAAAGGAAATAGGATACTTTTCACCAAGGAAAACAGCACTATTATTGAGAGATAGGTGGAGAGCAAAAACACGAGCTTTATATTATTATTTTATATTATATTATATTAATATTTATATTACATACCTAGGTAAGTTTAATACATATTCATACCTTCAAGAGGAATGTAATGCAAACACGTAGTTATATTTTAGCGTTAGGTAAATAGGCACAAATTAGCTGGTGACACTTCTGCTTTTTGATTTTCCGAAGATTTTATTATATTTATCAAAGAATGCTCAACTTTCCCTTTATCCGCATTTCGTCATGTACATAGAAGGGTTATATTTTAATTCGGTTTATTGCCAGTTGAGCTTCAAGCTTTGCTAGCGAATAATAATTGTTCCCAGATTAATGAATATAATTATGTAGATTGTTTTTATTCTGCAAGTATTTTATTCATGATTAATATAGTTAATATAAGCTCAAAATGTATCTGTCTATCCGTATATATGTATTAGTTATCTGTTGCGTTGTTTTATAATCTAACCTAACGTTTTTAATAAAAAACAATTGGCTAATAGGTAATTGCAAGGCTTGCGAGACCAAAACTAAGGCTGAGAGCGTAAGATCAAGACCAGACATCTTGACGCAAGACAAATACTAAAACTAAGTCAAATCTCGCGGTCTTACAATTGTTTGTTACATATATGCACTACACACTACTTGCGTTTCCCACGATCATTGACTCATCTATTGTTTATTTGTAACAAAAGGTTCGCATATAGAGCGTAACAGGATATATGCAAAGTAATTATGCCAAATATTGTAGTAATTCTTATTCGATTAAATATATTAGTTACTAGCTGACCCGTGCAACTTCGTCTGCATCAAATCGATTGTCACCGGTTTCAGTTGTATATTTAAACGCGAAAAATTTTAATAAACCTAAAACCCGATTGCAGCCACACCTACCGTTTCCCATTGTAAATCCAAACTATCAAGGAACTCCCTCAAACATATACCCAGATGATATCTGAGATTTTTTTTTAAATAAGCCTACAACCCGTTCGTAACATCACCTACCGGGTTCAATTAAAATAAAAACTAACCTATGAATATTGGCGGTAATGTAAAAAAAACTTAAGAGGTCTATGGACATCCAGTTGGAACGAAGTTGGTTCAGTACTTTAGTACTTTCAGAGTGATACGTGTTCAAAGGGACAGACAAACATGCAGATCCTGGAGAATCACTTGCGTTTTATGAGACAAAATATCCTAAATGTAATCTCGTAACATTAGTTATCATTGTGCCAAGTTTCGTCAAAATCGGTTCAGTACTTTCAGAGTGATGCGCGTTCACAGGGACAGACAGACAGACAAAAATTTTTAAAGCGTTATTTTTGGCTTCTATATCGACAACAAAGCCTACCCCGATCAAAATTTTCAAAAAATATTTAATGTACAGATTTGGCCCAGCTACAGTTTTATTATAATATATAGATAGATGTCAAGTATTTTATATATATTGAAATTTGCTTTCACGGTACATAATTTCAATACCTTAAAAAAATTCGAGGCAGTCATAAGGCCTGCCGATAAAAGTGAAAACTCAAAACAATGAAATAAATGTGTTCTCTTTTGAATTTTCATATTAATTATAGTGGGAATGAAAGTATTTAAATTTCTGAATTTGTTTATTGAAATTATTAACATTCGTGTGGTTTTCATATCTATTGGCACTCGGAGCAATAATTATAGACATTTTTATAAAGTCTATTAATTATTTAAACGTATGATGAGCTGCGAAATATCAATATTACATGTAAACATTCCCCTATACTACTCGTCGCTAGTTTGTCGCAAGCCGCGCAAGCGCAATATTCTCGGTCACCCTTTACTAGCATGTGATGACGATAAATCATAACTGTATCTCCTATCAAAAATACCACTTAACAACTTAAAAGAAATTTTCACTACAAAAAAAAATGATTTGTCGAGATATGAATCTCTTATAACTTTGCTAGTGCTGTCAACATTAAAGCGCCCATAAATGAATCAGAAGGTACACGTGTCTATATCGCATGGACAGTTATGTTTTATTAGTACATTGCACCCGTGCGAAATCGGGGCAAGACGCTAGTATACCCTTATAATAAAACATAAGCCTAGACCAGCCGGCGATCGTTTATAAAATGCAAAAGCATCGCCTAGGTATAAAGTACACCCACGCGTTACAACGGAACTTTATACAAGCGCAATGATTCATATTTTATAGTCTACTTATACTATTATATTCTTCGTTTTACGACCTGTTATTATGTTAAAAAGGTCCTAAACCCTTGACACACCTACCTACTATATATGCACTACATAATAAGTCAATACTTAAGTCCAAATGAATATGATTTTGTATGAAAAGACATAGTAAATTAGTGACATTATGTAAAAGAAGTTCAAATCACAGAGGTGATATGCACCACTGCAGAGGTGGTAGAGCCACGCTGAAGCTATTATTGGTTTCAGCATGAATGGGTCGGCTCGCCCGGGGTAGTACCACCCTCTCGTAGAAAACCGACATGAAGTAACAGTGCTTGCATTGTTGCGTTCCGTTTGGTCAGTGAGAACGCTGGATAAACCCACTCCCCCTCCCCCAAACACAAGGTGGCAACGCACTTGCGACTCTTCTGGTGTTGCAAGTGTCTATGGACGGTGGTGATCACTTAACATCAGGTGACCCGCCTATTCGTTTGCGTCCTATGATATATAATTTAAAAAATCATATAAAGGAAATGTTTTAAGTGTATCGTTAACTAGCGGCCGACCGCGACTTCATGTGCGTTTGTATCCTTATAACTGACTAGTTTTTGCTCACAGTTTCGCTCGGTTTAAATGTGACCTATCCTTGTGTTATTATACCTTGGAGAACACTAATTCGTATGAATATGAAAGTAAGAAGAGTTCAGTCACATACACACGGACAGAAGAATTATTTATATAAATTTAATTTTATTAAATTTTCATCAAGCATATGGGCTGCACAATCACAATATAATATCAATATTTATATATATCTATCTAAATATATCTAAATATCAATATTTAGATATAGAAATATATTACAGAAACTTTGCAGGCAAAATAAGATAAGCATTATAAGAATTCTTTAAAGAATAAACTAACCAATAGTCTATGTTAACAGATTTTCATTCGTCAATCCGCATTAATATTTAGAAAGGTACATCCCTAACAGATGTATTTACAAGGAACGTTCGTGATTACGTGCATCCTTCACGAGACGTCCCATGAATAATGCAATAGTGAGCCTTGTTAAAAACGCGTCAATCTCTCTGGAAACAACGCCGTTGGTGTTATCGCCTTGCAAATCATACATTTCTAACATGTTACCATATAGTCTGTTATGAGTTTATAATATTTCTTTTTAATTTTTGGCAATCAATCTTCTTGATTATTACTGCCATTGTTTCTTGTGATCATTTCAATTTACCCTCTTTTGTGGCAACTCAGAATTCATACTCCATGGTATTCATTTCTACCACCTTCACCTGTGCACGGTAAATGAAGTATATTACGTTAAATGCCACCAATATCACAAAATATAGAGACAAATAACACAATATTATGAATAAAATATAAAAGCCACTGCATGACAGACTAAGACGAAGGACAGACTTCGATTAAAGAAAAAGAATATTATATTTTTACTAGCGGGCCCGCCGGACGTTGTCCTGCCTTGATAATAAAAAAAAAACAAAAAATTCGACCGCAGCGCCACCTATCGGGCCCAAATGTGTCTCGGATCGACTGCAACACGCGCACAAAATTTAACCAAAATCGGTCCATCCGTTTAGGAGGAGTTCAGTGACATAGACACGTACAGAAGAAATTTATATATAAAGATAACAAACAAATACGACGCAAATAATAGCGCATTAATAACAACATATAACACGATTAGTGACGTAATAAATTTGTGAAAATTAATTAAAACATATCCAGACGTTATTACTCTGAAACTGATAATTTAATTTAACTAACAAGACTCTCTCGACAGTTCGCGACATCGTACGGGTTTATTTTCATTTGTCGTGGCGCCGACGCCGTGGATTTGTTAGTCTTGGATACATGACTATTTTTGTTCCCTTTTTCTCTTTGATTACCTACCACACAAGATCGCGAGCCGAGCGATTTAACTAGCTTTTGTTACTCGGTGAAACTATAAGGCCTTGTGTACACTTGAGTTGAACAAAAGCGGCGCAGAAGTGCGAGCGGTGAGCGTTGAGTGAAGCTATATCACAATTATTAAGGAACTTGCTCCGGAGAGCATAATGAGTGACGCAAAAAAAAATAATCGAGGCAGTCATACGGCCTGCCGATAAAGGTGAAAACTCAAAACAATTAAATGTGTTCTCTTTTGAATTTTAATATTAATTATAGTGTGAATGACAGTATTTAGATTTCAGAATTATTTTATTGAAATTATTAACACTAGTGTGGTTTTTATATCTATTGGCTCTCGGAGCAATAATTATATACATTTTTATAAAGTCTATTAATCAATCAAACGTATGATGAACTGCAAATTATCAATATTACATTTACATAGGTCCCTATACTCATAATTATTAAATTATCTCCTGCCAAAAATACCACTCAACGCGCCTAAAGAAGTGTTCACTTCAAAAATATTAAACGGTACCCACAACTTATCTCCGCTCGTCTTCGCTTCAGTGTATAAGCAGCCTTAGGAAGTACTAGATAGTGGCTGACATTTGTTCGATAATCAAGTATGTTAATTCCTTTCATAAATTATACATTTAGTTATCTATCTGTGAATCGTTTTATTTAGAATTTTAGGCTACCTCCTACGTGGAAATATTAGTTTCTATAGTCTAATAACCTAGGTGTCTAAATACACGGAAATTAGGGGTTTAATTCATAATTCGCGATCAATTAGGTATAAATAAATTGATATATTGTCGTTTTGGTCCTTTATAAATCAAAAATAAAAAGGAGTGTGTACGTATAGCCACACGATAGAAGTGAAAACTTATAAATAAAAACATGTACAGTAGATTTAGATTTCTCAGGTATTACATGTAAATAAATAGTAGTAATATTAAAATATATATATTTGAAATTCTTTATTGATTGTGTCCAAAATATAGGAACACATAACAGTATTATTATAGTAATAAAATAATATTATAATAATAAAAATGTAATTATTGTAACTATGTACTCCTTAAGAGACAGGATACGTGGGCGATGACGTCTGAAGTAGAGTATACATATTTCAATGCATCACCGAACCGAACGCGTTTGATGTCGAGCGGTGCCGAGTAAACCCGATTAGCCGTCACCGGTCCGAATGTGACGATGTTCACTTTCGTTCAATACTCAATGCGCCTAAAGACATTTTTACTTAAAAAAATAATGAGCCTTACAGTAGCCGCATATTTTGTGTAAACATCGGACATGTACATAGTAGGATACTACTATGACATTGAAATTAATTATAGTGAAGTCAATTTATTCGTCATATTATTGCTCGAATATATTGTAAGCATGAAAATATATGTAATTCTATATTAAGGCGCGCGCTTACTATCCCAAGTTTAATTCTAGTCGTGGTAAATATGCAATAATAACTCAAATCTTGAAAAAAAAATGAATCGGGTATGATTGGAAATATATTTTTCACGAAACTATATCTTTCAAATCAAGGAAAATTTCTAAATACAATGAAAAATATTATATTGACGACAGACATTAACCTAAAAGTATGAAAAAGATCCGCACTTAAAAATTTATTTGAATAAATCCATATTAATGGCATCGCATTTTTTTAAGAATGATGAACTTCGTCACACGCTTACGAGTAAAAATAATTATTAATATAGTTTACCCTTATAAATACAACCTTAGATTTGATACACAACACTATATAACTGTAGATTGGAACCGAGACGGACGGTCCGGTTCCAGAGTGGTTTCCTTCCAAGAATGATCCAATTGTGGAATGAGCTTTCTGCTGAAGTTTTTCCTGGGAACTATAATGTGGAGTGCTTCAAGGGGAAAATAAATAGATTATTTAAGGGTCAGCATCGCTTATGTGACACTTCTGATGTTACAAGCGTCCATAGGCTACGGTGACCGCTGTACATCAGGCGGCCCGTAGGCTTGTTTGCTACCGTCGTGGTATACAAAAACTGTAGATGAGTGCACAGCTGATTCTCTCCGCCACCGCACGCACTCTTATCTGAAATACATTTGCGTCCCTTTTCCAAAATCATTCCCACAAAAAATATCCAGCAACCGAGAGGAAAGATATTACACGTCAAAAAATGCGACATATTTATCAGTTATCAAAGACCGTAATTAGCACAGTAAGACAAATAATACATATTTATTTTCTCTCCACAAGTTTAAATTTACAATAGATTTTACAGTTGATAATATCTAGATAGGAACGTTCAACATTAGAGTGATTTTTAAAAACAATATCTTTTTCAGTCCCCAAGGAAAATTTTGATTTATTTTAATCATCAACCTGTATGAGGTCCATTGCAGCGTTATAGACCTTTTCCCGAAGGAATGTATGGGCATAATCACCAAGCCAGCCCACTTCGTATTGGCTATTTCACATTCTGAGAAGTCCACAGTTCTATGTTTTCCCACATACAGTTGCACTACAAGAACATTTCTCAGGTTCGGGTTTCCTCACAGTGTATTCCTTCACCGTCAGTCGATGGTGCTACCAATTTAAACAAGTGAATGTAAGCGAATTTCGCTTTTAGTGGGTACATGCGTGGTTTTAACGTACGGACATCGGAATGATATTCTACCGACAAAACCACTTCACCACCAGTACTTTTGCTTGAAATATATAAAATAAATTGCCTGAAATTTGAGCCCGTAATACTCTACGTTTACTCTAAATACATACAATATACCGAAACTGATAAGAAACGTTTCATTGCGATACGAGAATAATAAAACTGTACAACATTTAAATTAACTCACATTAATTACTAATTTAACATTAATGATTTGTTCTAGCTACTATCTATATTAAATTCAAGTACTATGTCAAGTGAACGCAAATGATATCTAGAAACGACACCCAGTTCTTTATATATGCTAAGAACGTTTCCATCTAAAACGCCTACCTATGAAAATATATACAAAAAAAAATCTAACCGAGTTCCTTGCCAGTTCCTTTGGTGGTAGTTTAGACGTTTATAAGCGCCTTTTGATTGAGTAAACTAATTTTGAATTCGATAGCAACACAATATTTGTATATAAATAGGAATATTTATTGCGAAATCTTTGCTATTCAGTAATCCATACCTACTATTTATACTTTTAACTAATTCTAGCACCAATAACTTAATATTGGACCATAAATTTCCGCATAATATTGGTATTTTCGAATAATGCTTAAGTTTTCGAAATTACCACTAAACATTACTGGCAAATGATCTCAGGAATATGGAAAGCAGCATATTAACATATTATGACAAGTACATTCGACACGACTCCGCGAACAATGAGACAGCTCAGTTACTCAATTTTCGACAACGGATTCGAAAATGTCGTGACTCTAAGACATATTATGAGTAATAATCTCGTGGAATTTTGCTCATTGTTCAAACTTTTACACTAAGCTACTTCTGCTGTTCACGACCAGCGTAAGTAGCACTGCCGTCTTGACAATTTGGTCAAGACTCTGCTGATTTTTTAAGAACCAGATCTCATAATGGCCGATCGTGTTTTAGAAGTCAAAACTTCTTTGGGCGCGTTGTGTGGTATTTTTGGCAGGACACAAAGTTATAATTTCGCGTCATGACATGCTATGTACATGACCGGCCATATTGCACTTGCACTAGACTAACGACGCGTAGTATAGGGGCCTGTGTACATGTAATATCGATATTTTGCAGCTCATCATACATTTGATTGTTTAAAAGACTTTATAAAAATGTATATAATTATTACTCCTAGTGGCTATATATATGAAAACCACACTAATGTTAATAATTTTATTAAACAAATTCTGAAATGTAAATATTGTTATTCACACTACAATTAATATGAAAATTGAAAAGAGAACACATTTATTTTCGATATATTCATTGTTTTGAGTTTTCACTTCGGTCGGCCGTCCTTATACTGCCTCGATTTTCTTTATTTCACGACATAGTAAATTTCATTGTTTAGTAAAAAACAAGTTTGTACAAATGAAAATAATGATTTTAAAATACATAATTTGTTATTTTTCCAAATTTGATAATAAATCAGATATTTTTTTAAACTCATGCTGCCAACAGTACTTGGCCTGTGCCTCATGAGGTTTATATTTGTTTGTGTGAAGCCTAAACCTTTATGGTTGTGGACTATCCAGAGGTTAAAGTCCTATAACTCTGCTGTGGCTGTTTTGCTTTAACATTGCTACTTCGAGAAGGGAAACAATTGTAAATACGCTCAAGTCTCTTAAATTATGTACGATAAAAAGATAAACGGGATCGATCTCTTTTGCCGGCTCTTATCGATGACTCATAATCAAAGTCGAAACGACTTTATTCAATGTAGATCCTGAGATGGCTCTTATGAACGCCAAAACAATCACCGGTTCGGAAAACAACCCAGTCATTGAGAAGAACCGGTAAGAAACTCGATCTGGTTTATCTTTTCATCATACATCCTCTTAAGCTTATCCCACCCAAATAAGGTCGGCACAACATGTTTTTCTTTTCTACTCTCGTCTATCAGATGTCATCTCAGTATTCACACCTTTTACACAAATATCATTTTTCACACAGACCATCTATACCTCTTTTGGTCTTCCTTTACTCAATCCATCCACCATCATACTCAAAACATTTCTAGTTATATGGTTTTCATCTCATATCATGCTAACCTATTACTCCTCAACATCTCTGTCACTGGTGCTATTTTCATCATACATCATTCATTAAAAGAACATACATAGTTATAGACATGTATAGTTACATTATCACCAATATCATACAAGGCTAAAGAACAGGTAAGTCACCTGCTGTTAAGTAATCATCGCTGTTCATAGACACTAACAATACCAGGGGAGTCGCAAGTGCGTTGCCAGCCTGTGTTTGGGCATGCAAGCACTGTTACTTCACGTCGGTTTTTCTGTGAGAAGGTGGTACTACCACGAGCGAACCGACCCATTCATGCTTAAACCAGTAAAAGTAAGTGATTTACTTTATAATAACTTTTAGACGTTAAAACCCGTTTGATATGGTGCATGAATCTAGCAAATCGGTAATGTGATTTGGGAAATTATTATAAAACCTATCTATTATTTAAAACACTGTAACTGGTCTCTTTAAGCCATGAAACAGCGAAAAATTACTTCTTAAATTAAAAATAAGAAATGTTAGAACAAACAAACAGCAATTGAAATACTACATACCTAATTTGTTATATTTTTCCTATTTTTAAACCGCATTATTTATGTTTGCATTCCAATATTATTCGAAATAATCGACTGACAACTTTATTAATACAGTATCAAGGTTTATAATTGAAGCAAAACATATTTGTAACCTACAGACCCCCACAACATAATCCTTACGGATTACAATATATCGTTTTTAAAGTGTAACCGTGTGTGAAAAGAAGTTAACAATTCATTTGTACAATATGTGCTTTTTATCTTATACAGGCCGATCGTGAATTTAATTTATGCGTTTTTATATTGCTTAAAACGTTTCATATTTTTTTTATATTTATTATTTTTGCGATTGCGATAAAAAGTTAATTTTATAGTTTTTTTAAAATCATTTAAACATAAGATATATGTATGTTTATTTATTTTGCTATAACTAAACATTCTGTTTAATACCTATTAATAAAATAAAAAAACAAATTTGTAAAAATAAAATTCCGGTTAATAAAAAAAACAAACCTTTATATAATACATAAATATTAAATGAAATAATTGTATCATCCTGTTTGCGTGAAGTAAAGAAAAAATAACATTAATCATTCTTAAATAGCTTCCATTTGTACAAATCTTGTTGTCTGAGTATCGTAATGTCAATCTTTTTCGTCTAAACTAAGTCAATTGAGTCGATAAAGTTTTTCCTTCGATCTAGATGTACGTAAAGTCCTTGGCGACCAACTATTTTGAAAGACCCAAAGAATTATGCCAGTCTATCAGTATATGCCAGTATCTACCGCCAAATAACAATATCGAACCCGGCGTCCGGCTCTTTAAAAGATGGCCGCAAAATATGTTTACAGCACCTGCTGATAAAATAACTATATGCAACGATTCATACCCGATTATTCAAACATAGCGTTCTCGTGGTCATACCTCTGATCAGGCCGCCTTGGTCAGTCAATTTCACTTCTGCACACTCACCGCGGCCCCTTTCGGGAGCGTCTCAAGCCTAGATCCGATCCCTTAGAGTGGAGCCCTCGAGCATGCAACTAGAGTGATAAAGTGACACTACATTCAATAACTAACAACACACAACTGCCTACATACGCGCATACACAAAGTCCCTACCTAGGTGCTGAGAGTGTTTTTAATTTTTGGTTAGTTACCCTTAATCAAAACTGTCCAACCCGAAGTATATGTACGCGTTCGTGCGACACATATTAATTTATTTTAAGAGCCTTTTATTGCAACAAACATATCAGCCTCATAGTTTTCTATCCTTTGGAGATTGGCATAAGAAGTGTTGCTGATGAGATAGCACTACCAGGTAGTAAAACATCTTGGTTTTTTTAAATCATAGGAGGCAAAACAGGCGGGTCACCGGATGTTAAGAGATCCTCGCCGTCCATAGCCACTAGCAACACCAGGGGAGTCGCAAGTGCGTTGCCAGCCTGTGTGTGGGTGGATGAAGGAGGGGGAAGGGAGGTGGTTCTTCGGCTCTCTCACTGATCGAACGAAACGCAACAATGCAAGCACTGTCTGTTAGTTCACGTCGGTTTTTTGTGAGAGGATGGTAGTACCCCGGGCAAGCCGACACATTCATGCTGAAACCAGTAATAGCTTGAACATGCCTCTACCACCTACAACTTTCTCATCCGTAGAGGGTTCTACGCAGATTCTGTGACAAATACCTATGTTTTGACAGCTAACAAACACTATTCATCAACGACTTTCTTTCGGTGTTGCCCTTGCACAGTTGGGAGATTCAATTTTTCTGATTAGATATGCAGAACTTCCCGATGGGTAGTGCCTCGAATAAGGTCTTAATACTGTTTTGAAACATTGTATATTTAAATTACAATTATCAAAACAAAGGTATAAGAAGAGGCTGACAGTATATTGTTCTATACCACATGCCTTATTCTTTACTCTTTTCATCAAGATATTCTCTTCAGTTATCATGACAGTTTTTTTTTTCGTTTTGACAAAGTTTCCCAGGAAATTACTTTAACATCCTTTAATGTACTATGTCAATTCTAATTTTGCAATACAATCAGCCTCTTCATTACTCATAATACCAAAATGAGAAGGAATCCATTGCACTATCGTAGACTGATTGTCAACTGTCAATTGTCTACTGACACCCCTCTATAACCAATGACATATTGAACCAGATGCTGAAGTGCACTTCTGCTATCAGTTATAATATCAACTTTTCTAATTGTATATCTTACAGCACATGTTTTTGCCTCTCATATTGTATACAGTTCCAATGACTTAATTAACACATCTTAATATTCGATTGAAGAAGGTGTCACTTTGCCGAAATCCATCGCTAAATATTACAGTGGATGTTACTTTGCACTTTCGCCTGGAAATGATTAACTTCTACCACGTCTCACTGCGGCAAAAATATTTGATTGCATTTGCGCGAGGTGTCGCTGAAAACGTTAAATCTGAAACTAGTAATAGAAAAAGCGAAACATTAGCAACTAAAAGAATAAAAAAAATAACGCGTCCTTGATTGAAGGTTGAACTGTGTCAACCGACGTCAGGTTCAAGAGCACGTATCACGTTTCTTATATCTAATCGTCAAAAGGCGTAGTAGAGTGTTGGTATAGGACTATATTAGTAATGAAAATAATAAATCCAATCGGGTGATTCTTAGTGTTGCAAGTTCAGTCAGTGTACATTCAGCGACGAATGTCAATGAATTGTTGGTTCTGTAGTCTGTCGCAGTTCTTTTTAGATTGCGCTATGCTCACTGTGAAGTAAAAAAAACAAAGGCATTACACATTATAGAAATACCTTCGAATACAACTCGATATTCAAATCACAGCTCGACAATGTGTCCGGCCTATCGCGGCGCGATCAAATACTAAACGTACCCAGCAGGGAATGTTAAACACAGCGGTGCCCGAAAGAACTAAATGTTTCCTGTTGTATTGTTCTACATGTCATATCGATAATAATTTAAGTGTGATTTATTCTCAAAGACACGTTTAATGTCATATAGTTAGTTATTGTAAAAAAAATCGTTTATTTAATATCTATCGGAACACGACGTAGTGGCTCCAGCGTGTCTCATAATAATCACAGTGTAAAAACAAGGACGATCACTGAGAGTGGTCACACTTAGAAACAGAGTTTAAATATAACAAAATCTATAATATCAGCGAATGAAACAGTCGCCCATTTTAAACATAAAAATGTAATAACCAAATAAAATAACCATAGAATTTAAACATTACAAAATCGGTAACTTAAAGTCTAACTTAAATAATCACTTAATACGATAAATTATTTATGAAATCTAGGAATTAATTAACAACTATAACATTTGTTTATCTTAAATAGTATTCAGTAATACAGTTTAAACAATAAAGAGTATTTAACATAATTATATGAATGTAACAGCTAACCTAGTTTAAAAAAATCCTGTTATAAATGAACAAGTTTGTGAAGATGCATGTAGAGTTGTAGAGGGACTTTGAATAGAACTTCACAGTGTAGCTGACTAGTTATGGCCCGCGACTTCACTCGTGTTAATAAATATTTGACAAATCGTCAATTAGTAATGTTATGTCGCTAAGTATTTATTTAAGCATTGGATAAATATTACCTTGACGCGTGAAACTATATATCACATATAGTTTGAACCAATAAGACACGATAAATGCAATACAATACGGTAAAAAAAAATTTTTTTTATCAATCCTCTGTAAAATGAATCATACTGATTTGCTCGGGGTTGTTTGCTAAGCGACAATATCCCTTGGATATTATAGTATTTTTTTCAGCATAAAAGACACCCTATGTCCTCTATACTTCTGACAATCATCATCATCATTACCCTTATCCCATCTAAGTAGGGTCGGCACAATATGTTTTCTTTTTCCACTCTCTCCTGTCAAATGTCATCTCAGTATTCACACCTTTCACGCACATATCATTTTTCACGCAGTCCATCCATACCTTTTTCGGTCTTCCTCTACTCGTATACCCGTCCACAAACATACTCAACACTTCTCTAGTTACATGGTTTTCATCTCTCCTCATGACATGCCCATACCATGCTAACCTATTACTCCTCAACTTATCTGTCACTGGTGCTATTTTCAAACTTCCTCTGATATACTCATTCTTAAATTTATCCATTCTAGTCACACCACACATCCACCTTAACATTCGCATCTCTGCCACATGTAATTTTCTCTCATCCGTCTCTTTCGAAGCCCAGCACTCAGATGCATACATCATGACTGGTCTTACCTATACTTCTGACAATGTGTATGCAAAACTCACGTTCGGATTTATAATATTAGATAGGATGCATCACAATAATATATGGACTATTTCTATGTATATTATTTAAATTTGACAAAATATAATAAGCGTCAGATAAACCGAAAAACTCCTACCACTTTCCGTTCGATTTTTCATACATTTTCTTTCATACAAACCATGTTCTGACAATTACATACACAATACAAAATACGCTTACATACATTCAGCAATTGATTTTTAATTATATAGATAACTATCCGTGCCTTCGACTCCGTCCGCGTGGAACCTAAATTATGAAAACGTGAATAATAAAATCATCTCAATATATAATTTACTTATCAACTTATCTCTCGTACTTAAGTCGCGTCGTTATTTAAATTGCAATAAATTTTCACAGAGTGAACCGATTTGAATGAAACCAAGACTAAATGTTACTCGATGCTTTATAATATCATATCGTAAACGCAGTACTTTAGTAGTGATGCGTATTCAAACAAACAGACAGACAGACATTTCTAAGAGTGATTGAAATGTATTTTATTACTTATTCTTAGACACCAGTAACATTTTTTTACATTAATTCGAAAGGTACAGACACGTTACATTTATATTTTTATTATATGCATACATTTAAACATTCCAAAATCTATAGTGCTTATATAGTTTAACGGTACAAACATAGAATGACTGTACGAGGCTGATGCGGCGGTTTTATTTGCATTTATAACTTAACTACGTAGTCTCGACCAAGTTGAGATATAATTAATTTGTAGGTTTATCGTCCGTTGGCACCTAGCGGGAGAATGACCTGTGGTGAATCAAGCGTGCGATGTAAATCGTACTGTCATAAATATCAATTATAGTTATTGGAAACGGCTATATCCGGCCTTGAAATCGCGTATTTAGGGCTGTCAAATCTTTTGTGTAAATTCAAATTAGAGGAGATTCTGTAAAGCTACTCTCATACCTGCATGTATCGGAACGAGGTTTTGTCTATGGTCACATTAATTGCAAATGTGGGATGACATTATCATTTTTTTTACGTGATAACGTCTTATTTAGTAAAGAGCGCCATAATCTAAATACTAGAAATTGTAATAGACTGGTGGTCCCATGTTTCAGACTTAGCAAAACCAGTAATAGTTTTTTTAGGTAATAGTGTTAGGTTCTACAATAAAGTCCCAAAGCATGTTACCGATTTGCCGAACTGTAAATTTATGAACCACGTCAAACGGGTTATAGTTTCAAAAGGATATTATAAAGTGGATCAGTATGTGAATGATAGTGATGTCTGGAATTGATTCCTCTCTATGCATTCACTAAAAGCTATTGTATGATGTATTGGAAATATATGTTAAAAAAATGTACCCGATCGAGTTTCTTGCCGGTTCTTCTCGATGACTGGGTTGTGTGTCCGAAATGGTGGTAGTCTTTAACGTTCATAAGTGCCTTATTAGGGCCTAAACTGAATAAAGTATTTTTGATGTTGATCTTATAAATCGATGAACGCCGGCTGCACGCACAAAAAAGCATGACTCATTGTCACGTTCCGCCTGAGCCGAGCGTGCAAGTGAGAGCGCCGAACAAGCGATAGAGAAGCACCATCGGCCTAAACGGGTTGTGTCACATCTATCTATATATAGAATAAATCAATTTATAAAACTATGCAATTTTTTATAAATGTTTTCTTATGACGTTATCACGTAAAATTATCGTCCGTAAATCTGTCGTCCGCCAAGTCGAACAAAAAAGCTGAACAGCCGTACTATCCTTTTCTCGAATTAATTCAGACCATTTTCGACCCCCTATAAGTTCGTTGTGGATAAAATTAGAAAACTGAATTGGTCCGCACCTTTGTTTTGCTTTTGTTTAATCTACTATATACGTCTAAAATCGTTGTATCTGTTAGTAACTTTTGTTTTTTTTTAAAACTATTACTACTACTTTAGTACGAATTTTTTAACAGTTATAATCCACAAAGTCCTGCGCCGAAATGTCCACTCTTATGAGTTATGACATTATCGTTATGCGTTACGAACTATTGGGTAACGTAATGATAATAACGTATTGACGTAACGTAACGATAAACGCAACACGATAACTGGGCTGACGGTTTTGCACATCAAAGGAGTTTCGCGGACGCTAATATCGAGTCATTGAATACACGCAGGTGTGGCAACGTATAATCTGCGCCTTTATCGGAATGATTTTGATGCGAGACATCTATAGGCGAGGGTAAACCTGATTGTTGGCGTGGCAAGTGGGTAGGACGTGGCGACGCGATGCCATGCGCTAGCGATTGTACGCAATCTCTCTTGCCGAACTGAGCTCGCATACCTCTGGTGTATACAATGTTCTTCCTGATCATTTTGTAGACATATGAAGCGTAAAGTCTGACAAATGGAGACATAAATAACGGCTTCGACTCATCGATAGTAACATAAAATAACTGTTTCCAATTTTTTTTATTGATAATACAGAAGCAAGTCACTAGCTACTAAACAAAAAACATTAAGAAAATCGGTTGACAAACAGAAAATGGTACTAAATTATTTTATCTTTTTTTTATATCATAGGAGGCAAACGAACAGGTGGGTCACCGGATGTTAAGTGATCACCACCGTCCCTAAACACTAGCAACACCAGCGACTCGCAAGTGCGTTGCCAGCCTGTGTTTGGGTAAGCGGAGGGGGTGGAGGGAAATTGGGGAGGAGAGATGGGCCTACGGTGCCCTCACTGACCGAAAGAAACGCAACAATGCAAGCACTGTTCCTTCATGTCGGTTTTCTATGAGAGGGTACTATCCCAGGCGAGCCGACCCATTTATATTGAAATCAGTAATAGCTCCAGCGTGGCTCTACCACCTACAAAATCTTCAAATTAATCTTCGCCCTGAAGTATCACTACTGGACCATATTTATTTATCTTTAAAAACAGATTTTCAATTTGAGGGTGACGAATAACTATGTGGGCATTAGAGAATACATCACTATAATTACCTACATCATGCGACGCATTAACACATTACCAGAAAACCATCATCGCATCATTAAAGTTTATAGTAATTTAAACAAAAACACAAACACACTCGTTCATAATATATACTTATGACTATTTCGTAACGGAAATTTATATTTATGGATACTAGAACAAGTACGGGCGTTAAACAAAAGCTTTACTTATCTGACACTTAAGTTATTTGCTATTTTCTCTAAGTTAAACATTTGTTGTAAGTTGGTTAAGTTGTGCTTTAGCTTTTGTACAGGTGTGTACAAAAAGCTTAAAGTAAATTTAATATTTATATATACATTCATATAATATATAATAACTATGCATTAATTATAAATTTTAATAAGAACAAGAAATAATTCAGGTATAATTTAGCTTCTTATAAGCGAAAAATGATTTATAGTATTCAAAATAAACATATAATCATTCCGTCGTTATAATAAACTCCAGCCACTTCGTTTGCATTAATTATAGTCTAAAACTTAATAAAAACAAAGCATTGCATATGTCACTTAAAGAGAAAGTGGCTTTCTATTAGTTAAAGAATTTGAAGAATGGGATAGCATATACATATATTATTACCTCGTACAAATAAACAAACTTTAAATCACTTTATAATAATACTGTTTAAGTATAAATTTATTTTCAACAGCTTCTGCCCGCGACTTCGTCTACGTGGAATAGTTACTTTGGGCCAACGCTAACGCTAAAAAAAGAAAAAGGAAAAAAGAAAAATAAAACCCGATTTTGAAACTTTCTACACTGTTGCTCCGTTCCCCTTGGTCTTAGCGTGGTGATAGTCTAATAGCCTTCTTCAATAAATGAGCTATCTAACACTGAAAGAATTTTTCAAATAAGACCCATAGTTCCTGAGATTAGTGCGATCAACCAAACAAACACACCCTTCAGCTTTATAATAGTAGTATAGATTTACTATTCTTCTTTCTTAATTAACTCGAGCCGTCATTAAAATTACAATAACTTTTGATAGAGTGGACCGATTTTAATGAAATAAAATTGTTGAGAGAAAAAGATTTACAGACATTCAATAAGTAAGTATCATACTATTTTATGATGAAAATGTCAACGTACCACAAGAAATTGCAAAGAATCATCTATGAAAAATTCTGCATGGAATTGTCATAGTCCTAAGCCGACACATTCAATATTTTGATGTTATTAGGCCTCAAAGAACTGTATTTTCAATATACATACTCGTAGAAGTGCCCTACCATCTTATACGTTCCATTTTTTAACTGCATTAATAAACAAATATTTGGTATTGAGTATTGGTATACAGTGATATTTGTAGCCTACAGCTTATAAGCAACATCAAATAAGTCCGTGGTCTTAGTTGAGGTCAGTCAATAATAGTTTACCTATTTTGAGGGCTAGGTTAAAGCGCTTCATTGAAGCATAGACTTTCCTTAATAAAACCTTCTGAGGTTCTTCCTCATTAATAATTTGAGTATGTCGAGATGATTTTTGATGTCTACATCTATATTGTTAAAAAAATAGCATTATAAAATGACGATAGCTTAGTTGATAGCGCGACACAGCATCGATGGACGATGGTTTGAATCCTTGCAACTAATTCAGAGCTTCCGATAAAAGAATAGATCAGAATGAACACATAGTATAATGGTATGGTTTATTCTAGCCGCCTGGCTAGCTACTACTTTCAAGCCCCTATTGGTGTGTTCCAGCAGCTCATTTGAGAGCCAGTTTCCTCTAGGTTCAGCGTGTTTATTATCTTATATCACATCGTTATTTAATATCGGATGAGATTGTCGATAAACGCTAAATCCTATAAATCTTAAAAAAAGCACCTAACAATAACAAACTATGTATCTAATATTATGAAGTATTTACTGTTTGTCTTTTAACTTGATTGAACATTCTAATCTCTTTTACTACCAATAAAATTTGTAAAAACTTTTCGTTTTCAATAGCTTAAATGTTGAGGAGGAAAGTTATAGGATACGACTATTATGAGTGAAGCAATTACCTTGCAAACCATAGGTCAGATATTATGCTAAGTGAGAACAAAGTAATATTGTGGGTGGACCGTGTAGCGTGGTACGGGAAATAGGGTGCGAGGACGATTTGACCATCCAACAATAACAGAGGATAACTTTGAGTACATATATCAGCGAAGTTCCAAGCCGCGTGTCTCGGTAGCATGGTGGGCTTTGTACATTGTGTATTTTTTAAACTTACTTGACTGCATTCATGGTAATTCATATACATCCTCCTTACTAATATTACAAATACAGACGTAAATCTGTTTGTTATGTTTTCACGCCTTAATTACTAAAGTGATCCTCATGAAAGTTTACATTGATATAGTCAGGGATACAGAAAAGGTAATTGGGTACATTTCTTTCAAATTACTGCATTCGAGGGATAGATCCAGCCGAAGATACCGCGCAGCACACTCTGTCTGAGTGTGCTGCGTGGGGGGAGCAGCGCCGCCTTCTGGCGGCGGCGGTAGGACCGGACTTATCGCTGCCGAGCGTGGTTTCGGCCATGCTCGGCAGCAAACAGGCGTGGCGAGCGATGGCCTCCTTCTGCGAGGAGGTCATCTCGCAGAAGGAGGAGGCGGAGAGGGCCCGCGAGGCAGACCCTCGAAGTGGCCGTCTCCGCCAAAGGAGGACAGGCAGGAGGAGAAGGCGCTTCGCCCAACTCCTCCTGCCACCGTAGCCGGACCTGAGGGGATGGGCCGGGGGGCCCATCTCCTCATTGCACGGGTTCGGCGGACGAGGGGGGGCAGCTGGTGTGTACCCGGTCTGTCCCTCTATAGGTAGGAGCCCGGCGGTCACCTTCCGCCGGGCGGACCGTGGGGGCGGCTCTACAAGGTTGATTAGCTTGTTCGATCCCTTGCCGCCCCCACAAAACGGTCTGTCGGTACACCGTGGGGTTTTAGTCCGTGCGACTCGGACATAACCCACCCTCTCCCCCGGGAGGGTGGCGTATCCATAAGGGATTTCCCCACGTTAAAAAAAAAAAAAAAAGGGATAGATCACATCGAATCGAGCAAAACCGCGAGTAAAAACTAGTAAAAAATATACGCGAGTGTACTAATCAAATATTATAAACGACAAAAAATATTGTTTTTGTACAAAATACACTACACTACAATTTTATACAAAATATATTCAAACCACTTGTGTACGTGACTGTAGGTAGAAAGTGTGCATGCCGTATTACCTTGTATCTTCTGTTAAACTGTCCTGTAATGAATTCTTGTTTTACAATTAAATAATAATTCTAAATAATAATACTTAGTTTCAAAGACTTGTTAGCTCACTACAAAGTAAAAATGTCTGTATAAAATATGGGTAGGTATACATATCCCACAATGGTAAACTTTACTTAAGCAGCTCACTACGCAAATTAGCATAGTTAAGTTTTCTTTTTCATAGAGAGGGTTCTCATGCAGTCCATTACACTATAACTCGTTGCTAGATGGCGTTGTACACATCAGCGTTTGTACTGTTCTAGTGATAGCAATTAAAATTGTTTTTGAATTATAAAACTGGTTTAGGCGCGTTGCTCGGTATTTTTGGCAGGAGATAGAATTATAATTTCGCGCCATGACATGCTACGTAAACATGACCGGCCGTATTGCGCTTGCGCGGCTTTTGTGTTTGGCGACAGTTTTTCAATTTGATGGTGGTAACTAGCAGACCAGATACAAAAGCCTATCACAAATTTATGGTTTCATTAGGATATTTTTCTTCACCAACAGCTTTTAGCTCATTCTCAAAGATTCTAACCTACGTTCATCAATGTGGTATCCAAACAGGGTAACCACTGAATCACTAGCGCTATAATACATGTACACATATGAACACAAAGATTATAAGCCATATCAGTACATATTACAAAACAAAGTCCTCTGCCACGTCTGTCTGTCTGTCTGTTCGCAATAAACTCGAAAACTACTGAACGGATTGTCATGCAGTTTTCACCAGTTATGTAATGATTTATGATGAAGAGTATATAATTATATAATTTTCCAAGGTTTGTTTTTATTATCAAGGCGTGACAACGTCCTCCGGGCCCGCTTGTTATTTGATCAATTTAACATCATTTTAATAAACTATTCATACAAAAAATATTCATTGCAATAAATTATAATAGTAAGAAACAATAACAAAAGCGTGTAGAGTAAGCATATCTAATAATTACCATTTTGAAATGACAACGAAGTTCCATGACGGCGCTCGCGGTGAAAGATAACTGGTACAAATCGTCACGTAAGGAAAAAGCGTTGTGCTCCTCTTTTTCTTTCCTTCCGTATGAAGAACTCGTTTAGTACTATTAATTCATAATCGAAACATTCGAAAAGTATCACTACGTACTAGTCAGGATTTAAATCATTCTTCGTCACTAGTGAAGTGAGCATTATATAACTGCTCTCAGATATTGTATATTCCTTGCTTAAGACCACAAATAATTACTTTATTACGGCGCGATGCCGTATGCAGTACTTACATATATTTAATTCTATGTTCGTCACTAGCTAAGTGAGAATTATTATATTGTAAAAAAATCATATGCAAAATATTCTTTAATCCATAATACAAATAACAAACGCGCCGTATCCAGTAAATGCAGTTATTTAAATCTATGTTCGTCAGTAGTAAAGTGAGAGTAATTGAACTCTGAAAGAGTAACCAAGTCTTGACTCTCTTAATCGAAATACCGTGCCCTTAAGTCAAAAATAAACATTCTCTTAAACACCTATTTTTGTCCATTAAATCACTTCAAATGAATATTTAAAAAACACTCTGACACGACTACACGTGATTTAATGCGGTTGAATCGTTAAAATACAAGATCAATTAGTGTTAAGTAGCGTAATAAATTGAAATACCTTTCTCAAAGTTTAGTAACAGTTAATAGTTGTGTAGACATTTCTCGAAGTGATTGAAATATCTCCACCAATAAAAGCAGAGACTTCGGACAAAAATCGCAGCAAAAACCTACGGAATGCGGACTAAGAGCTTTCGTAGCTTAAAACAATCAAACACGAAATATTATCTTCTATATGATGTGGTGTAACTAAAATAGAATAAAAAGAATTAGAATGAGTATATTAGAGGAGGTCTGAAAATAGCACCAGTGACAGAGAAGTGGAATAACAGGTTAGCATGGTATGGATATGTCATGAGGAGAGATGAAAACCATGTGACTAGAAAAGTTTGGCGTTTCGGATGGATATAGAAGTAGAGGAAGCATCTGATAGGTGGGAGTGGAAGAGGAAAACTTATTGTGCCGACTCCACTTAGGGATAAGTAGATGATGATACAAAATAACAAAAATGCAGCTTTCTGCTCAAGATACTCTATTAACATCCATATAAAGAATTATACATATCTGTTATACTAGCATATATACGTACACTCATTCATTTTCACACACACATACATTATAACCACACACACGCTTTCTCAAAATAGTTTTTAGAATTTAATTTCCTCCAAATGTCAAGTCAATACGCGCTAAGTTAAGTCAATCTTCAATCAGGTATTAGGCATCCACGAGACAGGCTTTGCCTAATTTGGACCATAGTTAAGGCTAATATTTTATAAAGAATTTTAGAAACAAAGATATTTATATTTGTATATAGATTTTAGCGTTTGTCCACAGTCTTACCTGATGTTAAATAAGGATTTGGTTCAAGATGGACTACTAGGCCTAGAGGAGCTGGCTCTTAAGTGCAGCTGCAAGAACACACAAATAAGTGTCTGGCGACAGATTTTCACCTTGAGCCTGGTAGCTAGCGAGGCGGGCATAGCAAAGTCCTGCTGAGGTTTCATCACTATGTGAAGGATTTAAATTTTCGTCACTCCACCCAGTCTGAACAGTTAACCACTGAGCCTTCTTTGCTACAAGTACCCAGGTACTTCTAATACTTGTACATATTTAAATCAATGTTCGTCACTGGTAAAGTGAGAATTATTTAACTGTAAAACCGCTTGAGATGTTGTTGTGAAGCGAAAATGCTCTATTTTATACTGTAATTTACATTTTACTCACACCGATACACTTAAGAGGCATTTAAATGACATATATATCAAGTTTTAAGGTGATAGAAATCATAGAATAGGATTCAAGGGGAAAAACACAATGGCTTATTTGATATCAATCTATGGAGAAGCAGCTCTCTAACGCTAGAGCGTGTTCTAAGGTGTTTCGGTTTTCAGACTATGCAATAGCAAGGACTGTATTATACAAACACAGATTTAGGGTAATCACATTCTGAACGCTGTATCTCTGATCTACAGTGAAGCTATGGAACCGTGATCTTTCATATAACATTAGGTTTTAAAGCATAATGTGAAGTGGATTTATCAAAAGACCACCATAATTTAAACACTAGAAACAATAACAAATTGGTTATTCCATTTTCCAGGCTCACTAAGACCAATAACAGTTTTTACGTAATAGTGTTAGGTTTTTTTTTTATTATTGTAGCACGGCAAAATAACTGCACTATGCCTGATGGTAAGCACAGTACAGTCCAAAAACAATGGCGGCCACCGAGTGACACACTATTCATCGCCGGTCGCCGCTGTCATGCCGGCCTGCGAAAAGCTGGATATTCACAGGCTGATCCCGAAACGCGACCCGCAAAACCAAATCACTATGACGGGCTTTTTCGCCATATACATGGTAGTTACGACCCAGTCATGCTGTAAAACCCTACCACCCCGCTTTCGCGTTGCCTCGTTCGTTATTCAGCAGGGTGCACCACGTGCAGGTGAGGTTGGCTTGGGTGTCTCACGTCTTGTGATGTTATTCGACACCCCTTACACCCCAAAACAACAAAGTTTTATAACAAAGTCCCAAAGCACATTACCGATATGCCGGATACTGAGTTCAAGCACCATATCTATGGGCTATTATCAATATGTGAACAATGGTTCCGTCTGGAAATTACGGCAACCTCTGTTCATCCAACAAAAACAAATGTAACTATCTATGTTTGTAAAAACATGTATAATGAAAAGATAAACCAGATCGAGTTTCTTGCTGGTTCTTCGCGATTACCAAGTTGTTTTCCTAACCGGTGGTAGTTTTGATGTTCATAAGCGCCTTCTAAGCGACTAAATTAAATAAAGCATTTTTTATATTGATCTTATTTTCCAACGATGGCCAGCTATTCATTATTTCATATTTGACTAGCCCTTAACTGTTTTTGATTTATACTACGTTTACTACTAAGCATATATACTTAACCATATTACAATATAAAAAAACAGATGCGACATACATTTTGTTATTTTAATGCTATGCGTAGATACACGATTGCTTATAGAAACAAGTTACCCACATAAATACTGAATTTAAATTATAATGAATCAGCAGTTCCCGAAATTTAAAGTTTTCGACTTTTTACGGCTTTTTATAAGAAACGGTAAAGGTTTTGAGGGGCTATTCTGATAATGGACGTCATGTATTATGTAGTTTTAGTTGACGGTGAACCCTCAAAGGTTTACCTCGAAGTAATTTAACGTGTGACGACTTGAATTTACGTATTATATTATCAAATAGCTGTACCCGCGACTTTATCCGCGTAGAAAATTATGTAAAAAACAGCGATTTGAATGTATTAAGTCCATTTACTTATCTAATTTTCTCTCGTACTAAACTCGAGCCATCATTCAATTTACAATAACTTTTGATAAAGTAAACCGATTTTAATAAAACAAAGATTAAATGTTACTCGAGGATATGCTTTATGATTTTCTTGGTGATGTTTTATCGTGAACGCAGTACTTTAGCAGTGATGCGTTTTCAAACAAACGTATAGACAGATTACTTATTTCTAGACACCTGAAAAAAATTATTTTCACAAAAATCTAAAAGTTGTACGTTAAATTTATATTCTTATTATATTTATAGATATAGAAGACGCATCGAAGTATCCGAAGTTCAAACACATTTATACATGACTCATTAAATTGTCTACCAAGTTTCATAGACAATAATCAAAAAGAAGCAACCTGTAGTTTTGTATACAAAATTTGCACCCTAAAACTTTCCTTCGCTTTACATCGCCTTTAACACGTTCAGTTTTATTTGCAACTTTTTGCTTTCAGCTGATCAAACGCATTAGTCAGATGGAAGTGTGCTCTATTCGCGGCTTTGTCACTTGAACGTGCTACGTTTGTTTTATTCATTCATTTAAATCGGTTGTTAGTTTGAAATTTTAAATTTTCGCTTGTAAATCACATCGATCCTGAAAGAATAATCGTTTATACAACAAAAAATAATATTAATACAACTTACAATAAAAAATCGCGCATATTTTTTTCAGCAATCTTGACAAACACTTTCGCCTGTAGCACAGTAAAAAAAATCTCCAAAACGAAAATCCTATTCACATATTTTGGACACAGAGCACATCACTATTGTGTTCACAATCACACGCGTTATCTGTAGAAATATTAATTATAATCTATAGATATAACGGTACAAAAAGGGAACGCGTGAACGTGGTAGGTGGGAAATACCGCGGTATAGACGGGAGCGGGCGCACGCGATGCGTTCAATACTCAAACTGAGAGAACCAGAGACACGAGTCGCCGATAACCAACCTCTTTTCATATTTTCTTCTTTTTTAATTTCGTTTCTTTTTTTTTTTACTGAAAATCAGCGAGATTGACGCCCGACACTTTAAACTGGCCGCGCACTTAAGCATTTTAATTCGGATGCGGGCGTGTCATTTTTGACGGGTTAATCCTTTGAAAGAAAAAAAAACGTGCAAACTGTTGTTATTTTTGGGAGACCAATTTTTACGCAGATTTCGATATGGAAATTAAAAACGGTTCTTTGTAATGTATTTTTGCAATTTTCAAGTTGACTTCGAGTGGACAGAGAAACCTATATAAATAAATGTATACTGCTGTATGTTTTATTTTATCATAGCTACTGCTCAAGTATTTAATATTTGAAATCATCCTGTCTGTCTGTATGTTCGTCGTATGTAAGGGGTTAACTCAATTGCATCAACGTTTTTTACGAAATGATTTTAAAAATATCGTAAAAAACCAAGAATAATGAAAACCGTCCGACACTTGGTCCTCATCAGATTACAATGTATAAGTTAATAACAATTTAATATAGCTTAGCACCTTAGCTATTGGTAAAATTGGTACAATAAAATTGATTGATTGAAAATTGATACTCTAGAATAATTGTCAACAATAAATAATTTTAGATATCACAATATATTCACTAAAATCATCATCAGCCTGTAAGTAACCAACTGCAGGGCTATAGGCCTCTTCCCAAAGGAAGGTATGGGCATGACCACCACACCAGCCCACGACGTATTGGCGATTTCAAACTGAGAAATCCACACATTCTGTGTTTCCCACACACAGTAGTACTACAAGAAATTTCTCAGGTTCAGGTTTCCTCGCGATATTTTCGTCAGCCGATAGTGATACCAATTTAAATTAGTAAGTGTACGCGAATTCCCAAAAATTCGTTGGTACATGCCGGGGTTGAAACCTGCGGACATCGGGTTGATATTCTGCCGGTCAAACCACTAGATTACTAACACGTTCGTTATACATTATTTTCATTATTAAATGAAATACGGATCCCTTAATTTATTTTTAAAACGATCATTTTTCACGTACAAATTCTAAAAACAATGATATAAATCAGTGACTAGAAATAGGCAATGTGACATTATTATACGAAGTAGCATTTCATGTTTGTCGCTGATAACTAAAATTTAGAACAAAAATGGCACATGTCGGCTGTGGCGCACGACTGGATTTTATACTTTAAGAACTATCTTGTAATATACATAACAGTTAAATGTGTTTAATACACAGATCTCTTAAAATTCTTAAGCCATATATACATATTTGTTCATATTTATTTATATTGATTTAATTAAATCTATATTTAATCAGCATCACAAATATAGAGAATTTGGTGTGTAATGGGGTGTCAAATAACATCATAACATAACAACATAAGACTTAAGACATCCAAGCCAACCTCACCTGCACGTGGTGCACTGCTGAATAACGAACGAGGCAATGGCGAAAGCGGGGTGGTAGGGTTTTACAGCCTGACTGGGTCGCAACCACCATGTATATGGTGAGAAAGCCCGTCATAGTGATTCGCTTTTGCGGGTCGTGTTTCGGGATCAGCCTGTGCATATCCAGCTTTTCGCAGGCCGGCATGACAGCGGCGACCGGCGATGTGTGTGTCACTCGGTGGTCGCCGTTGTTTTTGGTTTGTACTGTGCTTACCATCAGGCATAGTGCAGTTATTTTGCCGTGCTACAATAAAAAAAAAAGAAAGCGTGTTTTAGTAGCTCAGCACCAGAGAACCAGCTACCCTTTAAGTTTATCCTGCTGCAATCTCAGACTACGTTGTCATTTAACATCAAGTCAGAATGTGGTCAAACGCTAAAATTTATATTAAAAAAATCAACAGTACATAATCTACGTAAATTTCGTTTTACGGTTCCGTGTCCCATATTTATAGGTTATAGTTAGTAGCTTTTGCTTGTGGCTTAGTTAATATTAATGTACGTGTAGTTTTACTTATATACAACATTTCTTGATGATCGATTTAGCAGTTAAGGCGTGAGGACGTAACAAACAAACTGACATTCGCATTTATAATATTATTTAGTGTAACAAATAAATATGTCATTTGTTCACAGAAAACAAAAGTCGAGACAGTCATAACTGCCGACAGAAGTAAAAACTCAAAACAATGGAATAACTATGTTCTCTTTTGAATGTTTAAATAATTATAGTCCGAATTATTTAAATTTCATGATTTGAAAACCTATTGAAATTATTAATGTTACTCGGGTTTTCACATTTATTGGCACTCGAAGCAATAATTATGTACATTACAATACACATTTTTATACATCTTCTTAAGTAATCAAAGATATGATGTACACAGGCCGCTATACTACGGGTCCTTAGACTGACGCAAGACGCGCAAGCACAATACAGTCGGTCACTCTTACTAGCATGTCATGATGCGAAATCATAAACCTATCTTCTGCCAAAAAAAACCGCTACACACGTCGAAAGAAGTTTTCATTTCAAAAACAACACATAAAAATTCCATAGCTACAATTACGCTACTTAAGTTAGTGATTCCAGAATTTTCTATTATCTATATACAATAAAAGATATGCGAGTTTCCTCTAATTAAACACCACAGTCGACCTCTCCATACTTGTATAGCGAGATACACAGATAAGTTATCAAAGCCACTCAGAATAATAATAATATATCGCGGTAAATAAATGCACATAAATGGGCTTATGTAATAATCGTGACTATTTAATATGCGAGAAACTGGGTGCCGCGGGAGTAGACGGTACTTGGAGGCGTTCGTGTAAGTAGTACGCAGCGTAATTATTTATTAACAATGTAATAAGTGTTTCTTATGAGGATACAAACCCACAGGCGAGTATTAATTTACAAAGTAAGTAGCGGGAGCGGCGGACGTTGTCCCTTCGTGATAATAAAAAAAACCTTGACAAATTATATACCAAACCTTCCTCATGAGTTTCTTTATTTATTGATGAAAACCGCATAAAAACCCGTTCAGTAATTTGTGAGTTTATTGCAAACAGACAGACGTGACAGAGTACCTTGTTTTATTATATGTAGTGATGATCACTTGTATTATGGTAAGTAAGAATTCAACATCCAGAAACAGAACTGACAAATTTGCTCAACTAACAAAAGGGGACTGCCTTAAGCTAGTAATATCACAATATGGTATTATTATGGAATCTTCTAGTGGAATTCAATTGTAGACTTTCAACAACAGTCCATTTCGTTCCACATTGATTTAAATAATTCTTTCTATCTAACCCTATTTCTAAATCTACTAGGATAAGCATAAAAATTAAGTTAAATTCTTATTGATTTTTGCATCTCTACTTATTCGTATAAAATTTATAACAGGTTGATAGATATGTAACAAAACACAAACGTCACGTCAATTTGACATATAATGAGATGTCATACACAAATTCCGCCCTTCTTCTTCTTTTTTTTCTTGTTTTAGCTCCGCAGAAACTCTTGCCAGTGTCAATGTTTTGTTTCGATGGAGATTACAACATATTTTACACAATAAGTGTCGTGTGAATAATTTAAATGTTCCAACAAGATGGTGGCTCTCTTGTTAGAACTTTCCAGGGAGTTTTTGTGGCATCTCAGAATAATCCGTGGTATTATTTTCCATTCACTTCACTTATGCACAATAATCTACGTATTGTACGCTGTATTACGTAAAACACCACCAATATTACAAGATTATAAATAAAATATAAAATCCAAAAAGACTCTCAAATTCCGTCCTTTCCTATGCTGTAACTCATTGTCGTGTGAACATATATACAAATCCAAAATAATATTGCGTTTATATCACCAAAGTCCACGTTTTTTTCTAACATAGGCAATACACTCGATATATTAAAGGCAATACACTCGATATATTAAGCTATCAAATGGCAGATAAAATTACGTTTATAGAAATATATATAAAAACAATATTATACAATTACTTACCACACCGCGTCTTCGGGCAGTCGCACGCGCACCAAAACAGCTGCATTCTTGAGGGAAATTAACCGACGCTCAATAGTGTATCTTCCTCAGTTTTACGTTCCCGTTGCATCAATTATTACATCGGAACCATGTTTAGTTAACTATACACGGATTATAATTAAATGTGATACCTGTTCTTTTTATATACATTTTATAAACTAGCTTTGTCCGCGGCTCAGCTCGCATAGAGTACAATTTTTTTGTTAAAATGTTTTTTTATAATAAAAAAACGCAACGTTTTACATCTAAATAATTATAACAATATCTTTTTGTACAGTTTCGTAGTTATTTATATCCTAATTGATCGTTTATCGCTTTAGATTGGTTAATATTTGACAGTTTAAGTAGAACTGAGTGTAAGTCATTTTGTGTATTCATTGTCAACTCATAACTTGTATATATTACCTAAATAGCAAAACATCTATTAAAACCAGACCAAATCAAATAAAAATACTTTATTCAGTTTAGGTCCTAATAAGGTGCTTATGAACATCAAAACTACCACCCGTCCGGAAAACAACCCACTCATCGAGAAGAACCGGGAAGAAACTCGATCGGGTATATCTTTTTAACATATATATTTCCAATACGTTATACATTACAATCGTTTTTAGTGGATGCACAGAGGAGACAATTGCAGACATCACCATCATTCACATATTGATTCATCTATAATAGCTTTTTGACACAAATACTCGCTCGCTCTTAACCAGAGAAAGACTACACCTGATTTAGAAAGAGAACCACGTAAATGTGTTAAATGGTGTCGAGTTATAAACACACAAACGGATACACAGACATAAGACCTATATGAAAGAATAGTTTGCTAGCATAACAGTATAGTCGGCGCCAACGATAGCATGTCGCAGAAAAATTGCCTCCAGACGTCTTTACTACTAATGTATTCATTTACTTGCTTATGAATGCAAGTATGTTTGACATATAAGTTAGTTTAATAAATATTACTTAAGAACTAGTTATGTCTCGCGGTTTCACTCGCTTTTAATTATACCTAATCGGGAACTCCAATACCGCGCACCATACGGTCCACTCACAAACTCGTACTATTATTTCGTTGTCGCCTAGCCTACTTACAGGCACCGTTTACTTACTTACGGACATATACTTTGTATTGAATTTGCTCCGTTCCTAAGGGTCCTAGCGTAATTACAGTCTGTAACATTCTTTAATAAATTAAAACTTTGTAATAACTGTTCATATGTAGGTATAAGTAAGGTACAATTAAGAATGAGTATATCAGAGGAAGTTTTGTAAATAACACCAGTGACAGAGAAATGAGGAGAAGTGAGGAGATATGAAAACCATGTAACTAGAAAAGTTTTGAGTATGACGGTAGACGGATGTAGGAGAAGATCGAAAAAGGTATGGACGGACTGTGTGAAAAAAGATATGTGTGTAAAAGGTGTGAATACTGAGATGAGATCTGATAGGGGAGAGTCGAAGAAGAAAACGTGTTGTGCCGACCCTATTTAGGTGGGATAAGGGTAAGAAGATAATAATGTTCATATGAGGCACACGCCCACGCCCGCGTAACCACAGATCACGCCGCCGTGGTCTGAGGGTCAACTTCGCTCCCGTACACCAGATTAGGCCTCCCTCGGCAGCGGTTCAAGCCTAGGTCCGTTCCCTCGGCGTGGAGCCCTTGAGTGAGCTGCTCGCGCGATACACTCACACAAAATCTTACATCACTGCGACAACATTACATATATCACCTCCACACACGTGCACGCATACACGCTTACACATGCAAGTGGAAGGGTTTTATTTTTTCCCTTATCAAACTGAAATAGTTTAGAAAATTATTCGATACGAAATATATATAACAGTTGTTGAGCTATGTATGCCTGGTACACATATATGTTTCAACAACTCATATATGTATGAATAGTTAGTTTAGCTTAGGTTAGCTCAGATAGGTCGCGAATTGCAAGCCGAGGTGTGCCGTGCACCCTTGAGCTAGTTGTCAAATAAAATCGGCTGAGTGCCTTAAGCGCTCGCCTTAGTAGTCCGGTGAAGCTATCAAAAAATCATATGAGGTAGTTTTAAAGATTAGCGCGTTCAAACAAACAGAAAAACAAATACTTTTTGGGGCTTCTAATGTTTTTAGAGATACATTTATAAAGACATTATTTACTGCATAATTTATTTACCTACTGAACGTTTATATTTGACTAGCTGCCTGCCCCGGCTCGCCCGGGTTTCCAACGAAGAAAATTAGACCAAATTTATTACCGACAATAGCAGTAATAATTTCTATTTTGTACTGAATTACTTTTATTTTCTATATCGATTGCTTAAAATGAAATTAAAAAAATACTTTTTTATATTAAAAACAAGTCAAGTATTCGCTGTAGCTTTTCAAATTTGCTGACGTCCACATAAAAAGAACATAATAATAATTATGACACTTCTAAATAAAACGTCAAAATTCGTCACACAGTGGCTGTCAAGGAGAAATGACTTTAAAAAAAATTGGCAACAAAAAAGACGTGTCTGCCGTAACCACAATCAAGCTACAAGACAAAGCACGTCAAAAATCACATGTCACCCTGGGGCATAAACCGCGTGAGGTGTTTGTGAGATATAACACCGATTCTACCAACATTCATAATTCAGCAAAACTCACCTTTAACCACCAGATAATAAGGCACGTGCAAACTGTAAATATGCTCGTATTTCTGCTTGCATATAAAAGATTTATAATCAAAAATTGTACTCAAAAAATTCCCGCCGCGAGGGAGTTATTGTTGCTTATAGCATTTATTCTTAGAGGTGGTTGAATTTAGTTGCTTAAAATTTTTATTGACGTGTAATTTTATATGCATTTCTTTTTCTATTATAGTTTTCATATTTTATATTATTATAATAGTTTATTGTATCTAATATTATTACTGAGAAAACTGTGAACCCACGAATCCTGAAAAAAAAAACCCGAAAATGCAGTCCTCGGGAATAGTCTAAAGTTGGCTAGTTTTCCGTTACATAAAAATGGCAACATAGCAAACAAACCATAGTCTTGAAGAACTTCGTTTTTAACAGGGATTGTGGTGCCACTCAAGCAGACACTATAAATAGCCTACCAAAGCTAAAGCCCACAGAAAAATTGTAAGGCTAAAATATACACATGTACTTACTTTTTTATTGTTTTGGTAAATTTCATTTAATTGTTTTGTTGGTTCTAACAATAACTTATTTCTTTCTTTCACTCTATTTCTATGTTCTAACAGGAAGTGCACCAATAACGAGTCTGTAAAACTATTACAGTATGCTTCACCAAAGCGCATCCAAGCCAGGCCATTAAAATAATTCCTACATGTTCTAACAATATCGTCTAACGCTTAAACAGACTTCGATCTGTTTAACGGAGCGTAAACAATTGAAAATCACTCCTTTTGTCTCAACTTCAGCAATGAATTTTACGCAGGTGCGGTGCGCGTTCATAACAACGAATGTGCTTCCACATGAGAGCGTATTGAGACCGATACTGCGTGACCCGGGGACCCAAATATATACATTTGCTTAAATAAAACGTTACATCACATTAAAAAACTGATGACTCATACCGAGTGACGTCACGATCACGTGCTAACACCGCTTATAAAATATATCTATATATACTCGAGGAGCTGAAGAATACAATAATTTTCGCTCTGTATTCATATACAAGCGTTACACTTTCAGTGTGCTTGGACACTATATTGAGACGTCTAAAGTAACATGTCGTATAATTCCAAATGTCCTTCTGAATAAAATTAATTATTGTATCATTTAAATGATAAAAATTAAAGAGAAGACAAGTCCACTTGTCCATCAGATTTTTTGGGCACATTAATTATTGAAAGTTTGTTTGGGAACTTGTATATGGTATCAAAATTCCTTAGTTATCAAGAGATTATGAACTTTAAATTCTAATTACTTATTCGGATATAATGAAGACCTAAGTCTGAGGTGAAATATGCAGACTAATTTTATGACATTGTTATTGGTGATAGCTTTAACATTTGTAAGCGCATTCTTAAAACCTAAATTAGATTGTTAAGGCAGGTTGCGATATAATAGAATAAACTATACGACCTAAATTGTTGCCTCCAAATCGCTATTTGTGTTTCAGTGTTTCTTATAACACTTTAGCATATGCTGAACTGGACACCGTTTCATAATGCTGCGATATGCACATTTTTATCCGCTCTTGTATACTTTAGAATATGTAATGCATGCTGAATAAAATATTTCTTTCTTTCTATTTGATATTACCAGGATATGAAGCCAATGTATATTTAAAAACTGCGTTAGCGTCCACCAATCCCTACTTATTCACTAAAGATTATTATTAATAAAAATAAATACGAAATATAGGCCATTACTTGGCACAAAATCTAGCACGACATGTCATATATGTTACTCGCTAATATTTTCAGCAAGATTAGTAAAGAAATATTGTCCGGTCCAGACAAATTAATATTAATACTAATCACTGTGATTTCTTATCCGAACGAATATCATCTCAGATGTGTTTTAAGCACATTATTATTGCATTTTTATCGCACATGAAAGACACAAACATTTTAGTAGTAACTCCAATATAATGTACTTTATTACTGACAACATGAGCAGAGCAATTCGATTCGTGTTTAATCTTTGAAATTTCGAATTACACTCGACACAATAATGTAGGCTTAAACTAATTCTGTTTAAAAGACTACTATTGCGTAGTGACCTGACCACGTGACTGAGATATGTTTTTTTTTCGAACGGGCCTTCACAGCTTTATTGTGTTTTATGGGCGAACGCTGAAGGCACTCAGCCGAAATGGCAACTAGAGCAAGAGTTCAAAGTAGCCGGACCTCGGTTCGGGCTCTTACCCTGCATGCAATATCGCGTATCGAGCTGAACTATCCACGCGAGCTAAGCTAACTATATATGTATGCGTTGATGAGACGCATATATGTACATTTGTATGTGCTGCACCAACGTGTGTATGTAATTTGAAACTTTCTTGTAATTTTGGCTAAGTTTGAAAGCCCATGAAAGCAAAAAACGTCACTTACAGAACTTAAGTATTTGCTGTGTGTGTACACACGTTTGGGTGCAGTGTGGTATGCTTTGTTAGTTAGTGAATTCGATGTCTGGCTAACGAGTCTGTCTAGCCCAGGGGATCAAAACTAAGCTCAAGGCGCTGCCGATGGAGGCCGCGACGGGTGTGCACGAGCGAAATTAACCGCTCATCCTCTACGGCTTGTGAGTAGTTGCGAACACGTTTTGTTTAAAAAATCAGATGGTTGACAGAGCCGCGCTTTATGGCACCTTTTTGTTATGCAATCACCGACCCTTTCTCTATAGTGCTCAGTACTTATCGGACAATAAACACTACCCTCCTGCACTATTTTATTGCGTGGTCAGTACTTGGACCGCCTAGTAACACCGCGTCACGTTGACTTTTTGTTATATTTTTTTAAATTATTACCTATAATATAAATCGCTTATGTTTTGGATTCAATTGACTTTAGTATTTTTTTATAGCCAACGAAACTGATAGAAACCAGCTGGTAAATAATATATGTAAATACTTTAAACATACCAAGTAATTATATTACATCGCTTAACAAACAATATGTATTCATTGCAAAATATTAACAATATCATTGTCATGTACGACTCATGTAATAATTAACATAATGTTATGAATACTAAATTACAATATTTACACCGATCGCTCTTCGTAATATTAAACAAAGGTAATATTTATACGCTTACCCTCACAACAGAAATGAGAGAGTCTTTCTCGTGGGATTTATTTTGTTTTTATTTTTCGTAATTCATTATTTTAATAATATAAGTATTTGGTGTACAAAGAAAAAAAACATTAATAAAAGCAAAAATATATTTTCTTAGAAAAAAATCTTGTGTGTATAGTATCCGTATACTTCCTTAATCCCAGGGTCACCACACCGCTTGCTCCAACTGTCTAAGGCAAGAAAACATTGTATAAAGATACTAACGGACTCGGCAGACGCTGTCCTGCTCCGTTAACAAAATAAGTAAAGTAATATATATAGTAGTATATAGTATATAGTAATATATAAGTTGCGGATCAAAATTTCAAATGATTATGTATTTAAAACTTATCGTACTCAGTGTCTGTACGTGAGTTTCCTTACTTCTCGTAAACTATGCAACAGATTTTGATTCGTTTTTCATTAACATATGATAATATTAAAAAAAGTTTTGTGATGTGAATCGCAAAACATCGTTTGGCTTTGATTGAATGTCAATAAAAAATACTTTATTCGATTTAGGCCCTAATAAGGCGCTTGTGAACGCCAAAACTACCACCGGTTCGGACAAACAACCCAGGCATTGAGAAGGACCGGCAAGAAACACGACCGGGTTGATTTTTTTAACATATATATATTCCCAATACGTTTCAATTTACAATCGTTTTTAGTGGATGCACAGAAAGGAGTAAATTCGAGACGACATCACCATTGTTCACATATTGATCCACTCTATAATAGCCTATTGATACCAAAACCCGCTTGACAATTGAAACTATCTATAAAATAGAAAAAGCCAAAAAACGTCGAGGCCATCATAAGCATTGTCGACAGAAGTGAAAACTCAAAACAATGAAATGTGTTATTTTTAGAATTTTCATATAGTGTGAATGACAATATTTAAATTTCAGAATCTGTTTATTGAAATTATTAACATTAGTGTGGTTCTCATATTTATTGGCACTCGGAGTAATCTTTATATATAAATTTCTTCTGTGCGTGTTATGTCACTGAACTCCTCCTAAACGGCTGGGCCGATTTTAATGAAACTTTGTGTGCGTGTTCCAGTGGATCCGAGAATGGTTTAGATTCACAATTGGACCTGGTAGGTGGCGTTGCGGTTGACTTTTAAGATTTTTTTTATTATCAAGGAAGGACAACGTCTGCCAGGTCCGCTAGTAATTATATACATTTTTAAAAAATCCATTAATCAATCAAACGTATGGTGAGCTGAAAAATATCAATATTACTATTATACTATTATCAATATCTGACACAAGCCGCGCAAGCGTAATACGCTCGATCACGCTTACTAGCATGTCATCACGTGAAATTATAAGTTTATCTTCTGCCAAAAATACCGCTCCACGCACATAACGGAGTTTTCACTACAAAAATGTACTGTTTGTAAGGGACAGATAAAATCTACATACATTAATACTAGATGCAATGTAAAACTTTTTAGTATTTATTATTTTATAGACACATCAACGACGCTCAAAACCTATATACAAATCTAATACCTCCAAGTTCCAAATAATGTGAAACGTCTTTATAAATATACACATCTTGTGTTATATTTTATTGCAACACTATCTTCATGCTAATCCCCCGAATCCAGTTCAAATACGACCCTGTAGTTTTCTAATTACACATAATCCCCATTGAGTACGCATTCAACGAAACCGTTGAATTACGGTTGGAAAGCGCCCACATTACCAGGCCGCCGGTCACAGTTGAATCTCTAAATGCTACGCACACTTCCTCCTGCTTTATGAGACCCTGGTACTATTCATTCGAGCTGATTAGAAAGCTTATCCGATTATATGTATTGTTATCTCCGATTATATTGTGAATAATAAATTATTTTGCTATCTTGCTTCCCATGTCGACTCTTCAGTTACCTTCTACTGAATTTTCCTTCACTAGCCGATGCTTGCGACTTTGAACGAAAACTTACACTAAAAAATTGAAGACAGCGAAAACAAATGACATGATTTGAGACGTTGTGGTCATGGTAATATTTGCGTATTAACTTGTAGTGGTAGAGTTTTTTCAAAGTCCATCTGGCTAGCTACCACCCTCAAGTTGAAAATGAGGCGCCAATCACCTGTTGGTGTGTTCCGGCAGCTGGCCTTGAGAGCCAGTCACTCTCTAGGTTCAGCGTGTTTACCACCTCAGGCCATATCGTCATTTTATATCCAATGAGATTGTGCTCCAACGCTAAAACCTGTAAATTATAAAATCTACCATTTTATCTACATGTATAGAATATGTTATGAAAAATATATAAATTATGAATACTCTCCTTACGATCAATCGCTGAGTTTAGTTAAGATAAGTATATGTCGGGGCGTGGCCATAATTCTTCCCAGGATCCATCGTAAAAACGATACCATTAATGAAAACCATATTAATTATATTTTCTTTTACAGCGCCACTCTACAATGATCCTATAAAGAATGTTCTTTCTTAACTTAATTTCTTATTGGCCCTTTGTAACTCACACCAACTCCGCCATATCTTATTTGTCAATAATAACATATTTTCTTTATTATAAAAACAGGGGTAAGTAGTCTGGTGAAACTGTTAAGACCTCGATAGGTCAATAGTGTATTCAGTTTGAATTTTTTTTTATTACAAACATAATCAATATCAACTGTTTACAAAACAATATAAAATAAATAACAATATGCAATTATTTTTAATCTTAATTAAAAATTGAAATATTAACTTAGTTTATTTAGAAATAATTATAATAAAAAATACACCGGAAATGACGCAGTTTAGACATTTGTGGCAATAATAAAACATATTTCTATTTTAAAATTCTTAAAACAATATAAAATTATAATTAAACACAACCAACACTTTTATTAAATTTTAATTAATTTAATTCGTTACTTATTGTAGTAATTTGTTCGTACTTTTCTATATTTAATTTACTTTATAACAAAGAGTTGCTAATAATATTTCCTGTGTTATTTAAGTTCCGCATTAGTCGATAGATGGCACTACATATAAAAGCTTCGATTTAATTTTTTACTTACATTGACACCAGATGGCAACACGATGGAGCACCCATATATACCTAACCTGAAATACTTAACCTAATATTAACTGTTCTAATTCTATTGAAGAATAACAAAAAACCTAACCCAGAGATCTCACATAACAACAATAAAAACAACTTTACAAACGAAAGACTATTCAAGTGCTATGCGTAAGACAGCTTTACAATCAAACCGATGCGGCCAGTCTAGACAATTTGTACGTGATTATATTCACACAACAACACCCTGGCGCGTGGTCACTGACATTGAAATACCATCTAATTTATACCATTTTGCCATAACACAGACTTTTCTTTAAACTAGCGAACCATAAAATACAACGCATCTAATAAATTCAGCATGTTTTGAAGAGCTATTCAACCTAATACCTATATTTCTCTTTCATAATAAAACTAAGCACAATAAATTTACGGTGTTATTAAAAAATGAACACGGGTTTAACACGAGTTTTACTAAGCAGAGCCTAAAATTTGAAATCTAGTTGAACACTGGTTTTAAATACCTCATTATAGCTTTTGTTCCATTCGATCTCATCGTTCAAAAACGGTCTATTACATACAAATATTTTGCAAATAATTTCAATTTATTAATTTTTGTTCAGATCTTCATTAAGAAGATTTACTTTATAAGTTAAATTAGTTATCTTAATATTGTGACAATTTAGTTAAAAGAAAATAATGTTATTGTTAAAATAAGTAATTTATATATTACGTCAAAGTGTGTAAGATGGAACAACAGTATAATCTCCGATTAATACATTGTCAATAATGTCCTATAGTAGTAGTTACGATTTAGTTGTTAACCTCTAAAATTGTTTAATTTATTTACTTCGTCCAAATTAATTAATAGGTCTTTACCTATGAAATTGCCGTTCTGCAGTACTGGCCATTTCAAATCAAACTAATTTTTGTTTGGCTAAGAATTCTAATTTCAAATTAATTTTATTTTAAAAACATGGAATTCTTTTTCCAAAAGTAGTCATTTGTTTATTGATTAGTGTTACATTTTCATCGCATTTCAATCTTTTTTGTCATCATGGATACGTTAAAAATTCGAGTAATTATGGAATATCAGTACCGTCGTGGCAGCAACACGGCACAAGCGGCACACAACATCAACGACGTTTACGGAGCTAACACTACAAACCAACGCACCTGTTATTGGTTTGCTCGCTTCTGTTCTGGGAATTTCGACCTGAAAAATGAACCTCGCGGTCGTCCGAAGACTTTGGTCGACAATGACGAATTAAAGGCGATTGTGGAAGCTGATGATAAACAATCTACGGCTGAATTAGCAGCAGCTTTCGACGTTAGCGTCAAAACAATATTGGTCCATTTGCGTCAAATTGGCAAGGTAAAAAAGCTTGACAAAAGGGTGCCTCACGAACTCAATGATCGCCAGCGTGAAGTAGGCGTCGAGACGTGCCTTGCACTGATCAACAGACACACAAATGAGGAAATTTTGAACCGCATTGTTACCTGCGATGAAAAATGGATTCTGTTTGATAACCGCAAGCGCTCAGCATGTTGGTTGGATCCTAGTTCAGCACCTAAACAATGCCCTAAACGAAAACTTACCCCTTGAAAAGTGATGGTCACTGTTTGGTGGTCTAGCGCCGGTGGGATTCATCACAACTTCAATATTTAAATTTAAATAATATCTATCTGTTAACTAGGGCAAGACAATTTTTTTGCAAGCAAGTATTCAACGCTTATTTTTTTGTAATAATACGGCTACGTGCTAATACCTCTTTTTTACGATAATATTCATATCCTCTTCTTATCATGATTCTAGAAGTTTGCAAGTTTTAACTTTGACTTATGGTGAAGAACGATTTGTTTTTTGATGGACCTGATGAAGGCCCTCACAGCTTCACCGGAATAATGGGATGAGAGCTTATGGCGCTCAGACGCTTGGCAAGAAGGTCAAGGGTGCCAAAGTGGCCGAAGCTTCGTAGTTGCCTTGGGCACAACAATGCGAAACAAGCTAAGCTAATCATACATGTGTGAATTAGTGAAGCACACTGCTTAACGAACTCAACCATATATTTTATATCTGTCAACTATTAAACGCACTGTTGAGCATTGTAGTACTGTAAGGAATAATTTAGGCAAACAAGTAACTTATTTCGTATTTTTCAACAAAATAATATTTATTTAATAAAATTGTCGTCATAATGATCTAGCACAGAGTACCTTAATATATAAAAGATCTAATGGTTTGACCGGCGGAACGTCAACCCGAAGTCCACAGATTCGAACCCTAGTATATACCTACGAATTGTTCAGAATTCGCGTACATTTACAAGTTTAAATTGGTAACACTATCGGCTGACAGTGAAGGAATATATCGTGGGTAACCTGAAACTGAGAAATGTTCTTGTAGTACTACTGTATGTGGGGAAACATAGAACTGTGGATTTCTCAGAGTTTGAAATCGCCAATACGTCGTGGCCTGGCGTGGTAATTATGCCAACCCGTCGTTCGGGAAAATGCCTATGGCCCTGCAGTGGCCGCATACATACTTCCCATGGTTCACAGGCGCACTTTGACAATCACAGGGTTATATTTTACTAAATATCAGGTCAAATTCTAATAAAAAAATATCTCTAGTCTTTAGTTTCATTTAACAACATATTGCTTTTTGTTAAAAAGATTAATAATTTATCAAGTAAAAAAAGGAATTAATACTAAAGCAATATAACATGTACATAAATAAGATTAAAACACTCCAACAATCAAACTAAGCCATTACGCATACTGTTACATAATAAGTTTTATATAACAAGACAGAATTATGCGGTGGCAGCTGAAATAAGTGAACGTTGTTATGTCGAAACACAAACGTCACCCGGTTTTGTCTCAAAAGCTTTTGGCATTTATTGTTAAAACAAAACAAACAGCGCAAGAAACACCGTAGTTAGCATTATGGATACTCACGTATTTTATATTTTATTCATGATCTCGTGTCATTTGGCTCTATATTTTGTAATATTGATGGTGTTTTAGATAATTTGGTTTGGTTACTGTGCACAAGTTAAGTGGATCGGAAATTAATATCAGGGAGCATGAATTCTGAGATACCACAAAAACTCCTTTGAAAGTTCTAACAGGAGGGCCACCATCTTATTAGAACATTCAAATTATCGCAAGAAACTTGTAATATTATAACCTACCTGACAATGACAGTACTACTAGAAGATTTAAAAAATAAAACAAAAAAAATCTCCTGTAATTAAATGAAAGTTAATATGGAAAATCAAAGACAGAGTCAGGAACGTAGACATGAGAACCAGAACAAAACTTACAGACTTTCTCACCCGGATAGACGTCCAAAAATGGATATGGGCTGGACATTTGCGATGGCACCCCATTAACAAATGGAGCAAGCAAGTCACCCTCTGGCAACCAAGAGATGGTAAAAGAGGCAATGGTCGTCAAGTCAGGAGATGGGAAGATGACTTAAAACAGACAGCGGGACCATTCTGGTTGAGAGTAGCAAGTGACAGGATCCATTGGAAGGAATTGGAGGAGGCCTATGCCAAAAGGCACACCGAACTTAGGGACCTCTTGTAACCCTATGTTTTGGAATAAAAGGCTATTATTATTATTAATATGGCATGCAAATTATGTTACAGGTATGAGTATTGAAAGAGACCTACATGTATATAATACCTAAAAAAACAAGAATCGATGTGAATTCGCCCTAACAATGATGAATGTATGAAATAACAATTCGAGTCGTGACTTCCACCGCGTGTCACCTCGTACATCAACATATCAACAAGAGGTTTATATTTTTTCGTATTCGCACAACAACACGAAGCGTGTAAAAATCACCCGTTTCGACATATTATTACACATTTGCATGTAAACGTCCGACGAATTCAAAATTAACGTGCTATTTTAACTGAATTTGTGGGAAACGAAAATATATATTTCATTGAAAATGAACTGTTGAATATTTTATTTGATAGTTTGAATTATGTTATAGGTATATGCAATATCAATATGTGAACAATGGTGATATCTGGAATTGACTCCTCTCCGTGCATCCCCTAAAAACGATTTAGTAATGTAATGTACCTAAATATTATATGTTGAAAAGATAAACCAGATCCAGTTTCTTGCCGGTTCTTCTCGACGATTGAGTTGTTTTCTGAACCGGTGGTAGCGTAGACGTTCATAAGCGCCTTCTTAGGTCATAAATTAAATAAAGTGTTTTTTGATTTTGAGTTTGTTAGATACGCTACCAAGCATTACGTAAACGTAGTATGCCGGATTATTGGACGTATCGGACTTGTGAAGTATCGAATTACTGAGACTCTATTGTAATATTCCTTAAAGATAGGTCAATTTTACATAATAAGACCCAGTCCGTTAGGTGTATCCGCCGCAAAATACGAACCCATACCAAACGCTGCGCGTTGTAAAAGACGCCCGCGATATATTACTGAGACTCTATTGTAATATTCCTTAAAGATAGGTCAATTTTACATAATAAGACCCAGTCCGTTAGGTGTATCCGCCGCAAAATACGAACCCATACCAAACGCTGCGCGTTGTAAAAGACGCCCGCGATATATTTTTACCGACCCTCTCGATGAAATAACGGCAGTGAACGATCAGTACCAGCCTGTCTCTCCAAACAGAGCGTGGTCACGCCCACGCCCGCGTAACCACAGATCACGCCGCCGTGGTCTAGGGATAAATTTCGCTCCCGCACACCAGACTAGGCTCCCCTCGGCAACTGCTCAAGCCTAGGTCCGTTCCCTCGGCGTGGAGTCCTTGAGAACGCTGCTCGCGCGATACTGTGACACAAAATCTTACATCACTGCGACAACATTACTCATATCACCTCCACACACGTGCACGCATACACGCTTACACATGCAAGTGGAAGGGTTTTATCTTTTTTCCCTTATCAAACTGAAATAGTTTAGAATATTATCCGATACGAAATATATATAAGAGTTGTTGAGTTATGTATGCTTGATACACATATATGTTTCAACAACTCATATATGTATGAATAGAGTTAGCTTAGCTTAGGTTAGCTTACATAGGTCGGAGACTTCTGCGTTGTTTATGGGTGCTTTTCGTGGGTTTTTTGTGGATTCTCTTTTGACCTTGGCGTGCTTACGGACTACGGACTTGCTTTTACACCCGACTTTGCTTGTCCCCGTTGGCAGGCGATAAGAAGAAGGGTGGAGCGGGTGCCCCACAGGCGAAGCCGGCGAGACCGGCACCTGGGCCGAACTACCGGCTCCTTCGGCGTCGGCTTCCGGCTCCAGCTGGGCCGTTGTAGCCCGGAAGAAGAAGGCCACCAAGGCTCCGGTGAAAGCCGCCGCCCCGACGGCTCCAGCGGCCCCACCAAAACCGGCGGGGCCTAAATTGCCATCTGTCCCCCAGTCGGCTGCGGTCATACTGACCTTAGATGCCGCAGCCGCCAAAGGCGTCGGATACAGAGAGGTGCTCGTAAAGGCGCGCGAGCAGGTGGCCCTGCCCGACATGGGCATAGTGGATGTGCGGGTGAGGCATACCGCCACGGGGGCCCGGAAAATCGAGCTCCCGGGTCAGAGTAAGGAGAAGGCCGCCGAACTGGCCCGGGAGCTGAAGGTTGCATTGGCCGGAATCGCCACGGTCGTCATTCCGACCAAAAAGGCGGACATCCGGTTGGACGATTCGGTGTCCCCACTCGAGGTCGTGACGGTCGTGGCGGCGAAGGCCAATTGCAGGGTGGACGACATCAAGGTCGGGGAAATTAGGAGGAATTGGGGGGGCCTTGGTGCGGTCCATATGACGCTCCCCGCGGTGGCGGCCAGGGAGCTTGTCCAGGCCGGCAAGCTCCTGGTCGGGTGGAGCGTCGTCCGCGTCCAGCTGCTGGACGAGAAGCCCATGCGGTGTTATAAGTGCATGGGCTTGGGGCACACCCGCCCCATGTGCCCCTCCTCGTCCAGCAGAGGGGACGGGTGTTACCGGTGCGGCGCGGCGGGCCACAAAACGGCCGAGTGCAAAGCGGAGGTGGCGCGCTGCGCCATATGTGCCGACGCGGGGAGGCCCTCAGGGCACGTGATGGGGGGCCGAAATTGCAGGCCCCCCACCACCAAGGGTAGGGACCTCCCGGTAGTGGGAATAGTTCCCAAGGTGGTGGCCGCCAGGCGGGAGGAAATTGATATGGACCAATAATGCATAGGTCCATATGCAATTTCCTCCAGGCGAACCTCAACCACTGCGCCGCTGCACAGGACTTACTCGTGCAGTCAGTGGCGGAGTGGTGTATCGGGCTCGCGGTCGCTACGGAGCCTTACTTCGTACCCTCCCAGCCGCAATGGGCTGGGGATCGGAACGGTTCCGTGGCGATCGTGGCGGGTCGGGGTTCGTCCCTGGCGGCGAGGGAAAGCGGGGCCGGGTTCGTGACGGCCGTCTGGGGAGAGTACGCCATTGTGGGGGCGTACTTCTCCCCTAACAAGCCCCTGAGGGAGTTCGAGGCGTATCTCGGCTCCCTGCAGGGAGCTGTCAGACGGCTGTCGCCGCTCCCCGTGGTCCTCATGGGGGACTTGAATGCTAAGTCGAGGACCTGGGGAGCGGCAGTCACGGACCTGCGGGGCATGGCCGTCGAGGAGTGGGCAGCTGAGTTAGGGCTGTCCCTCCTCAACCAGGGGAGCGTCCCCACGTGCGTGCGATGGAACGGGACGTCGGTGGTGGACGTCTCGTTCGCCACCCCGTCCGTCGCACGCCGTGTCCGGGGGTGGAGGGTGCTTGAGGAGGAGGAGACCTTATCGGACCACCGATATATCAGGTTCGAGGTCTCCTCCTCCCAAGCCGGAATTGGCACCCGCCCCCGGAGGGGCGCGAAGTTCCCCTGCTGGGCGATGAGCCGCCTCAACCGAGAATTAGCGGAAGAGGCGGCCATCGTCCAGGCGTGGGCCATGCCCCCTCCCACAGGGGCTGACGTCGACGCGTCCGCAGCCCGCCTCCGTGGAGCCCTCACGGAGGTCTGCGACGCGTCGATGCCGCGGAGCGTACACCGCCCAGACAAACGGGCGGTGTACTGGTGGTCGCCGGAGATCGCCGATCTCCGGGCGGCCTGCTCCGCGGCCCGGCGGCTGTTCGGGCGCAGCCGCCGACGCCGGCACCGGGACCCGGAGGTGGAGGCCCGGCTGTATGGCAGCTACAGGGAGTGCAGGAAGACCCTGCAGGCTGCCATCAGCCGGGCGAAAGAAGCAGCATGGGAGGAGCTGCTCCAGACGCTGGAGGGGGATCCATGGGGGCGCCCGTACAGGATCGTGCGCAAGAAGCTGCGATCCTGGGCGCCCCCGGCGACGGAGACCCTCCGGCCGGAGGTGGTTGCGAGGGTCGTGGGAGAATTATTCCCCGACCCTCCGATGCTACCGGCTCCTCCCATGCCTCCGCCTCGGGAGGCAGTCGAGGAGGTGCTCGACGGGCCGCCCCCTCCGATAACGGAGGAGGAGATGGGGAGGGCGGTCGAGCGCCTCCTCAACCGGCGTAGAGCGCCCGGCCCTGATGGGGTCCCGGGTCGGGTGCTCGGCCTCGCCTTGGGCCAATTAGGGGGGTGGCTTCGGGAGCTGTTCGACCGGTGTCTTTCGGTCGGGCAGTTCCCGAAGCCCTGGAAGCTTGGGCGGCTCTGCCTTATGGAAAAGGCAGGCCGCCCTCCGGACTGCGCGTCCGCGTATCGGCCCCTCGTCCTGCTGGACGACGCCGGGAAGGTGCTGGAGAGGATTATCTCCTCCCGGGTCGTCCAGCACCTAGAGGGCGTAGGGCCTAATCTGGCGGACGCGCAGTATGGCTTCCGGGCAGGGCGTTCCACGGTGGACGCCCTGTGCCTCCTGAAGTCGCTGTCGGCAGAGGCGACCTCCCAGGGGGAGAGGGTTTTGGCGGTGTCCCTTGACATCGCCAACGCCTTCAACACCCTGCCGCATGGGGTCATACGGGAGGCGCTCCGATATTTCGGAGTGCCCCCCTACCTGCGGCGGGTGCTGGAGGCGTACCTCGAAGATAGGGAGGTCGCCTACGTAGACGGCGACGGGCGTATGGTGCGGCGGGCCACAAGGCGAGGGGTTCCACAGGGGTCGGCCTTGGGGCCGCTCCTGTGGAACATGGGCTACGACTGGGTGCTCCGCGGCGTGCTCCCATACGGAGCACGCCTCATCTGTTACGCGGACGACACCCTAGTCGTAGCCCGGGGGAGGGAATGGAAGGAAGTGGAGCGCCTGGCCACGATGGCCACAACCCTCGTGGTCGGGCGCATAAGGAGGTTGGGCCTCAGGGTGGCCCTCGAGAAGACCGAGGCCCTACTCTTTCATGGGCCTCGGCGGGGGCCACCTCCTGGGGCTCACATTGTGGTGGAGGGAGCCCGGATCAGGGTGGGGACCCAGATGAAATATCTGGGCCTCACCCTGGACGGGCGCTGGCGGTTCGAGCCCCACTTTGCGGGGCTCGGACCGCGAATTTCTGGGGCGGCGGCGGCACTCGGCCGGTTACTCCCCAACGTGGGGGGGCCGGGCGCCGGGTGCCGCCGACTCTACATGGGAGTCGTGCGGGCGATGGCCGCCTACGGGGCACCAGTCTGGGCTGATGCCCTCGGTGCCGCCAACGTGCGTGCGCTCCGCAATGCGCAGCGCACGGTGGCACTGAGGGCAATCCGGGCGTACCGGACGGTGTCCTCGGCGGCGGCCTTCACGCTCGCCGGCTCCCTGCCCTGGGAGCTGGAGGCAGGAGTTCTCGCCGCCGTGTACGAGTTCACGGCGGCGAGGAAACGAAGGGGGGAGCCTCCGGCTCCCAGGGAGGTAGAGGCGGAGAGACGGCGTCTCAGGGGGGACGCCGTCGAAAGGTGGCAGCAGGACCTGGCGGACGAGCGATTCGGGCGGTTCACAGTGGACGCCGTCCGCCCGGTCCTGCGGGAGTGGACTGCCAGGGAGTGGGGCTCCCTGACGTTCCGACTGGTGCAGGTACTCACCGGACACGGTTGTTTCGGGTGGTACCTGCACCGGATCGCACGCAGGGAGCCGACGGCCGCCTGCCACGAGTGCGGCGCTGAGGAAGATACCGCGCAGCACACGCTGTCTGAGTGTGCTGCGTGGGGGGAGCAGCGCCGCATCCTGGCGGCGGCCGTGGGAACGGACTTATCGCTGCCGAGCGTGGTTTCGGCCATGCTCGGCAGCGAACAGGCTTGGCGAGCGATGGCCTCCTTCTGCGAGGAGGTCATCTCGCAGAAGGAGGAGGCGGAGAGGGCCCGCGAGGCAGACCCTCAAAGTGGCCGTCTCCGCCAAAGGAGGACAGGCAGGAGGAGAAGGCGCTTCGCCCAACTCCTCCTGCCACCGTAGCCGGACCTGAGGGGATGGGCCGGGGGGCCCATCTCCTCATTGCACGGGTCCGGCGGACGAGGGGGGGCAGCCGGTGTGTACCCGGTCTGTCCCTCTATAGGTAGGAGCCCGGCGGTCACCTTCCGCCGGGCGGACCGTGGGGGCGGCTCTACAAGGTTGATTAGCTTGAACGATCCCTTGCCGCCCCCACAAAACGGTCTGTCGGTACACCGTGGGGTTTTAGTCCGTGCGACTCGGACATAACCCACCCTCTCCCCCGGGAGGGTGGCGTATACATAAGGGATTTCCCCACGATAAAAAAAAAAAAAAAGCTTACATAGGTCGCGAATTGCATGTATTAGGCAACAGCCAAAGCCGAGGTGTGCCGCGCACCCCTGAGCTAGTTCTCAAAATAAAATTGGCTGAGTGCCTTAAGCGCTCGCCTTAGTAGTCCGGTAAAGCTGTCAAGACCTTGCTAAGTCAACAGCGTAGTCAGTTCGAAAAAAAAAAATACTCAATAAGACAAGCGAAACCGCGAACAAAGGCTAGTCACGCTATATCTTATTAGATCTATTACATCTTTATTGATATACTGTGAAAATAAAAGACTACTGCATCCTTCAATTGTATTTTTATAATATATAAATGTAGAATTATTTAAAAAAAATATCAATATTAATTCACTAAATTTCCAAAATATTAGCTGCCATCGGCGACTTCATCTACGTTTGTATCGTTGTAAATTATTTTCTTGTAACTTAAACGATTTATACAGTTGCAAGCTCTTCGTAAAAATATATCGTATGAGAAGATGTTTTCTTAGCTAAATCGTCATCGCTTCAAAATATGCTCTACGATAAATATGCTGCACGCTCTATCAATAAAACTCGTAATTCTAGCCAATGCCTGATAATATAAAAAGTGAAATGAGAATCTATGTAAAAATAAGGTACAACTGCGGAAACCCGAATCACATATTTCCATCGCAAATTTAGCCCTGCCGTTTTTCTGTCCCAAAAGGATTTGTTTGGAAATATAAACTGACACAGGTTATTCGAAGTCAGTCTTTAATTTGTCATTTTACATAAATACATGATACAAAGGTCTGTTGGTAAAATGCAACAAAAATCACAAGTTATCTGAGTGTACTAGCGAACCTTCAAATGACTGTATATACCTCCATCACATATTTATATGCGATAGAGTCGTCACATGTGTCTCATCTCCCTACTTTACTAACATGAGAGTTACACACTGTGACTTAGAATCACGTTATATAAAAATCACGCAAAAACCCAGACCACAGACGTCGTAAATTGGACCCGAACGCCGGTGGTCCGGAGTGTTTAAGAAATACAAAAAAAAAAACACATTCAACTCATTTGCCTACAATACACGATTCACAATGTACACGAAAACACATTCAAAGACGATTCTATTCTATAATTCTGCAATCGATATTCATTGGGTGTTCTAATGATGTTATAATTTAGTCGGTTAAAGTCGTAATGAGCTTGGTAATGATCCAATTAGGATCGTAGACACGAACGCAATTTATTAATAAACAGAAGGCAGACATTGAGACCACCCGATCATTTATTAATTACTTATACATTTTGTATCTTATATAGATACATGCCGTATTATTACAAAGAAATTACATACGTGTTGAATACTTGCTTTAAAAAATTTTGATTACAAAAGAGTATCTTGCCCTTGTTTACAGCGAACATCAATTAAATGTAAATATCCTTTAACACTTGTCTAAGTTGACAGTTCTTATTTTATGGTTGTGACTTATTGTATTTATATTTGCCGGCGAAAGACGTTTCGTAATAAATTATGAATTTCCTGGGTATAATTGATTAGGAACAAATAAATAAATTACACATTTTAGAGATTCACAAGTAAATTATAACTAATAATATATGACACTATTGACATTTTTTGATAATGTATTTAAAAATGTATTATACTGACATTAAACTGTTATTCTACCTCACGCACTTTGAGGTAATGTATTAATCTTAATAAATTGCAAATTTTAACAATTACGCCACTTTCTTTTAACCAAAACGTCACAATAATGATAACTAATTTAACTTAAAGTAAGTAAGTAAGTTGTTTACAGACGGACATCATTTCAAAGATGTTTCGTAATAAATTATGATTTTTCTGAGTATAATTGATTTGGAAGAAATAAATAAATCACACAAGTTTAGAGATTCACGAGTAAATCATAACTTCTACTTTATGACATCATTGACATTTGTTAATGTATTTGACAATTTATTAATCTGACATTATACTGTTATTTTACCACTTCACGCACTTTGACGTAATATATGAACCTTATAAATTGCTTAATTTAACAATTACACCATTTTTTACTAACCAAAGAGTAGCAATAATGATAGCCAATTTAACTTAAAATAAGTTTAAAAAAAATTAATGAAGATCTGAACAAAAATATTATTCATGAATTGAAATTGTTCGCAAACCATCTGTATGTAATGGATCGTTTTTGAATGATGAGATTGAATTGAACGAATGCTATTCAGGGTTGCTAGCATAGAAAATATCACTTTTAGACTTTTAGCTAGAGACCGCTTAGACGCGCCTTTGTAATAAAGTATTTAAAATATGTGTTCAGCTAGGTTTAAATTTTAGGCACTGCTTAACAAAATTCGTGTTAAACCTGTGTTCGTTTTGTTTTTGTAATAAGACCGATGATATTTTAACGCGTGCACAGTTGGCGGTGTTCTGAGGAGCTCATCGAAATGTTGCCTTTATAGTCATTCAAATCTCATATCTTTCATTACATCTGCCCCAATTGCGACAGCACCCTGTTTCTCCAGTAACTACCCTTTACATACGCCACGTTTGTAGGAATGGAAAACTGAAAACGATTATTTTCCAAAGCTGGTAATGTGACGTAATTTAAAAAGGATTTAAAAATTGTCAACAATGTAACATTTTGTCATCATTAGCATGTAAACAGCCCACTGCAGAGCCATAGGCCTCTTCAGAAAGAAGGTAGGGGCATTATCATCACGCCAGCCTACGACGTATTAGCGATTTCAAACTTAGAGAAATTCACAGTTATTTACTTTCCCAGATACGGTAGTACTAAAAGAACATTTCTCAGGATCAGGTTTCCTCTCGATGTTTTTCTTCACCGTCAGCCGATAGTGTTACCTATTTAAATTACTAAATTTACGTGAATTCCGGAAAAATTGGTGGTACATGCCGGGTTTCGGTATTGGACATCAGATTGATATTCCACCGGTCAAACCGTTCTACACCCACAACCTTTAACGTTTTGTGTTTCATCGTACCTATATTATAAACGCGAATATGAGTTTGATTGTTTCTTTGATACGTTTAACACCCTAACTACTTAATCTATCGTCATAAAATTTTGCATACACATTGTCAAACGTTTAGAAAAGGACACAGCCTTTCGTAACGAAAAAAGGAACTATTATCGGGATAGGTTAAATCTACAATCACGCGAGCGAAGCTGCTAGCAAGATCTAGTTTAATCACAGGTAAACCCATTCACGATCCAATAAGGTCGTATACATTTTGCTGCTCTTAGTATAAACTCAGCTCAACATATACGATTCCTGATAGTGTAGGCAGAGGTAGTAATATCACCAAACTTCTCTTCTTTTTGCTAATTATCTAAATTGTACGGCATGGTAGTTGTGTCCATCTGGTACGCGACTAATACATTTCTGGTGTGACATCCACAACAGTGCAGCAAACTGGTTCGTTACTACCGTGCATATGATAAAACCCATCACAGCCCTTCTATATAATTTATAATTCAATATTTTGTATCTAATTTTTAATAAATAGACATTTTGCCTGAAATATTAAATGAATATTTTTGATGCCTTGCTTTACATTAAGTAACTTCGTACCTGACGCAGAGCCCCTGACCTTACACATTTTTTAACTTCTTTTTAACGCCTGGTCCATCCAAATCCATACCGTGTTATTACAATAAAGTTAAATACGTATTAAATACTTGGTTTCAAAAAGTTTCCTAATAAATGCACCGCGCTCGACCGAGGTAAGTTCGTGTTATCCTTTTTCACAAGTCTAACCCAACCAAAGCGAGACAAAAGAGCAAGACATTCAGCGACCACGGTGCATTTAATATGAGACCTTTTTAAAGCCAGGGTTCAATACGTATTTAACTTTTATGTAATAACACCGTAAGGTTTAAGTTCCATACGAACGAATCTTGACCTTATGATGCACTGGGCGGAAAACTGTTGGCAGCATAAGTTAAAAAAAATACCGTTTTTTATTACAAAAGATGAAACCTTGAACAACAACAAATTACTTACTTAATATTAAATTATTATTTTTTTAAATATTGAAGCATGATCCGTCATTTTGAGATCTGGGTCTCAAAAAAACAGCCGAGAGGTTAATAAGAGTACGGTAGGGTAAACGGAGTTGATCGCTCAAAAGTTTTCATTCTCTTACTTACTCTTACTTAACTGTCAGATGAATTTACTCTCTCAGTTTTTTATTCACCGGAACTTCCTCCTTAACAAAGCTGTGAGATAAATGTATCTATATAAATAAATAAACAATAGGATAGGTGCATAAGTACTTCATCAGAAGTTAACCATCCGTCCCACAAAATAAACAACTTTAGTTATTTTGAGACAGGCTATTAATGGACAGTCTACTGACAATGTATGGATTAAGTACTTTGGACAGGTAATATTGTTTCAGATTAATTTAATCCCTAAAATTATGAAAACACGCCATCTATTGTATTAAGATCTATTGTTTTACTGACATCTAGTATTAAATAGCAACACTAAATAGTATTAATAGCAAATTAGTATTTTATTAAACAAACTAGATGTCATAACAACATTTGGTAAATACATTATTTAGTAATAATAAAACGTTAACGTAAAATTAAAAACGTAAAAATTCAATGTGTCTTATGTATTATTTAATAATTCATTATATTTATTATACATTTTCAGTATACATAAGTCATGGTAAAATTGGAGAATTTTACCGAAAAAAAGTGTTTTTTATAACAATTGGAATTGTAATTTGTGGAATAGATTCCAGAAAAAATCGATTTATAAAGAAGAAATTATCTATTTAAAAAATACAACATAGTAATTGATGTTTGATTCCTTTTTAATTTTAATAAAGTCATAAAAAGTTTATAATTTCTTGTAATTATACAAAACAGAACGAAAGTAAATTATATTTTGTAACATAGAAAACTATAAATTATTATAAAGAAGAGAACTAAAAAATATTAATATAACCTATTTCTTTTTCTTAATCTCTTTGATTTGACCATAGTAATAATAATAAAAAAAAACAGTTAAACAAAAAAAACTATCATTATAATATTTTTTACAAAATTATTCCATAATTTTTATTTGTCTCTATTATACCATATGAAAGATTAGCTTCTACAATATTATTTTTTCGATATTTTAAAATGTTCATTTTCCTTATTAAAAAGGCATGAGGATTCTGCCGACTATAGTAGAAGAAAATAAAACTAATTGAACAATTTGTTCAAACAAAAAATTACATTTGATATTATAGTGTAGCGTGCTGGCCATTTTTATTGTCTCTGGCCTTTTTGAAAGCGTACGACGTATTCGATGGACAGACGGATATATATTTTTCCTCAATATACAAGTCCATCATTAAAAGTCTAGATTACAAAATCAGTGTTTATTTATCACATACATATTGTATTGAACACGCCCCAAAATAGCATTAACTATCCTGCAAGAAAATACATCTCTTCTTTAGGGAAGGGAATTTAGGTCATACAGCCATATATCCTGTTAATGTTTAATTACGTGAAAAATTGTTCCTTGTTTAGGTACCTCAAAGTAATTATAAGTTATTTTATTTTTATCTTTATAGAAAAAATCAAAATACGATTTAATAGTGTTAGAGATTTTTGGGGGCGTGTTCAATATGACATACTATGTGTAATAAATTAAACACTGATTTTGCAATCGAGACTTTTAATTATGGACTTGTATATTGAGGAAAAATATATATATCCGTCTGTCACCACAGAGTACGTTATATATATAGAGGTCGCACTCGTTCTTTCCAATCAGCGCCTCTATAATATGACTTTCGAACTAACATTGTTGGTTATAAATGTACGTTTATAGCTATGTATGTATGCATACAGCGGTACTGCATAAATCGTATACAAATTTTTGATCATTTTTATTTGTAATGAATACATTTATCGTAAGGCATATTTAAATCCAAGTATGTATATGCAGGAGTTAATGCTATAAGTAGATCCAGACATAGATAAAATTGTTTGTGGGAGACAAGAAAATTTAAGGAAGCACACTCTCGTAACAAATACGTAGACAAAGAGAATGAAAACAAATAATTGAAAATTGTCAGTTTGAAATGTCAAAATTAATTGTCATCCACCATCTTTTGTTATCAAACTTGCCAAAAAAAATATATAACAGTGTCATCTAGGGAGTGGATTGATAACCAAAAATAGACGAGCCTTTTCCATACAAATCCGATTCTGAGAAGTGAAAATAGTGTGTCTGTCACATCGAATATCTCGTTCTATTTGAAAAAGGCCAGAGACAATATAATTGGCCAGCACGCTACACCACCCCCCTATGGAGAAAAGAAAGCCCAGTACAAAAACATTGACATAGAAAAACATACACATATTTACATATCACGTTAAATATACAAAGGTATACAGAAAAAAGACTTAGAACTAAAACAATTTGGCAATATAAAAAGTATGTTACAAAGAAATCTTTAAAAAACTATAATACACCTAAATTAGTTACAATAACAATAATACAACTATATACATAAAAGTTCCTTACATGTCTAGCGTTGTTTAAACAGAACGCCCAGACCGAGTAACATACGGATCAATTTGTTGTTTAATATAGTTTAAAGGATTTGATTTTTCTATAGCCAAAAATCGATTTTACAATTATCATTCATAAACCGGCTTCCCTAGTTTATGATGCAATTATTTTGTCAGCTTTCAACCCTAACAGTCGCGGCCATGTTAGATTCTTTTTGACGTGCCCGTCAAAACAAAGGCACGTAGGGCACGTGTAAAAATCTAAAATGCGTATAGAAACCTGTTATTTTTGCTCATCCAGGATATATCCTGGACATGGGATCCAGTTTGTAAGAAATGATTGCAAAGTAAGTAAATAGTAATTACATTTTTATTATACATTTACATTTCAATCATTTTTCAGATTTTTAGTAATGCAATATGAAATAATAAAACGATAATGAAATTCACACAAAAACTCAATTTATTTTAACAAAAATTGATGTATTTTATTATGTTGTTAAAACTGTTGTAATTAATACACAAAATCTTTGTATATATACCATAGCTTATTTTGACATCTTAAGGTAACCTATATTCAGTATATATTTTTGTTTTATTTAAGACCTCTTTTCTTATTACTGTGTAATATTCTTAAAACCGCTCCTTACCATTTGACATT
>MU158810.1:273787-596572 GCA_015888305.1 Antheraea pernyi | reverse complement strand
GCTCTTTACCTTTTGACATTTTAAAATCCCCACAAAATGTCCCTAATAATAATTGTTAAATATTTTCTCTTTATTATGAAATATAATTTAAAAAAAATTATTTTTACTTATTGATTACTTATCATATTAAATATGATTAGTTTATTAAAATACTTTGAAAATAGATTTTCAGATTCTGCCGCTCAAAATGCCATGCAGCATTCAAAAAGAAGAAGAACCCACGTAAAACTAAATGGACTAAAGCGTACCGTAAGACAGCGGGCAAAGAGTTGGCTATAGACCCATCTTTCGAATTTGAAAAGCGCCGCAATCAACCAGTCAAATATAACAGAGAACTATGGACAAAAACAATCGAGGCGATGAAGAAAGTGGAAGAAATTAGGCAGAGGAGAAGTAATAACCACATAATGCAGAGATTAAGGAAAGGCAGGGAGGTTGAATGGCAGAGGGACGTCAGGGAAGTCCAGCGGGATATCTCATTAATCAAGTAAGTTGTAAAAATAAGAATTTAATTAAAGGAAATGATTAAAGCAAGTGAAGTGGCACCTGGTATTCTCGTTTATTCAACAAAGACCATGCAAAATGGATAGGTGGCCTTTAAAAGCAAATACTTTTCATTGAAATAAACATTAAAAGTTTAGTTACAAAAATTATTTCTTAAAATCAAATCCATTAGGTTCAGCTTTCTCTGTTGCCTTACTGTTCATGTATATATTATAGATGATAGCTTATAAGACTACTAAAAGGCTTTTATAAATCTTTCAGTACTTGTAATTTTACCATATTATGAAATTGTTACCAAAAACTGTCCAGGTTCTTATGTTTGACAATTATTTCTCTTTCCATTCTTAATATTGTCTATTAAACATTGGCCTTTAAATTTAAGCAATTTCCAATATAGGATCTGATAAAAAAAATTATAATTAAAAATTAGGTTTCCAGTCTTTCAGTCTTGGTATCATCCCAATACTTCCTTGATTATTTAATATATGCTTAGATAAACTTAAGCTAGATTTTGTTAACTTCCTCCATCATTTTAAAACCAAGAAATAATCACATATTAGCCATCTTGTATTTTAATCTCGGTAAGATCAATAATCATTTTAAACCACTTAGTCTATATATAAAATCTAATTTAATAACTTATAATAACCTTGTTCTATATGAAATTCAAACACTATGTCAAGTAGATGTCAAGGTCAAAAACTTATTATAGTGTGATTTAATTAGTGTAAACAATGGTAATATCTGAAAATAATACCGTCTGTGTACATCAGCTAAAAATAATAATAAATGATTGAAACCAAACACATGTACAAAAAAAAGTTCATTAAAAGAAAAAATGTAAACTCCTATGGAGTATATTACTTTTCTTAATTACTTGGAATATATTCCAAACAGGTTTTAGTGTATGGTATATATAGGTACCTTTTCTCAGGATCTAATTTGAATAATTTAATTTTAATTCTTTTGAGTCTCCATCAATTATTTGAGATCTTAGTTGAATAAGTTATTTTCGATTTTCTGAGTAAAGTTTTTTAGGAGCTTTTTGGCTATATCAGCCCCATAGTAACCTTAACTTAATTTATACAGTGAATAACTTAAATAAAACATTATGAAAACTAATATAGCGACGTTAATGATGACTCACAACTTAAATAAATTCAGTGCTTCAATACTATTATGTTTGGATAGTAACCCATGAAACATTATTAAGAGTACAGTCTATTAGTGGTTGCCTGCAACTTCGGTGATTTTTAAGTTTGTAATTGAAGACATTATATATAAGTTGCAATATAAGAACTTATGCAGTGCACCCTGTGTTAGCCCACATTAGGCAGGATCGCATCCAACTTACTTGACTTGATATATTTTGGCTAATTTGTAATATTCTTTATAGCCTGTGTTATTCTGATGTAGAACTATATTACTGTCAAGTTTTATCAAAATCTGTTCAGTAGTTTTTATATGAAAGAGTAACATTTATACATCTTGACAATTTTGCACATTTATGAGATACAAAGTTTTGCTTCCAGCTTCACTCATGTTAATATAGATTTGTTCTATCTCTCAAGATTATTCCAATTTGTTTATTTTTATGGTCAGAGTTATCCTGTGTCGTTTTCTGTTGCCTAAAAAGTGAAAATGTATTATCTATAAAAACTAAATTTAACCCACGAAAAAGAAAACAAGATAGCAAATATAATCAAGAATATTGAAATATAAATTACTGAATGTTGTTTAGTTGAGATCACAAACAAATTCTAGTTTATTAATACTATATTAACTGTTACAGATCACCAGCAGCCGGTCTGAAGCAAAGACAAGCAGAGGAATCCACAGAAATGGAGGTCGAGCCCGAAACTATTGAGGTGGTTGATGCAAAAGGTAGAAAACAAGTCATCGAAGCACCTATCATGGTGCCAGCTACCGGAGAGATGATTGAGGATGGAGGCAACATTGACTTATAAGCCACCGGGAAAGGGTTATTGAAGATACTAAAGTCAAGGAAAAATACAACATTTTAATCTTAAAAGTTATAGTAAAAATAAAAATCATTGTCAACTTTGTTCAAGATGAGTCGGTCAATATAGTGCATTCTGTGAAAGATATCAAATGTATACAGCTTTACGATGGTGTAAACAATGATTTAGAAAACATTACGGCTTGAATTCATCAATATTAACACAGTTATAACTCGAAAGTCTTGAAAGAACTACCTGAAATTGTATGTTTGTCGGGATTTATTTTATAATAAAGAAATTTATTAATTATTACTTGGTTTTTATTCATCTCAATATGAAATGGAGGGGTAATGTCGGAAAAATAATCTTTTATTAGACTTGTAATTTTAGTGGCATTTTACGTAACAAGAGGGTAACCATCTTGTTAGAACATTGAAATTATTATAAGACACTTGTAATGCTATTACTTTACATTGGCAGTAATAATCTGGGAGATTTATTGCCAATAATAAAATAGAAAAATGTGTTTTTATGTTTAATCATTTGAAATCTTTATTATAATTTAGTAAAAATAACAGCTATTTCATGTTATTAATAAGTAACTAATTAATTAATTAGTAATTACGTACTAAATAACATATATTATCATGTGATATTAAAAATAAAACTAAATTTATTTTTTGGAAAAATTTAGACATGGAGATGTTCTTGAGTTATGCAAATAACTGTCAAAGAGATAAGTTTTCAGTCCTCCCCTATACTGCTTATTTTAGAAATTACTTGTTCGCTATAGGAATTGGTCCTGTTTTTAATTAGTAGAAATTATAATGTATAGGAAGGTTGTTAATTTAAACGTTTGTTCAGGACTGAGGACAGTGCTGATTTTGATAATAACTACTATGTATAGAGAAAAAATAAGGTTTCTTTATATATATAGAAGATTACCAGAACATTGATATTTGTATAACGTTCAGTCTACTACTATGATAGAAGTATTGATTTGTCAAGCGTCAAGTTAATCTTCTTAAGTACTCAGACAGAGCTCGAAAACATTTTTACTCCAACAATTGATTCTTAAATATTTTGTACATGTTATAATAAGAATGTAAATCTAACGGCCTCTACTCTTAAGATTTGTGTAAAAAAAAATTGTTGCAGATGTCTACGAATAAGTTTTTTTTTTTTTATGTCATCAGTGGCAAACGAACAGGTAGGTCATCTGCTGTTAAGTGATCACCACCGTCCAGGGACACTAACAACACCAGTGGAGTCGCAAGTGCGTTGCCACCCTTTTGGGGGAAGGAATTAGGGGTGGGAGAGGGAGAGGAGAAGAGGGGAGGGGAGGTGGGCCTCCGGCGCTCTCACTTACCGAACGAAACGCAACAATGCAAGCACTGTTACTTCACGTCGGTGTTTCTGTGAGAGGGTGGTACTACCCCGGACGAGCCGACCCATTCATGCTGAAACCAGTAATAGTTTCAGCGTAGCTCTACCACCATTAAAGTAACAAAATACATTTCGACCATTTTTAGGAAAGTCTGTTTGCTTGAATACGCATCACTACTAAAATACTGCGTTCACAATAAAACCTCACCAAGAAAATCATACAGCATATACTCGAGTAACTTTTGTCTTGGTTTCATTAAAATCTGTTCGCTGTATCAAGATATTTTAATGACGACGCAACTTAAGTACGAGAGAAGACAATAAATCATATTCAGATTCTAGATTCACTGATTTTTTTAAATAAGCTTTCACGCTGATGAAGTCGCAGGTAGAGCGATACTAGTTAAAATAATAATATTGTAAGTCTTGTTCACTGTATTTAAGCTAAACATCCGCTAAACGATATTTAAATACAATGCAGTGTTATAAAAAAATTACGATAAAAAGACAAATTATACCAATTATATTTGGGTTTTACAGATGCAAATGATTCATCTAAAATATATGATAGGAAATAAAATAATTTTCCTTTTTATTAAACACTAACATTAAACTAACATCTAATAACCTAAGGATAATCCATCAATAGTCTAATATAAATTGTTAGAAATATATTTAATAGTTTTGACTACAGACCGGATTACATATTTTAACTAAAATTTAGTGACGATATATATTATCAGTACAATACTTTGGATTGTATTGAATTAGTCGTTATAGCCATTTAATTTTAATTGATTAATAATATAGGTTAGTTGAATTCTTAACAGCCAGAGGTTACATATTAGGATATTTAAAAGTTGAACTATTGTTTAAGTTTGAACAATAACCCAGAACTTGAATTTTTTTTTAAAACAATTATTCCATTATGAGTCCAGAAAAAATAAACGTAAACTTGACACTTAAATTCATATATCGCTTATTTACCTCTGCAAATTTGAAACTTATAAATTTTTTGTATTAGCTGTGCTAATGTATGACTTTTCAGACTAGATTTGTAGACATTCACAAAGTTTAGATTTCTTTTATATAATCACGATTGATACTAACCTACTAACAAGTAATACAATACAATAATATATAAGGGGGACAGCGCGTACGCAGTCCCCACTACCAAAAATTACGCGCCCGAGTTATCCGCATTAGGGATAATCGCAGGGGTCAACCCATCCGCAGTGCAATGGATAGGCCTCGCCCTGGGGGAACCGCCTACTTGATCACGGTTTCCCCTACGCCAGGTAAGTATGCTTTCTTTCTCAAAGCTCGGGGTAGTCATACTTTGGAAGATAATCTTGACACCGCTATATACAACTTTGCAATATTTAATCAGCGCCATCTATGTAATATAATTGTAAACATTACCATTTCAACTCCATGTCATAAGCAAAGCTGAACGTAATTTTACAAATAATTACTAAACAACATTTAGGTTATCTCTATGATTTTTGTTTGTTTTGCCGAAAGAAATTATTGTCATTCAAACGAAATATTAATAATATTCATAACACGAGAAACTCTTTGAGCTTATTGTATGAATTTTCAGATCCCTTTTATTCATTATTTTCTACTACAACTACTGAATGTCTCGGAGAAAGACTTGAAATTTACTACTTATATGGAGGTCCATAACTATCGTTATTTTTATTATACGATTTCTTGATTTAATTGCACTTTCAATCAATCTCTTGTTTTTTGTCGCCAGAGAAAAGTAAACAATATTGCTATCTGATCTGAGCTTACGTGGTTTTTAATTTATAAAACTTTAAGTACAGCGTTTGCGATTGTGTGCTTGGGGATATAAATAAAAAGCTAACACGGTAGAATCATGTCGAACTGCTTGTGTGCCCAACAATACATAGCGCATAGTATCCTTTTAATAGTATGTTGACTAACATTAAGGTTAATGGCGGCGATGTATTATGTAGTACGAGTATGGAAATCAACAGATAAAACGCAATTTCTTTACTTTTCAATAAATTCCATTAAACTGCACACCCTCCTAAATTTTTATAGGTTTTTTTCGTGAACTAATTTTATTAAAATAAACCTCAACCGTTGCCTCAAATCATTCTTAATTCATCTGCCAAAACCACGTGTAAATACGTTGTCGTTTTAAATTAAACGAAATTGTTACAAATATGCTTATTGCCTTTTATATGCTTACATCATCCGTAATCAATATTTCGCAAATATTTTCAATATGTTGACACAATTATTTTACAGTTTTATTATAGTATAATTAATATATTAGAAGAAAATAATCCAGAAAACAATCATACTTTTTTTTCGAACTGACTACATTATTGATCTTGATCTATGACGATCTTAACAGCTTCACCGGACTACTAAGGCGAGCGCTTAAGGCACTCAGCCGATTTTATTTGACAACTAGCTCAAGGGTGTACGGCATACCTCGGCTTGGGCTGTTGCCTGATACATGCCACAATCTTACGAAATATTTGATACAGTAGTTTATTACTATTATATTATATTACTAATCGTATGTTAATTTAGAAACAACTTTTGGTTCATGTCATGCAGTGGATTTTATATTTTATTCATAATCTTGTGTAATTTGGCTCCACATTTTGTAATATCGTGAGAGTTATGTGAAATATACATTGGTTATTAATCACGCGTGAAGTGGATGGAAAATAATACCCACAGAAAACCGACGTGAAGTAATAGTGCTTGCATTGTTGCGATTCGTTCCGTCAGTGAGTGCGCCGGAGGCCCACGTCGATTAAAACGCCGGCAACGTACTTGCGACTCCTCTGGTGTTGGTAGTGTCTAAGGATGGCGGTGATCACTTACCATCAGATGACCCGTTTGTTTGTTTGCCCCGTATAATATATAAAAAAAATAGAGCATGAATTCTGAGTCGCCACAAAAACTCCCTGAAAAGTTCTAACAAGACGGCCACCGTCTTGTAACTTCATTGAAATGATCGCAAGAAACTTGAAATATCATCAGCTACTCGACAATGACAGTATTAATCTAGTAGAAGATTGTTTGCCAAAAAAATTATATCGAACTCGAGAAAAAAATGTTACTAACACCTAACTAATTCAATTAGGAGCTGTCGAATTAAACAACGTAATGGAAATCAGAAGGCATTTCACACACATTACTACTGAGTTCATCGAGTGTACTAAATACATTTTGTTTATTAACAATGATTTATTCCTATGTATTTGGAATAATCATAGCGTGTACCTCATATTTCCTTTACCAACGTTATATGAATATTTACCCAAGTGTTATAACTAAGCCTGACAAAAGATACGATTACATTATCGGTAAGTGTTTTTGTCTCTTTCATCTATACATATAAGAAGAATGTAAAAAAAGAATGTAAATGTGTCTGTACTTTTTAGATATTTGTGAAAAAAAATGGTTGCAAGTGTCTTGGAATAAGTAATAAAATACATATTAATCATTTTTAGAAATGTCTGTCTGTCTGTCTGGTTGTTTGAACACGCACCACTGCTAAAGTACTGCGTTCACGATAAAATCTCACAAGAAAACCATAAAGCATATCCTCAAATAACATTTGGTCTTGGTTCGTTAAAATCAGTTCACTCTATCAAAAGTTATTGTAATTTTAATGAAGACGCGACTTAAGTACGAGTGAGAAAAGTAAATAAGTTAGATGATTTTATTAGTCACTGTTTCGCACATTAAGCTCCACGTGGATGAAGTCGCGGGCACAGCTAGTCTTTAATATAAAACTTTATGTTCATTTTGACAGTGGCCCATCAAACGATGTTTCATTGAATCAATCTCAGATACTGACACCGACACTCATTTTTGTATATAAAAATTTTGAAGCAATGATGGCTCGAAGCTTGACGGTTCGAATCCTTGTAAATGAGCCGAAGCATTCGGTGATAATACAATAATACAGAGGTAGCGCTTATTCTAAGCCCATCTGACTAGCTACCAACCTAGGGATGATCCATATTCATCAATGGTGAATAAACGTCGATATTTAGCCGGATAAACATGAAAATAAAGGGGAGAATAAAATATTGAAAGCTCAATATAGCTTTTAGACCCTTCTAGCGTCAAATGTACTAGTTGTGGACTAGATATCTATCAAGTTCAACTATTTTACACTAGATGACACTAATCGACGTAATCGAAGTCTATTCATAAAATAGAGTTTAAGTGTACTAATTGGTGTATTTTCTATCTCTTTCTGTTATATTTTGTTAGTTTTTATATTAATCACGTCAAAACTTTAAATTTGCAAAAGTAAATTTTCAAAAAAAAGTATTAACCGACTTCAATATCAATCAAAAACCCATAAGGCACTAAAAAGCGGAAAATAAATAGTTTATCAAATTAACCAAATTAAATAAAACATATGAATATGTGTGCTACCTAGAGTTGTACTGGAAGTCGGTACCAACCAAAATTTTTGTATTACAGAGACGCGAGAGTGGACTTAAACTTTGTACCTGTAGATGATATGATTTTCGGTTTGGTTGGCACCGACTTCCAATACATCTCTAGGTAGCACACATATTCATATGTTTTATTTAATTTGGTTAATTTGATAAACTATTTATTTTCCGCTTTTTAGTGCCTTATGGGTTTTTGATTGATATTGAAGTCGGTTAATACTTTTTTTTGAAAATTTACTTTATATTTCCATTTTTAGTGTACATAAATATATTTTACTAGCAGTGCCCGCGAACTCCGTTCCGCCTTAAGTATATTAAAATATGCGCATTTTTGCGGTATGGTATCTATCGGTATGGTATGCGATATGGTTTCAATTGGTTGTACAATAAGTAACGTTTGGTACGAACGCAACCTTTTCAGTAATCCGCGATAGTTTCTACCACCAACTCGGCTACCATCGCTTCACACATTATACACCTTAAGTAATGTAATTACAATGCTTGCGTCATGTTGCAACACAGCAACGAACATAAGCACAATAGGCTCCTAAGAATTGAAGAGTTTTTTTTATAATATTGGTGGCAAACGAACATACGGGTCACCTGATGGTAAGTGATCACGGCCGCCCATGGACAATTGCGACACGAGAGGAAACACAGATGCGTTGCCGGCCCTTAAGAAAGGAGTAGGCTCGTTTCTTGAAAGTTTTCTTACTTTGTCACGGATCCCATAATCAGAACCTAACCAAACTCTCATCAAACTACCCTTGAAGTACATCCTTTTCAATAAAAAATAAATCATCGAAATCGGTTAGCGTAATATTGAGTTATTCGTCTATTTGTCGTGTACATACTTAATGCAAATTTAAAACTTATACGGTTTTGCACTGGATGCCGTTGTCGGAACTGTACCAAATTGAAATGGGACCACACTGGAAGTACCAGCTTTCAAATAAAAAAAGAATAATCAAAATCGGTTCACCCAGTCCAAAGTTATGAGGTAACAAACATAAAAAAATAATTTAAAAAAAATACAGACGAATTGATAACCTCCTCCTTTTTTTGAAGTCGGTTAAAAATAGTTGATTCTTTCCTTTTATTGTAGTGTAATATACTCGTATTGTTGCAGCAAGCTGTGATTGTCTATAAACATGACTACATTCAAATTTAATTAAAAAATTGATACTATTAACATATTTAAAATTATATTGTCATGTTGATGACCCATAATCTTTATATATATAATTCTTCTATCCATGTGTATGTGACTGAACTCCTCCTAGACGGCTGGACAGATTTTAATGAAATGTTTTGGGTGTTTAGGTGAATTCAAGGCAATTGGACCTGATAGGTGGCAATGTAGTTGACTTATAGGATTCTTTTTAAACATTAAAGCAGGACAACATCCACCGGGTTCTCCATTAAATAAATAAATTCATGAATTAAAATAAATATCACCTGTGTTAAGCTGGAGCCGGCACCGCAGGCTGTGTACTAGCGTCTCGTCTGTCGGAAGATCCAAAGAACAAGGTGCTACTTATCGAAGCAGGAGAGTATATGGGCTACTTTACGAAAATCCCGCTAACAGCGACAGCGGCGCAGCAGGGTCCCGATGATTGGTCAGTGAAAACAGCTCCGCAAAAATTCTCATCCTTTGGTATTTGGAGTCAAGTATGTTAATATTTCTTATTTTATAATACAAATAACTATATAAAATCCTTTGCAAAATATTAGCCTTAACATAGTTATGGGGTCATAACCCCAAACTAGGTAATGCCTGTCTCATGGGTCGACACATATATTAAAAAGAACACTCATATCTTTACTTGTATTTATGCTGCCATACCACACCTCAGTTTATAACAAGTGATTATGTCGCTTTAAATATGGAAATAACGTTAATTCTAAACGGAGACTAGCTCTTAAATCCAGCTGATGAAACTCGAGGGTGGTAGCTGACCACGCAGACTAGAATATGCCAACATACAATTTATTGCATCATAGGCTAGTTCGATGAAGCTGTTAAGAGTTAAGTTGCTTGGTAAAAAGCGTAGTCAGTTCGAAAAAAAAAGCATTGTAGGTTAATTTTCACCTCAGTCATGCTGATTGTTAACCCGTTAAATATTTGTGGCCACCATAAACATTTCGGTAATGTGTTATATTTTGTATATAACTCAGTTGTCAATAATACCATTTTATATCTTCAAAAAAATTGACTCTTAACTACACAAGCGTGCTTGATTTGACAGTTATTTAATTAACTTGACAACGCACCCTGGCGGAATTTACCAAAAAGCTGATCTTTGATCATTTTCAAGAAGTTGTCGGTAAAATAGTATACTTATAACATTCGATAGATGGCGCACTATTAAACTTTTTCAAGATTGCAGTTTATTGAGCACTTAATGCAAAAACTTACATACTTAAATTAATATGCTATGCTTATTATATGCTTCATGCTATTCATAGATAAGATACTATATACTGAGAACGCATACCCTAGAATGCATTGACCTAGCAAGGCGTTAACAGCTTCACTGTAGCAACGCGGTTCATTATTGTTCAAATATTTCAACAAGTATTATAAAAGTAAGCACTCTTTTTTTTTTGAACCGACTACGCTATTGACCAAGCAAGTTCTTAACAACTTCACCGGACTATTAAGGCGAGCGCTTAAGGCACTCAGCCGAGAAAGTAAGCACTCAAAAACTACTAAATGTATTATTTAAAGTAGACAGAAATTCTATCACAATTTACGATTTCTTATATCAAAATTTAGGTTATATTTACAAGATTATGTTCGACTATCCACAACCTTTGTCCATGCTAGCGCCATTTTGAAGGGTCTTAGAATTAGTACTTAGTGCTGCTCAGAGCTGGACACCTTTTCAACATGTCCCCTATATGAAATAGTTCTCATTATTCTCCCATCCATAATTTAGAAAAAGAACGAACTCTTATTGTGTATAAGGACAGTTGATCAATGACGGACCTACGGTTAACTTGACGACGAACATTGGCATAATTTACCAAAAAGTTGGTCTTCAATCATTTTCAAAAAGTTGTCGGTCAAACACGTATTTATTTCAGATTTCCGCTAGATGGCGCACTATTTAAATTTTTCAATATTGCGGTTTCTTTAATACATAATGCGAAATCTATGAATATAATAAATATTTACAAATATTTTTCACTAGTATCGAGTTTATTTTCATTTTTTCAATTAAATATAAATTTCTGTCTATAGACTTTTTTCCTACGGGTATGTTCAATTATGTCATTACCTATTATAACTTAATTGTTAATTATTTTCAGCAGATATACTTGCCTTGAAGTTCAGCGTGATTTTTTTATATGATTTAACGGAAACGCTTATCGAAAATGTATCATACTCTAATGTATTCCAATAAGTAATCTACGTTGGGTCAAAATTGACAATATTTTATACTAGAATAACATGAAGTTGGTTGCCGAAATTCGTTAGAAATTTGATATATTGTTAGAGGAGTTATAACATACTCAATTTTTTTCCGCAGATGTATTACAATCAAATTTAAGTCAATTAGACAGTGAGAGCTAAACAATTTTTATAAGAACGACACATCATCTGATTTATTTAAAAACCTAGTAAACAAAATTTCGGAAAATTGACATAATGATGCGATAAATGCTGCATAAAAAAGAAACTAATTTTTCATTCTAATATAACTAACTAGCGGGCCCGGCTGACGTTGTCCCGCCCTGATTACCCCCCCGCAGCCCCCCTTGTGGGTGGAATTTCGTAAAATCCGTTCTTAGCTGACCTCTACTCGGTGAAATGAATATTCCTACCATATTTTAAGTCGCTACGCCTTATGGTTCCAGAGATATCGTGATGAGTCAATATATAGGTGGGAATCTCTAATATATATATATAGATTTTTCATTGCAAAACTAATTGGAAAACTGTTGAATGGAAGATACAGTTGATTTTTTAATGTTATTAAAACGACAAAACTTATGGACACCATAAAATAAATAAAATTGACAAATATTACATTAGTACATACAAGGTACTAATAACTGGGTGTTATATTTTTTGTATAAACTTAAAAATTATTGTTATTTACTGAAGCATTTATTTACATTTTTAAGTAATCTCCATTTAATCATTTTTGTTACAAGCCCTGATAATTTGGTTTTAAGTAAATTACGCTTACTAGACATATAATATTAAAACATTTCGGCCATCTTTTAGGTAAATTTCGCCAATGTGCGGCAGTATCAATTTTATTCTATATAAATGAAATGATAGAGATCTGCCATTGTTATCGCATCGCAAAAAATTCTCGATAGATTTCGATTATTAAAGTAAATTTTTTTTCTATCACCTCAAGTTTTTTCGTCCATCTATCGCATGTCGTATTGCAGCAGGTGTAAAGTGAAAGGCGCTCGGCTGAGCAGCCAATGTCAATAATGTTCAAAATGATTCAACGATTTAAATAAATATTGTGCTCAGCTTTTAAAATAATTTTATCATCTGAATGATTGTATTCGTTAGGTATTCCGAACTCTAATAGGCAGATTGAAATTAAAATTTATAATTGTACTAGCGGACCTGGCGGACGTTGTCCTGCCTTGATAATAAAAAAAAACCTAAAAGTCAACCGCAACGTCACCTACCAGGTCCAATTGTGAATCTAAACCATTCTCGGATCCACTGGAACACGCACACAAAGTTTTATTAATCTGATCTTTTATGCTTTTTCAAACTATTATTAAAATCAGTCTAGCCGTTTAGGAGGAGTTCAGTGACATACACACGCACAGAATAAATATAAAGATATCTCCTCTACTATTGATTCCCATTTTCCAATTTAAGTTAAGATTAAAAACGCGACCTTAATATCCTAAATCGAATTATTTTCCGAAGATTTTCAGTTAATTGCCTACAATCCGAAAAAAGTTTCAATTACATGGTGGTTCTTTTAGTTTGACTTCTTAGTTAGTTGAACCTTATCTAAAAACGAATTGTCACAATATCTTCATTTAAGTGAATACCATACAATAAAATATAATACAATATGTGAAAATATTTATTAGTACGTTATTGCAGTCCCAAATATTACCTAGAGGGAAAGGTCTTGGTGGCTCTGGACAGATAAACTTCCTGTTACATGGTTTCGGTCTACCACAAGATTACGAAAGATGGAAAACGCTCGGCTTTAAGGGTTGGTCTCATAATGACCTGAAACCTTACTTCATCAAAGCGTTTGGTACTACAGACAGTGAATTCGATTCACGGGAATGCTCTAATTGTCCTGGATCTAAGGTTAGTTTTACTTGAGCATTTGTTAAAACTTTCCAAGAAAATCAGCGACTATCCATAGTCGACAAATTAGCATCATAAAGTAACATTTATAAATTAGCATTGTTAATAAAAACGTACGTTAAAGATGTTCCTTGCAAGGGAATTAATGACGCTTAAATTGCTTCCAATGATTGCTTCAAATTTTGGATATACTCACCAACGTACTCTCAAAATTCAATACACATTATTCAGGTTTGCACCTTGAAATGATTTAAGCAAAGTTTATTATAATTTTATTTATATGTTTGAATATTATTTATTATTACAAACAATCATTGTACTCACGTAAATAGCGACGAGCATTTGCTTTTGTACAAAAAATGCTATTTCAGGCGCCAATGAAATTAAAATTAATTGATGATGATGATGTCCTTATGAATACTTTTCGAAGAGCATCTAAAGAATCAAAAACTGACTCGACATTGTTCAGAAGAGCGACTGCCACTGTAGAGGATGGAGTGAGGCATGCTTCTTTGGAAGCCTACCTCAAACCGGCTATGATGAGGAAGAACTTACACATATTGTTGAAAACACAGGCTATCTCTGTAAGTATTATAAGTAGTAAATCTTATAGCAACGTAGTAGTACTTGGTACGCCTGGCTACGTGTTAAAGTAACTATTCCACGCGGACGAAGTCGCGGGCAGAAGCTAGTTAATTTTAAAATGGATTGTTTCAGATTCGATTTGAAAACAAGACTGCATCATCACTCTTCATACTTAAGAATCATCGGGAGCTCAACAATGTGTTTGTGAACAAGGACATAATTATATGCACTGGTGCTATAAAAACCCCACAACTATTGCTATTTTCTGGTATTGGACCTGCGAACGTTATGAAGAAGTATGAGTTTTACCTTGATGTAATTTTGAATGAACTAAAACGTGTATACTTTTAATCCCAGCTCGAAAAGTTACTGCTTTGTACCTGTAATTATTACACACAGTAATATTCATAAAAAACGGCGGCTACTGAAAAATCTTCAGTTCATTTATATTCGTTGCTGTAATTCTAGTCAATAATCCTCTATGTAGTTGGGAGAATGCTGGTTGATTCCAAAACTTGACAAAGAAAAAGGAAGCCACTGCGATGTGTTTTTATCACATATGCATTGTAGGGACTCGGTCAACTACAGACCCTAATACCTCGCTATATTGCTAGATAGGATATCCTGAAATTCGATATTGCTAAGCGTGGTATTTGTATGTCTGATTTGTGATGAACGTAATCGAGTAGGAAACCATTTGCCCTTCGTTTAGCTACTTGTGCTTGTATAACAAATTATAAAACTCAATTAATGGTACATTACTTTGGCACCAATATTTGTGGCAAACGAAACGAGCCTTGCAGTTACTGTATACGACAATTCTGAAACTTTTGCATCTTTCTGTTTTTTTTTTTATATCCTAGGAGACAAACGTACAGGTGGGTCACCTGGTGTTAAGTGCCACCACTGTCCATAGACACTTGTAACATCAGAAGAATCGCAAGTGCGTTGCCAGCCTGTGTTTGGGGGTGGAGGAGTGGGGAAGGGGGAGGGTTATCCGGCACTCTCACTGACCGATCGAAACGCAACAATGCAAGCACTGTTACTTCACGTCGGTTTTCTGTGTGAGGGTGGTACTACCCCGGGTAAACCGACCCATTGAACCCAGTAATAGCTTCAGCGTGGCTCTACCACCTAAAATCTTGTGTTTGAGAAGTTTTTTTTTATAATATTGTTACTAAACATCTTATTTATGTTTTCGTCATGTATACCTACTGTGAAAATGACGTTCATACCATTAGTATAAGCTATCGACGAACTAATATTTGCTCGCCAGTCTTTTATGGTAATCCTTGATGTTTTTTATTCAGCGGTATTGAACGGGACTTGTAAGCTTTTGTTACATATCAACAAGAGGAAAATAAAGTGTACTTTTGTTATAACTATCGATCTTTAACAGAATATCAGCGTAGATAATCTTATTGTCGTTGGGTTCATAAATTTATCAAAGTACAATAGTTCCACCTCCCGCACCATCAGAGTGTATGGAAATTATTGCTAATTTAGGTCAACTTCAATGGTCTACTATGGTGATGGTTGAGTTACAAATTCAAGATTGCTTTACATCTTCATAAGCCATCGCTTTCCAAGTAGTGACATTACATAATCCTTCAGACAAATATTCAAAAACAATGTCTTAATTTATCAGGTTGCGTATATCGTTGATATCGGAAAATGAATTTATCGGAAAGAATCTGCACGATCATATGAATATGCCAATATATATTAGCGTCAAGGAACCAATAAGCGTCACTTTGTCCAAAGTTTTTACCCTTAAGACAGTATGGGATTACTTTTGGAGTAGCAGTGGTAAGATTTTATTTAAAAAAATAGTATAACTGTATACGGATTACTTGTCTCTTTTAATAATATTGTTCCTTTATGCGCCCTCGGGTTTGGCATCTCTAGCGTTGTAAAATTACCCCAGCTTGCAAATGGAGCTGCATTTGGAGCTAAACAAAAAAATAATTTAAATATTATAGTTCACGTTACCTTGCACTTCCGCCTGGAATAGATTGACAGCTACCGCGTCTTACTGCAACAAAAATTATAAAATCAAACGTTTTTTGTTACAGTAAGTTGTGGTAGCTGCCAATCTATTGGAGGAGGAAGTGCAAAGTAGCGTCCACTATAATATTTAATTATGGATTTACGCAAAGTAACGCCTTCTTCATTGAAAAAAAATATTCCTTTTGAAAGTTACATAATATATTATATCTTACAGAATTACAATTTTGATCCTATATCTATCAGGCGAAAATAAAACAGCTCTGTACCTTTCTCTCCTTTTTTCAACTGTTTTTTACTTTTGTTTTATAGCTATTGACTAGCTTTAGTGTTATCAACAATAAAAATTGGAAATAGTTGTTTTTTTTCATGTCATCAACGAGTTAAAGCCTTTATTTATAAGTCTATTCGTAATACTTCAAAATTTTTACTACTTATTATATTATACTATTTCTAGTAATTTACAACATTCATAAACTTTGAAACAATTTTGAAACTAAAAAAAGTTATGAATAATCAAATGTTGACTACTAAACGACCTCTAAAATGCATAATTATTCAAATTAATTTCAACATAATTTTAAACAATATCACTTAAATGAGAATTGGTACACAAAGAATAATAAAGTTACACAGAAAATAGAATAATCGTTGGAAACTTGATTGCAGGATTATTATCATTTCCACCTGTAGCTGGTGTGGAATACCAAAACAATTCAGCAATATTGGTATTCTCTATGGGATCTTCCAGCGAGAGACTGCTACGTGATTTGTCCAATTACAAACCTTTGGTAGGTGTATCTATGATAAATGACCTTTTCGAATATGCACCGATATCAAGGTTGCAGAGATAAAAAATGTAGGTTAATTAATTTGGATGAAGAAGTAAGGAAGTAGCCATCATAATATGTTGATCAGTGTCTCGCTTCAGTGTCTTAAGATTTACGCAGGCAGATCAAGCACTATATTTTTACGTGAATATTTTTCATACAGGAATTTAGAAATTCAGTATTCATGAAGTCGTTAGTTGTCATCTTTATAGTAAAATAGTACTAATGCGTTAGAACGGCTCCATTGGAAAAATTGGGTCCGAATTGTAGAGTGAGTTTTTGAGCCTTAGGCGAAGGAAAACATCAAACGATCAAATCATTGTATAGTTGTCGAACATGAATTATGCTCTCCAGCTAGCCAGATAATAAGATAAGATAGAGCTTATGTATCTATCATTTCCACTGAGACCTGTCTATAATCTTATCATGCCCTGATACACAGTAGTTAGAAACGAAACAATAATATAACTATCTAACTTCACAGATATTTTTTGATACCTCGATGCCTTTTATACCCAATAATTGACTTCAATAATCCTTGTTTCTAGGTATATCGTGACACGTTTCCATTTCACAGCTCTTCACATAAAGAGGGGTTCATGTTTTTAGCTACTTGTACCCAACCTCAGAGCAGAGGTTTTGTTTCAATAGTGGATACTAGCACTACTGTACCGGCCGTTGTTGATCCGCGATACTTGGAGTTGTATGCCGACGTCAAATGTATGGTGCAAGGTAAACAAGAAAATAAATATTGCAACTGCATTCGGGCAGATTTTCTAGACATTTTCGGAAGTACACTGGTGGTAATGTGCTTTCATAAAACTGGTATTTCAATCTGATTTATGTAAGAAGTATTAAAATAATTGTTCATAGAGTCAGGCAACAACCAACAAAATGCTAGAATTTGAGGAACCACGTTGGCCAATAGACCGACAAACAGATATCCAGCTATATAGAGACTTTATCTACAGGACTTATTATGTACAGGCCGGTATAAAGAAATATTAATAGACTCGTGCCTTCAGCAAGTACCTCCAATCTTTTAGATTGTAACTTATATTGTATATATATTGTAACAGTAATGTTATATTCATACCGTCACGACACTCGAACAGTTTTCCGAGTTAGTAAACTCTTGAAGGGAATATAAACTTTCTTTATCGAACTCTTACCATGAATAATGACAATCACTGCAGAAACCTATTCTTAACAAATTTGTTACAAAAGATAACTTTTCTGCATTGTGTCGCGACAAAGTGTTGGCACTGTATTTGAACATATAACATATTGCAATCCAACAAGTACGGCAACTCTTGAGAGATTATAATCTATTACCAGCCATCACAGGTTTATCACCAAGTGAACGGTGGTAGCGATGTAGTCGTGTTAGGAAAGTCTACAAGCCCGTTTGAGTAGTTAATTTACGCTGTCTTATCCGGGAAAGTGATACGGGATATATAAGAGTTGCATGGTTTACCAAATAAAACAAATATATTAATCATTTGTATACGCACTAAATCGCTATATGGCATAAATATATGGTATCTCGTTTATAGCAATAAGACGAATCGAGAGGCTGATATCAACGAAAGCTTTCCAAAGTATAGGAGCACAGATCCACTGGCCACGGCCTGAAAGATGTCTATCGTTTTGGAACTACTCCATAGAAGATCAACGAGGAATAAAGATGAAGAGGAAAAGGATGTAAGTCACGCCGGAGATGCGCTCACATACTTTTAAATAATTGTATAATTATATTAGCCACCAGAAGTGGATTTATATTTAAAAAATAAAAAACTTACTTAAACAATTAAATAACTCAAGTAACACAATACATAATAAAAACCCAGGGAAATTGAAATAACAATGTAAATTGAAAAGAACTCACGCAATACAACACCAATCCCTACAACCTTTCGGAGCGACGACCGAGCGAGACTCACCTTTTATAGCATTCAGCCAATACGATCGGCCGATAACTTCGGCTAATGGCGTGTAAGGTCAATAGTACGGACATTTTTAATACAGTCTCTGCTAAAACAGTATATATATTTTTAAAAGATTATCATAAAACAACTCTCTGTAAAACTGTATGGGCTAATTTTTCTTCGTCGTTACTTTATAGTTCATTTGTCTAATATTTCAAAGTCTAGATCACTAATTTCTTATATTTTATTAATTTAATACAAATTCCTTTATTTACTTCCTATCTTTAATATATTTTTTAACCTTGCATTAATTCACTTAGTAATAAATAAGTTATTATTATATCTTATACCATATCTACCACAAAACTAAAGTTAGTTTACATTTGTATTAGCTTTATCTCCATTTGCATAATATTAAATTACAGAGGTGGTACAGGCACGCTGAAGTTATTATTGGTTTCAGCATGAATGGGTCGGCTCGCCCGCGGTACTACCACCCGACCCACAGATTACATACATAAAGTAACAGTGCTTGCATTTTTGCGTTTCGTTCGGTCAGTGAGAGCACCGGAGGCCCACTTCCCTTTCCCTCCTCCCGTCCCCTCTCCCCTCCCTGTAACACAGGGTGGCAACGCACTTGCAACTTTTCTGGTGTTGTAAGTGTCTATGGACGGTGGTGATCACTTAACATCAAGTGACCCAGCTCTTCGTTTGCCTCCTATGATATATAAAAAAATATTTATTTCCTTCCTCTTCAGCTTCCTCAGGCAGAGGAATTCTATTAACTCTTTCCTCTGAAGGATTGTTACTTTAATCTCTATTATCTCCACCGTTCCTTGTTATGTTTTAGTTATATAGACCAACTTATAGTTATAATAATGGACACAAAATCTTACATCACTGCGACAACATTACACATATCACCTCCACACACGTGCACGCATACACGCTTACACATGCAAGTGAAAAGGTTTTATTTTTTCCCTAATCAAACTGAAATAGTTTAGAAAATTATCCGATACGAAATACATATTGGAACATCGGTAAAACAACACAGATGAAAGCAGACTGATTTATTCAAATAATTACACATATAAGAGTTGTTGAGGTATGTATGCCTGGGACACATATATGTTTCAACAACTCATATATGTATGAATAGTTAGTTTAGATTAGGTTAGCTCAGATAGGTCATGAATTGCATGTACCAGGCAACAGCCCAAGGCGAGGTGTGCCGTGCACCCTTGAGCTAGTTGTCAAATAAAATCTGCTGAGTGCTTTAAGCGCTCGCCTTAGTAGTCCGGTGAAGCTGTTAACACCTTACTAGGTCAATAGCATAATGAGTTCGAAAAAAAATAACAAAAAAAATAATATGCCATAAAATTTGCGCAGTAGAGTATAAAATATGCGACTTTGTTTATCAATTAATGGTAATTAATCTACAAGCTTTATTGCTGTGCCCTTTTCTTTTTATATTGTAGCACGACAAATTAACCGCTGTGCAACCTATGGTAAGGACATTGTAATCTAAAACGATAGCGACCACTAAAAGATGTACACTCTAACGGCAGTAATGGCTGTTATACCAACCTGCAAGCCTTTGAGCAGCTTGGTGTGCATTGCCTGATTCTGAAATGTGACAAACTAACGTCACTATCACATGTTTATCAATGTATGTAAAGTGATCATCACCCAGTGGAATAGAGATCCTTACTAGACCTTTCTTTATTACTAGATATATAGCTGATCTTGGCACACAAAACATGGCTATAACGAATGCTACATATAGTGTATGACAATCCCGATCCAATTGTACAAAGTTGCTACATCTTTGTAGTGAATATGCCTAACGAATCCTGTACAACATTAAAAAGAACTTCACCAGATTCTCATTAACTTTTGTTATAACATAGATCTAAAGACAAATCGGCTACTAAGAGGACTAAAGTCAACGGAGTCGGAAGTCCTCCAGATGCTTACCTAGAGTGTATTATTAGAGAAGTTGCTGTCACCGGTCATCACATAGGAGGTACTTGTTCTGGTGGTGCAGTGGTCGATAATGAACTCCGGTTAGTACGACGCTATTAATTTTTATATAAAATTTGTACGGTAACTATGCATGCGATCTGTATGAGACCTTGTTGTATTTTTAACTCCTATATATAGATAAGATGTATACTGGTTTTCTAGTGTAGCTATCGGAAGACCTTTATAGGTATATGACGACAAATCTTCAACTGAGAGATGGTAGTTAACCGGAGATCCTTAAAATGCCCTACCATTAAGCTATGAGTGCATACTAGTATTTTCCATCGCTGAAAGCTCAGCCTCATTGGGAAGTACGAAAACGCTAACTACTAAGCGATAACTTCGAATCTTATCGTAAGCCTATTTCTCTCGCATGGGAACCTTCTAAGATAACTTTGCCGGGCAATATAAGTGGAAATGACAGATTTGTACTGACCAAAATCCCCTCGGAATTCTTTTTGAGGCGAATTCATGGCCCAGTAAAATCGCCACATTGTAATTTAATTTTAATAAACTACTGAGGTTTTTTTCTCCTAAACTCGCAGCCTCTCGGGTCGGGGCCCCATCAACATGGTAACCTGTGGCTGTTGACACATCTTCCATCTTATAGTTATGCCACTATAGAGACTTAGCACGAAGTCGGACAATAAAAAATACATTGAAATATATGATTATAGACAAATTAACTTTTATAATGAAGTCTAATTTAATATTCATCCATACACATAATAAATGAAGGTTCAACAAAAACTTGATACATCCAGATAATTTTATTATTCACTATTTTTTACATAAGGTACCACGTGGGCGAAGTCGCTGGCACAGCTAGTATTAAATATATGTTTACTAAATTATCTCTCAACGCTTTAATGTTGTTGTCTCGGTTCATGCACACGACGAATTTTGGACTGTGAATATACCTAAATGTGCTTCGGCATTAAACAAATGTATTTAAACAAGTTACTGTTCTCTATTAAAAATCAAATTATAATTTGAAATCAGTTGTTTGCTATTTTTTGAAGCGATCATGGCTTATTTGACCTCGTCTTTGGATACCGCGTCAATGGACGTAACTCCTAGCAACTGATTCGGGATTTTGGTGAAGGAACACATCGTGGTGAAACCGTAGCAAGGTGGTAGTACTTTTTCTAAATACTAGCTAGCTAGCTACTGGCTAGCTGCTACCGCCAAGTTAAAAATCTGTCGCCAAGCGTTTGGGTGTTGGTGTGTACCGGCAACTGAGTGCCCGTCCACTCTATTATAGGTTTAGCGTGTCTACCACCTAAGACCACATCGTCATTTAACCACAGATGAGATTATGGGCAAACGCTCTAACCTATAAAGTATAAAAAAATTAAAATGTAACTTCTGGGTAAACTACACAAGTGAATTTTATATATCTTTCAGTTAAGTAATCTACAGATTTACGTGAAGTTTACGAATACCAAAAAACACGCTTTGATCTCTTTATGGAAGTTGTTTAATTTATTTATTTTTAAAGTGAAAAGTTTTTTCCATCGCGTCAAATTTTTTCCTCCGTCTATCACATGTCGCATTACAACCGGCGTGCGGCCGCCGAGTAGGAGTAAAGTAAAAGGCGCTTGGCAGAGCAGCCAAGGCCAATATGGCGGAGCACATTGCTCAATACAAAATGATATGATTAAAAAAAATATTGTGCTTAGTTTTTAACATACGTCTATCATCTGAATATTTGTATATATTGTGTATTTAATGGCGGTAGAGCCACGCTGAAACTATTACTGGTTTCAGCATGAATGGGTCGGCTCGTCCGGGGTAGTACCACCTTCTCATAGAAAACCGACGTGAAGTAACAGTGCTTGCATTGTTATGTTTCGTTCGGCCAGTGAGAGCGCCGGAGGCCCACCTCCCCTCCCTCTCCTCTCTCCTTTCCCTCTCCATCCCCTAATCCTTCCCCCAAAAGGTGGCAACGCACTTGCGACTCCTCTGGTGTTGTTAGTGTCCATGGACGGTGGTGATCACTTAACATCAGGTGACCCACTTGTTCGTTTGCCAACAAAAGTATTCCGAACTCTAATACGCAGATTAAAATTAAAATTAATAGTTGAAAATCTATTATACCATTGATTTCTTATTATTATGCCTATTTTCCAATTATCAAATTAAGATTAAAAACGTGATTTTGGTGAAATCGAATAATTTTCCGAAAATTTTCAAACAAATACTTTCGATCCCAAAAGAAGTTTCACTTGCATCGTGGTTTCACAAAACCACACAATGTTTTTTGTTATATTGCTTCTGCAGTCAAGAGCATTCAAGTAATTGTTTAGAAAATATCAAGGCTTAAACTTCTTAATTTCAGAGTCAAAGACGTTTCTGGGGTTCGCATTATGGACGCAAGTATTCTCCCATCACCGTTGTCACTCTTCCCAAACTCCGTTCTCATTGGAATGGCGGAGAAAGCTGCCGATATCATACTGAACTCTTAGTCTGGAATCTAATATTTTTCTATGAAACACCTAATGTCACGGTTACATGTATTAATTGTTAAAAGTAGTCGTTAGATTTGTCTTAAGCGCCATCTACCCGTCATTCTTCGTTCTATATTGTTAGCTTCATTTGTTTTAAAACTTTATGATTTTTATTATTAACTAGCTGTGCCCGCGACTTCGTCCGCGTAGAAACTTATGTAAAAAAACATTGATTAATAAAATCACCTGAATGTATTAAGTCCATTTAATTATCTATTTTCCTCTCGTATTTAAGACGCGTCGCCATTAAAATTACAATAACTTTCGATAGAGCAAGCCAATTTTAATGAAACAAAGACTAAATGTTACTCAAGGATATGCTTTATGATTCTTTTGATTTGGTTTTTTTGTGAACGCAGCATTTTAGCAGTAATGCGTGTTCAAACAAATAGACAGACGTTTCTAAAAATGATTTTACAAAAATCTGAACGGTACAGACACGTCACACTTTAAACTCTTATTTTATGTATAGATTGTAAAGAGAATTTGGCCTTACGATTTTTCTGTCTCAATTACTAGATATCTAGGCATGCGACGGATGGTTACTATGTTGTAGTATTGGTACTGGTAGTTTTATTTGATTAACAATTTATTATTCTTTTAATATTGTATTTTAATTGATTTAAGTATCCTTCAATAGCAATCAACGTCATTGTTTAATATCAGCGTGATATCTCACAGCGGCTTACTTTTTTAACTTATAAAATTCGAATCGCTAAACAATACAATCTCTACCACAAAGTAATAGTGCTATCGCTATTGTGTTCCGAAAAGACACGTTCACAGGAGGTCTTTCAGCTCAGTCATCAGGTGCAGCAGGTTAGTATAACTGTGGTCATTATAAACACGACTATACGTATAGAGATTGCAGTGGTCACCTAAAACCTCACCTCCTTTATAAGGCACAAGTTCGGCTTTGCGTGGAGTATTGTTCGCACCTCTGGGACGGTTCCGCCAAATACCTACTAGATACCCTGGACAGGTTGCAGAGACGGGCTGTCCGCATTGTTAATGATTCAGACATTACACAATTTATAGAGCCGCTTCAGTTGCGCAGAGACATTGCCTCACTGAGCGTGTTTTACCGTCTGTATCATGGCGAGTGTTCTGAAGAGCTATTCAATTTAATACCTTCTTCTCCTTTTCATACCCGAACCACGCGCGCTGGGATCCGGAGCCATAATTTTACGGTAAATCCTATCTGGGCACGAACTAAAAAGTTCGCAACTTCTTATCTCTGCCGTACCGTGAAGCTGTGGAACAATCTCCCGGCCAGTGTGTTCCCACCTTCCTATAATATGGGGTCCTTCAAGCGTAACGTGAAGAGACATTTATGCAAGCCGGCATGACAGCGGCGACCGGTGAGGGATAGTGTGTCTCTCGGTGGTCGCCATTGTTTTTAGATTATACTGTGCTCACCATCAGGCACAGTAAAGTCACTTTGCCGTGCTACGATAAAAAAAAAAAAATAATAAGTAAGCTACAAAACCGTCTACTGTCTTCATACGAAACAAAAAAAAATTATGTAGTAAAGCCAAACTTCCCGCGGCAGAGGAAATTCACACTCAATAGTTATGTCTACTACATCTGAGTTTATTATTAGCTAAAATCATAACCTAATAAATGATAAGTTTTTAGAATAACGTTCTTTCAAAATCCGGACCACTATATTACTACTAGTCCTTTACAATACAAATACGATTATATGTCACGATGGTGCAGTTTCCACAGAACTACATGTCTGGAACTTTAAAAGGTAAATAGCTAGAGATCATTAAAGCTTGATCTGCATTGCAATGATGTTCACTATATGCTTCATCATGCAGGAGTTCCGATCGGACCATCGACGCGAATGGTCGTGCATTCTGCTGCGCTCTACGCTCGATCTCGATACTCGTGAGTTAGTGACGTTCGTTATTACTTCGGGAGTGTTCGGTTTTCGCTGTGAAGTTCCGATTCGGCTGACTTAGCTCACACGTGCATTGCAGGTGGCATTCTCGATTCCTGGAATTGAGTGAGACCTTTCTATTTATTTATTGCTTCTCTTGTTACATTTATTGTTCACCCATTTATTTGTCTAAATATTTAAGTAGTTCTTTATTCCTTTAGTCGTTATTTCTTTATACATTTATTTATTTTTCAATTATTTATTTATATAGGTACCTATTTATCTATTTATTGTTTAATTACGTATTTTATTTTTACTTGCTTGTCTCGCTCACGTATTTCTTGCATTGTTTTTTTTTTTTTTTTTTATTTTTTTTTTAATAGCTCTCTTGGTCCCGACTTGGGATAGACCCTTAGTCTTCGTGTGGCGTGCCCCCCTGCCCTTAAGGCAGGGAGGTTGGTTCGCGTAACATCGTCCCTCCCCCTCAATCCACGGAATGGATAACTTGCAAGAAGTATTGGATAGATTTCGCGTCCGTCTCCTTGCGCAGGGACTTGACGAAGGGTCAGTTAATTCCGCGTTTGTGACTCTTCTGTCCCAGTCCTCCGAGGAAAGTCAATATGTGTCCCGCGTGGCAACCTCCAATTCCTTCGCGTCTCTCTCGCCACAATGTACCTTAAATGTGGCCGATAAGGGCTTATTAGAAGCTCCCATACCGAGTTCCAGCTCGGAGACCGGCTCCGATATGGAGCTCGACGTGGCGGCGTCCGACGAGCTGCCCGCGACCGCGACCTCCGAAATAATCGCGACCCCCGCGCCCTCAGCGCACTCCGCGCCTTCTGCGCACGTAGACGACGGTTTTAAAACCGTCACCTATCAAAAACGCCGCGGATCGCGTTCTTCAGACTCCGACCAGGGCTCCGCACGCCCGGTCGAGAAATGCGCCAATATAGATGGCGTTCGGGTGCCGGCTATACCGGCAAACGTAAGACCGCGGGCGAGCAAGCCCAATTCCTCCTCTGCCTCGCTCTCTCAGACAGACGCATCGGGTTCCGTAGCGGCTAAGAAGCCCCGCCCACCTCCCCCTGTAACGATTCAAGATAAGTCCCAGTGGACCTCTATCTCTAACAAACTCAAGTTTTTGAAAATCAATTATACGCCCGCCCCCAGCCCTCCGGCGGGCATTCAAGTCAAGTGTCCCGCCATAAGCGACCACCGTGCGCTAACTAAGTTCCTTAGGGAATCGAAATTAGCTTTTTTCACTTTCGCATTAGAGGAGGAACGACTCCTTCGCGTAGTACTTCGTCGCGTCCCGGCTGAGATCTCAGTCGACGACGTCAACGCCTCCCTTAAGGAGAAAAATCTGCCGATTCGGGAGGTACATAGGATGTACCACCCACGCACCCGCGCCCCTTACAACATGGTTCTAGTCCTCCTTGACCGTACCTTAGAGGGTAAGGCTATCTTTAGCCTCACCTCAGTCTGTGGTCTCAGCGGCATCACCGCGGAGCCGCCAAGAAAAACTCATACCCCGTCGCAGTGTCATAACTGCCAAAGTTATGGCCACTCGGCGAGGAATTGCCATCTCCGCCCCAGGTGCGTTAAGTGCCTAGGGGATCATGCCACTAAGGAGTGCGTGCGCACTCCCGACACCCCAGAACCTCCCAGCTGCGTGTTGTGCGGTAACGCGGGCCACCCCGCGAACTATCGCGGCTGTCCCCGCGCACCGCGAACACAACGCCCTCGCCAGGCGCGACAGGCGCCTAGGGCACCTGTGCGCGCCGCCCGCCCTCCGCCTCCACCTCTCATGTCCGTGGAGGCCTTCCCTAGCCTGCCGGGTGCCTCTCGCCCCCCGGTAGCGCCCGCGTCCACTCCGCGCGCGCCACCCTCTGTGCCGCGCGCACCAAAACCCGGGCGGGCCCCTCTGGCCCCCTGGGCTCCCCGGCCTCAGGCTCCTAAGCCTCAGGCTCCTATCCCGCAGGCACGGCCGACACGCGCCGCGCCCGCCTTCTCTATGGGGCTCACCGGAGAGAGCTGGCTTTTCCAGCTATTCCGGGAGCACGATCTACAAGAAGTTTTAAACTTCAACGCGGCCCTCCAGGCCGAGGAGGATTTGGGCAAGCTCAACGTGCTCGCGCAATACCCGAGTATTGCTGCGAGCTTACACCGTATCGTTCGTTCCCAGAATTTAAACTCAATTAATTAAAATTCACGGCTATGAATAGGATAAAACCGCGCGGTCTATCTCTTTCGTTTTTTAACGCGAGATCTCTTAGGACACAGCGCGATTTAGTAGCTGCCTTTTTACGCGATAGACAGATTGACGTTCTCCTCGTCCAGGAGACGCTTTTAAAACCGAAAATGCGCAATCCCAGAATCGCGAACTACAACATAGTTAGAAATGACCGTGTCACCCGCGGGGGCGGCACCTTAATTTACTATAGGCGTTCGTTATATTGCATGCCGATAGATCCGCCCGTTCTAACCAATATGGAAGTATCAGTATGTACGTTAGGTATGACCGGTCATCCGTCCATTGTATTAGTGTCCGCGTACCTCTCGCCGAACAAAGAGTTGTTACAAACAGATTTACGAGCGCTGCTCAACTTAGGAGATTCAGTTATTATAGCGGGGGACCTCAACTGCGGGAACGTTATCTGGAATAGTCCGAGAACCTCTCGTAACGGGAGGATACTCGACAAACTAGGTAGGGTCCTCGCATTTGACGTCATAGCCCCTCCGGAACCCACACACTATCAAGACAACTGTCGCCCGTCAGTCTATTTTTTTTTTCTCGAACTGACTACGCTATTCACCTGGTAGGGGCTTCACAGCTTCACCGGGCTACTAAGGCGAGCGCTTAAGGCACTCATCCGATTTTTGTTTTGGCAACCAGCTCAAGGGTGCACGGCACACCTCGGCTTGGCTGTTGCCTGTTCATGCAATTCGCGACCTATCAAAGCTAACCTAAGTTAAAGCTAAACTATTCATACCAATAAGAGTTGCTGAAACATATATGTGTACCAAGCATACATATCTCAACAACTCCTATGTGTATTTTGTATCGGAAAAGATTCTAAACTATTACAGTTCGATACGGGAAAGAAAAGAAAAACCCATCCACTTTATGTGTAAGCGTGTATGCGTGCACGTGTGTGGAGGTGATATGTGTAATGTTGTCGCAGTGATGTAAGATTTTGTGTCACTGTATCGCGCGAGCAGCGTACTCAAGGGCTCCACGCCGAGGGAACGGACCTAGGCTTGAGCAAAAGAAAAATCAGTTCGAAAAAAAAAAAAAAAAAAAAAAAAAAATTCATCATGCATTGATATCGTGATGTAATGTAATATATAAATATTTCTATTTATCTACTAATAGACAATACGATTTTAAGACGATAAATTACTTTAAAGCAATTGTTATAATCATTAATGTTAGCGTTTACAGTCGGGTCGCGGGAGAGCTACTACGAAAGCAATAAAAAACACGGGTTAACTGTTTGACTGTTCAGCGTAAACTGAAACCAAATTTTATTAAACGCTTAAACATACCGCCCACCAAGGACTTCATAAGTCATTTACAGAAACATAATTTTTCCAAAACATTTTTATAAAATAAAGTGAACTTTATAATGAAAGTGAATGGTAACAACCCTATTTGAACAAACAATAATTTTAAGTAATCGTTGGAAACAAGTTACAAATAAACTAATTTATGTAAACAATCAGTTTATCCACAATACACTTAAGTTTCTAAACTTCTAAACACTTCCTAAAAGTTTTTAACAAAAAACAAACTTGAGAAATAAACATCAAATCCATCAAGTTATGAATGCTTACACTTATCGATACTTATCGACCTTACACTTAACATGTTAGAGTAAACATAACTAATCACACTACAAAAAATAACTTGACAAAAAATAACTTGTTCTAAATGTTCGCATGTTGGTCTAACACTTGAAATTCTCCACTGTTCTTTAAGAAATAATTTATGTTATCAGCAAAGAGTGTGAATATATTTGAAACATTCACTTTGTTGATTTATTTCAACTTGAAAAACCAAAACAAAAAATGTTTATACTTAACTGTATACAATATTTCACCGTACATAACATGAACATAACAACGCGATAAAACCAATTATTTACCTTAATACACAAGTAAGTAATACAAAATTATTTGAATGAAAAGAATAAAATGAACATTTTATCAAGAAGATATAGGTAAGATACATAATTTTGATACTGGTCGCTTAATTCTAGAATTTTTACATCTTATAGTAACTACTCGTGTTATTTGATCTGGACCAGGATGTTTTTGTTCGATCACTCCAAGTAACCACTTGGAAGGAGGAAGATCATCTTCTTTTACTAAAACAATATCTCCTTGATTAGGTTCTGGTGTGATTTTATTCCATTTATACCTATGGCATAGAGTGCTTAAATATTCTCGCGACCATTTTCGCCAAAAATGTTGTACAAGCTTTTGTGTGTACTGCCATCTTCGTAAACTGCTTATATTAGTATCTTCATAATTATAATCTGGTACTGTTAATAAGGCTTCACCAACTAAAAAGTGACCAGGTGTCAATGGCGTAGGTTCTCCATGATCAGAAGGAATTTGATATAAAGGTCTAGAATTCAAACACGCTTCAATCTGAGCTAAGACTGTTGATAGCTCTTCATATGTGAGTGTCGTTCCATTAAGTACACGATGCAAATGGAATTTTGTTGATCTCACTCCAGCTTCCCACAATCCACCGAAATTAGGAGAATGAGGAGGTATAAAAGACCACTTTGTGCCGTTATTTGCCAGACACGCTGCTACTTCCTCCAATAAATTTGAATTCTCTGCTTTCATTAATTTTTGTAGCTCTTTTGAAGCTCCAATGAAATTTGTGCCATTGTCACTAAAAACTTCCAGACAATATCCACGGCGTGCAACAAAACGCTTGAAAGCTGAAAGAAATCCTTCAGTCGTTAAATCACTAACAACTTCTAAATGAATAGCGCGTGTTGACATACAGATGAAAAGACAAATATATCCTTTATAAGATCGACAACCTCTACCTTTAGATATTCGAATATTAATAGGGCCGGCGTAATCTATACCGCAGCGTGAAAACGGAAAACTCATGGTTACTCTAGACTTAGACAATGCACCCATAAATGGTTGTCGTGTAGCAGCACGATATTTAATACGTTTACAGCATGTTCTTACATACTGTTTGATCATATTCTTAACATTAAAAATCCAGTACTTTGACTTTATGTAGTTGAGCATTAATTGCACGATATTTAATACGTTTACAGCATGTTCTTACATACTGTTTGATCATATTCTTAACATTAAAAATCCAGTACTTTGACTTTATGTAGTTGAGCATTAATTATGTTATCCTGCTTCAAGTCCAAAGTCTTGTCATTTCTATCACCCTGAGCTAATTTCATTACTTTAGTACTATTACTTGCCCATTTCTGTAAAATGAAACCACCCTTTGCTAGTAACTGAGTCACCTGTTTATATATTTCTACTGCTTGGCTCTCATTGTCACAACCGGACATGAAATCGTCCATATAGAAATCATTCAAAATCTTAGATGCTCCTAGTTCAAAGTTCTTTCCTTCATCTATTGCTAATTGCTGAAGACATTTCACTGCTAAGTATGGTGCAGAAGAAACTCCAAATGTAACTCTACGCATTATAAATTCTTTAATTTCTTCATCTTGATGCACTCTCCAAAAAAGACGTTGATATTTACTCGCATCCTCGCCGCCCACCTTGACTTGTCGATACATTTGTATAATGTCAGCAACAAAGCATACAGGATAAGTACGCCATCTTAATAAAATATGTCGCAACTCAGGCTGCAACCGTGGCCCAATTAGTAAGTCGTCATTAAGAGACCTACCATTTCTCCCTTTACATGAGGCGTCAAAAACAACACGAACCCTTGATGTATTTTTATCTTCACGTATTACAGCATGATGAGGCAAGTACACGCAATCTTTCATAGCAATATCTTCTGGATTACTAATTATTTTCATATGGCCTTGCTTTAAATAATCGTTCATTGCCATGGTATACTCTTCTCGTCTTCTATGTAATAGTGGATTTTTGAGCTTATTTTCTAAATAAATATATCTACGTAGAGCTATATCTCTTAAACCTCCATATTGACATTGAGGATCTTCGTCCCGAAAGGGAAGACTAACAACATATCGACCATCAGAATCTCTAGTTGTAGTGGATTTGAAATAGCTCTCACACTTCTGTTCATCTTCGGATAAAATCTTGTAACACTGATCACTTTCAATCTCCCAAAAACTCCGAAGTAATTTGTTTAACGTGTCATCTTGCACGTGTAAACTTATTGTGTATCTAGCGTCTCTATTTTCTTTACACTCTTCTCGACCAGACAAGATCCATCCTAGCTCTGTATCCTGAGCAACGAGTTTACTTGATGGATTCTTAATAACTCCGATCTTCAAAATCTGCGCATATATTTCTGCACCTAGCAAAATATCGATTTTGCTTGGTGTAGCAAACTCCGGATCAGCCAACTTTAACTTCAATAGCTCAGGCCAATCGTGTACCGCAACCTTCTTTACTGGCAGATTTGATGATAAATGGTTTAACACATAAGCTTGTACATCACACTTAAACGACGTGCGAGTAGTGGACTGTATATTAAACTTTACCGCGTGTCTTATTGAATGTGATTTCCCTCCTCCCAAGCCTGATACTTCTCCCTTAACTGAAATTTTACGAAGGCCCAATAATTGAGCACAGTGCTCCGTAACGAATGAGGCTTGAGAACCCTGGTCCAGTAATGCTCTAAATAAATAACATTCACCCTTATGACTAACTACTTTAACAACAGCCGTTGCTAAAATTACATGACCAGGTATATAAAAATGATTGGAAACCACTTGCCCTATACCAGTCGACGATTGTTCATCAGTCTGTTTCTGGTGAGACTCCGTTGGATTATAAACTACGTTAAACGGAGTACTAACACTTCCTTCCGGATGAATTAACGAATGATGACGTCGACCACATCTGCTACATTTTGTACTTCGCCTACAATGATACACCGAATGATTATTACCGAAACAGTTGAAGCACAATCGGTGTTTTTGTACAAAATCGTAGCGGCTTCCGTAGCTCTCCTTACAAAACTTCTTACAGTGGTGCAGTAAATGACTCTCTGAACAAAACGGACAAGAAACAGTGGTAGTCTTAAATACTTTATGCTTTTCTGTTACCTTCTCTTTAGATTTACTTTCCTTTATATTCGGTTCTAAAAACTCTAATGATCTAAATTTCGATTCTAAAAACATCTTAAATTCTTCTAAAGTAGGAAAGTTATCTGTATATTCACTTATTTTTTGTTCCCACTGTTTTCTAGTTTCACTGTCTAATTTTATAGAAGTAAGGTAGATTATTATTATATCCCATGTCGACACATCAATACCTAGATTTCGAAGTGCATTTAAACAATCATTCGTCGTATCTAACATGTTCTTGATATTGGTGGAAGATTCTGACGTCAGTGACTTTTGACTCATTAATCTCTTGAGAATGCAGTTGGCGATATATCGCTTATTGCTATATCTCTTCTTTAGCTGACTCCAACATATTTCATAATTGACATCTGTAACGGGAATGTGTCTCAACAACTGCTCCGCTTCTCCCGTCAGATGTCCTTTTAAATAGTGTAGCTTTTGTACATTAGCTAAAGATGTGTTATTGTGAATCAATGATTCAAATAAATCATGAAAAGTCTGCCATTCCACATATTGTCCCGAGAAAGTAGGTAATATTATTTTAGGCAGTTTCACAACAGCAGAATCCACCTCTTGTGAACCAATATCTGTCGTACCTGGATGTCTATGCACTTTAAATCTATTTAATACTTCTTTTAATTCTACCTTATATGTAATATATATTTCTTCTGAGATGTTGTAAGTATTGTTATTTAAATATTCAAGCTCTGTGTCCTCTTTAATCTTACTTATAATTTGAAAGTGATTACTATCGAATAAACTCCATTGTTTTTCTAATTGTTCTAATCTCGTTTCTATGTAAGATTTAGTTATTCGATCCTTGGGTGATTTTTTAAAGTTTGTAAATCCATTCGTTATTTTTTCCTTGAGTTCTTCTTGGATCTTAATTAAACCTTCCATTTTTAAAGATTAAAGACACAGTAATATTTAATATTCGATATCAATGAAAACTAAAGTAAATTGTATAAGTTTCAATTAATTAATTATTTCTAAGTCCCAAATTGAATGTCTTTTTTATGACTTTTTTAATGACTTTATTAGAAAACAGAATAAACAAACAATGTTTCAAAACTATAATAAGTTCCAATATGTTTTAATAATGTTCACAATACTCACAACTGGTCCACTTGTACTTACGATACGAGTCACTCACTAACACTTATACTATACTATACGGCTCCGAAGGCCAATGTTAACGTTGCAGTCGGGTCGCGGGAGAGCTACTACGAGAGCAATAAAAAACACGGGTTAACTGTTTGACTGTTCAGCGTAAACTGAAACCAAATTTTATTAAACTCTTAAACATTAAAGCATATTACGTGCACGATTCGAATGCGAAAATAACACTGCTTCAGATTATTCAACTACCAAAAAACAAAGCTTACAATTCTGAACAATCCAGTGTAATAGAAGATTTTGCTAATACACGATATTTAGTAACAACAGTACAAGATTCTATCCATTTTTACCCCGATAATGCAGACAATTATTTTATGAAAGGTAGATTATTAACTAAAACTAAATAAATGATCACGCAATGAAATCCAACCAACTAAACATGGTAACATTATGGAAGTTTTAAAGACTTTTACTACTTATATCAATAAATTAAAGGGTAAACTAGCACTGAATCATCACTTTAGAGCTCTCTTCAGTACTGTCATCTACCATCACGCAGTACAACCAAATCTTCTAAGTATAGAAGAGTGATTCACAAAAGTAATAGGTCATATCAAAATTTGATATTTCAAAAAAGAAAAACAGTTGGAACTAACAATAATGAGAAAAGTCTCGAACAAAGGACAAAATAAAATAGATAAGATCGCACAAAAACACTCGGCTACTCAGTAATGCATTTTTTATCGAGAAAATATGATATAAATGCAATGTCAAAAACACCAATCTATCCTCTTGATGTAGTAGTTGTGACTTCGACTCGAACTAAACGTGTTATTTCATAATGTGCGACGTAAAAGTTGGAATGGATGGAAAAGTTGTGGTCGTTATTGGTGGGAGTTCCGGTATTGGACTTAAAATGGCTAAAGAATTAGCCAAAAAAGGGGCTAGAATAATTATAGCCAGTAGAAACGAAACCAAACTGAAGAATGCTCGAGAAGAAATTATAAATAACAGTGGTAATTGTAATGTTAGCTTTAAAGCTCTTGATCTCGCTTCTTTGGAATCGGTAAGAAAATTCGCTAATGAAGTGAAAACAGAAGACAGATTGGATGATCTAATCAATAACGCTGGATCTGTAGGCCTACCTGATAAATTAACAGCTGATCATCTCAATCTTTTTATGCAAGTGAATTTTTTCGGAGTATTTCTACTTACGTATCTATTGGTGCCTAAGTTGAAGACATCTTCTCCAAGTCGAGTAGTCACTGGATCATCCTCATTAATGTTTATAGGTGAATTCGACTTTAACCATTGGAATGGCATCGGAAGGTATCCCGTAGTGAGATCACTTGCTAATTCCATATTAGCAACGAACTTGTTTACTGCTGAATTAAATGCAAGGTTAAAAAATACAGGAGTCAACGTTTATACTTATGATCCATTCATAGTTCGAGATACAGATATATTAGAAAACACCATAGGACAGACAAAACAGGAAGCAGGACAGCAAATAGCATTCGTAGCAGCTGTTCCTGAGTCACAGTTAATTAGTGGGAAGCATTATTTGTTTTGTAAGGTATTTTTGAACCACTGGCTTCTGAATGATATTAAGCTGAGGAAAAGGTTATGGGAAGAATCCAAGAAGCTAGTAGGAATTATAAGCGAAGAAGATTGGGAGTTAATAAATAAGTAATCACTTTATTCGTAGTAATTATTACAACATATATTTACGCTCCGAATGAATGTTTTTCATGTTGTATACTTATACTTTAAGATTTTAATTTAAATCTTACTGCGCATATTAAAATTGTAATGAAGGAATTTAATTATATGTACATTATAACTTTACTCAAAAGGATTTTTGATGTGAAAAAGTAAAAAAATAATATGAAGACATTTAAATACATAAGTAATCAAGTTTATTAAGAGCTAATTTTAATTAATAACATGAACTACATAAATATGGCAGTGTAAAGATCTACAAAATACATACTTTTACATGATGCACGCTCCGGTGACAGTTCTGAAAAACGTAAAAGCAGATTTCCCGCGAGCAATGAGTTAACAAGTTGTTCTATTTGTTCTTAATACACTAGCTAAGTACTATCTGCGCAGTGTACAATGAACTCGTATTAATTTTAATTAAAAGTTAATTTAATTATAATTATTAGGAATGTACTTACTCGTTAAAGAGATCATTTGGAATTGGTAATATAGAGAGGGGTGACCGCAATTTGATACGATTCAGTACTCACTCCTTTGACGTGTTGTATGAGCATGATAATAAGTCACCAAGATTTGTTAGTCCTGATATAGATACAACTCAGAGATTAGATGCAGGTAAGAGAGTCGTGGTAATTTCAAAGTCCGTTAAATGTCATATGATCAGCAATCAGATGCTTGACAAAATTATCCAACGATTGTATTGCAGAGTCCTTCTTCTTCAAGCCCAAAAGATCAAATGTACGAAGATTATCACAAAGCATTATGTGCCCTAGTCTCTTCGTGCTAAACCTAGGGCAATCTTGAAGCAAGTTTTCAAAGTTTTGCACAGATTTAGGGTAATAAAATCGCATTTTTTATCTTTACTGAATAATTGGAAATAGAAAGTGATATTAATGTCCCATTAATAGTCGACAAGATATCCAACTATAAATTTTAATTGCAATCCGTGTACGGAATACCTCATAAATACAATCATTCAGATGATAGACGCACGTTAAAAACTAACCACAATATTTATTTAAGAGAATTCTGACTTCTGTGGATTTATTTAAAGGTATGCTACTGAATCGTCTCCTTAGGGCTCTATTCGATATTCCATATATAATTGTGCAGTAGAATAAAATCTTTCAAACATAAAAGAAGATTTCACAGACGTAATAGGCAACAACATAATTTATGATATCAAAAAACTAAATTAATTGGCCCGAGCAATTATGAGAAAAGTCTCCAACAAAAACGATATAAACTAAACAAGGCCACGCGGAAATCATACAAAATTATTCGGTAACTCGGTGATAATTTTTCCCCGTCGAGGCAAAGTAATATAAATATAGCTTCAAAAGCATTTAATTAATTCTCTTATTGTAGCAATTGTGACTTTGACTCGAACTAAACCGGTTGTGTCATAATGTGCGACGTAAACGTTCGAATGGATGGAAAAGTCGTGATCGTTACTGGTGGAAGTTCAGGAATTGGACTTGAAACGGCTAAAGAACTAGCCAGAAAAGGTGCCAGAATAATTATAGCCAGTAGAAACGAGACCAAACTGAAGAACGCTAAAGAAGAGATCATAAATAAAAGTGGTAATAGTGATGTTGGGTATAAAGTTCTTGATCTCGCTTCTTTGGACTCAGTGAGGAGTTTCGTTAATGAAGTGAAAACAGAAGACAGATTAGATGTTCTGATCAATAACGCTGGATCTGTAGGCCTACCTGATAGATTAACGGCTGATCATCTCAATCTTTTTATGCAAGTGAATTTTTTCGGAGCATTTCTACTTACGTATCTATTGATCCCTAAGTTGAAGATATCTTCTCCAAGTCGAGTGGTTACTGGATCATCCTCATTAATGTTTATAGGAGAATTAGATTTTAACCATTGGAATGACATTGGAAGATATCCCGTAGTTAGATCACTTGCTAATTCGAGATTAGCAACGAACTTGTTTAGTGCAGAATTAAATGCAAGATTAAAAAATACAGGAGTCAACGTTTATACTTACGACCCTTTCATAATTCGAGACACAGGTATATTAGAAAACACAGCGGGATTAGTTAGCCCACAAGCTGGAATGTTCATAAACACCATAGGACAGACCAAACAGCAAGCTGGAAAGCAAATAGCATTCGTTGCAGCTGCTCCTGAGTCACAGCTAATTAGTGGGAAGCATTATTTGTTTTGTAACGAATTTTTGAACCACTGGCTTGTGAGTGACGTTAAACTGAGGAAAAGGTTATGGAAAGAATCGAAAAAGCTAGTAGGAATTACAAAAGAAGAAGATTGGGAGTTAGTAAATAAGTAATGTAATATTGTAATTCAAATACTAGTGCATAAATAAATATGGTAGAGAATTTAATTGTGTTACTTTTATATATGTTATAATAAAAATAACAAGACTTCTAATTAACCTGGTTTTATTATTTTCACTTTTCACGCAATAGCCCTTTGCCTCTATGTACAAACATTCCGTATGTAATATATGGTTATTTTTTTTTGGCAACTACTCTAGTACGTTATTATTGTCATTGTCGAGGAGGTAATGATACAAGTTTCTTGAGATCATTTCTATGAACTAACAAGATGGCGGCCGTCTTGTTAGAACTTTCCAGGGAGTTTTTGTGACAAATTCATGGTATTATTTCCCATCCACTTCACTTCACTTGCACAATAACCTTACTATATTACGCAAATAATCACCAATATTACAAAATATAGAGCAAAATAACACAAGATTATGAATGAAATATAAAATCAACTACATGACATTGCAAGATCAGGCCAAAAACTTTGCATTATGTGACTATAGATGACAGCTATCTCTCTTTAAGATACATTAACAATATATTTCACAACTAATAACAGTTGAACAAATATACTGAAGCTCTGAACTTATATTAAACTAACAATAATGTGCATTTTCTTTTTACTACTCGGCTTGATTTAGTTTTAAGATTTTTTTTATATATCATAGGAGTTGCCTCGAACGCACGAATAGGTGATCACCTGATTTTAAGTGATCACCACCCTCCATAAACACTTGCAACACCAGGGGAGTCTCAAGTGCATTGCCAGGATGTGTATGGGAAAAGGGAGTAGGAGGGGTTAGGGAAAGTGGGTATCCGGTACACTCACTGACCGAACGAAGCGCAACAATACAAGCACCGTTACTTCACGTCGGTTTTCTGTGAGAGAGTTATACTATCCCGGGCGAGCCGACCCATTCATGCTGAAACCAGTAATAGCTTCAACATGGCTCTACCACCTACAATTTAACCGCAATCAGGCAAATTATTGACCGATTAATCATTTATGATCTCAATATGAATGTTTCCTCTTGTTAATTTAAGTAATATATTGTATAAATATTGCACATCTGACTGACAATCAATTTAAAGCAGATCAATCTTTGAATCCTGTAAATGACCGAATTCAGCTAAGGCAACCAACTGTTCAAGGTAATGTAATTATTTTATGACAAAAGAGTTCGATATTATAATACACGATTCAGTGTGAAGGATTCAGGTATTCATAAAAACTGCAAGCGATATTGTTATATTTATAAACAAGATTACAAAACAACACAAACAAAAGAAAACAATATTACTAACAGTTACATAATACGAGTATGTCAAGTGATCAAATGACATCACTTACTTAAAATTAAATATTTTTGGACATTCATAATTATTGCAGTGGACCCTTCAAAGAAAATAGACATTCAAACTCGTCTCACGTCTTACCACCGACATCGTATTGTCCACAGAATAATATTGCTCCTTTGTCATTATACAAAAATCACTCCATAGATTAATAAACAATGCTTACAGCTTCCATAGACTAAACAATGCTTACAAGTGTATATTAAACCGGCTTTAATAGTTGATCTTTGAATGACCTTAAAGTTTACTTCATCAAAGCGTTTGACGATGTAGATAGCGAAACCACTTTATAGGAATGCTTTAATTGGATCTAAAGATATTTTTTAAGAATGGACACTCAAAACAAGAACGTTGGTAACACTCAGACGATTTAGTATTATAGTTCCTCTAAATAACTAAATAAACAAGCTGCTATTGATAAAAGTGAATGTTCAATGATGCTCCTTGCAAAAAACTCGCTTGTAATCATTGCTGCAATTAATAAACACGCTAACGCATACATCTTTAAAATTCATTACAGACCATTCAGATTTGCTACCTTAAAATACTGTATGATAATTATGATTTTATAAAATACTAGCTGACCCGCGCAACTTCGTCTGCGTGAAATCGGCTACTACCTGTTCCAGTTGTAATTCCAAACTCGAAAAATCTTAAAGAAACTTAGAACCCGATTGCAACGATACCCACTGTTTCCAATTGCGAAAATAAACAAATCAGGGACTCGGTCAAGCACATACCTAGTCGGTATGCGAAAAATCTTCTTAAATATAGAATTGCGGGACCAACTACCGTATCCAATTGAGATAAAAACTATCCTATATATATATATATAAACGTTAAATGTCTTCCCAGTTCTCCGTGGGTTGCTCCTGTACCCCACTTACTGTCCTCATAGGATCAGCGGCAGCGACAACGCAATAATTTTATAGCCTTATAGTTTTTATTTTGCATTATCTTCTAACCAACTTCATCAATTAACAAGCTGTAAAAAGTAAGCTTTATCTCCATGATATCTCCATTTTCATTTAAGTATTTCTTTTTATAAGCGGACTTTTCTGTAAAGCTGAAAGTAATGAATATTTTTGCTATAGATTTTATTCCTTTGTTTCAAATCGTCCACGTGGCGCACGACATATTACAGAATTGTTACCGATTTTAGTTACATTTATTGTGATTAAATATTTGAATCACGATTTGTGTAGGTAATTTTCAGGTAAATTTTTGAAAAGAAACATAAATTTACTTAATTTTTAGCAGCCGCCATGCCATGCTCCATAGAAATTATTTTGTTAACGTCAGATATATGAAGATGAGTAGTTGTATGTCAAAAATGTACCTACATCTTAAAGTTTCAAATCTATACTAATATTATAAAGAGGTAGAGTTTGTGAATTTGTGAGTTTGTAACGTTGTAAGGGGTAATCTCAGGAACTACTGGTCCGATTTGAAAAATTCTTTCAGTGTTATATAGTTTATTTATCAGGAAAGGTTATAGGCAATATATCATCACGCTAAGACCCATAGGAGCGGAGCAGCAATGAAGAATGTTGCAAAATCAAGGTATTTTTTTTCCTTTTCAGAGCTTCCGCTGCGTCTTAGCGCAAAATAACCATTCCACGCTTACGTATTACCGCCCAACGAAGTGGGCACGGGTCGGCTAGTTTATAAATAAATAGCTTTTAAGTACAATAAATATATTTAAAAAAAATATTTTATACAATAAATGTGACAACATATTAGTGACAGTTCCGTATAATTAATACTACACCTATTTTTAAATTTTATCGATATGGTATAATATTGAATTAAATTCTTTTTAGAGTCGTTGTGGTTTGAAAGTCGATAAAACGAAAATGCTTCATGACAAAGAAACAAACAGTTACATAAATAGGATTAAGCCTACTTATTACATTTTATGCTTCTAATTCAACTGATTGATAATTTCGCAAAGAAACGCTAAGTTGCTGTAACAGTACCTTCAAGCTCACAGTATAAGATGAGCTTGACCACGCTCTCATCAGGTCTTCGAAATACATATCCACACCATCGCAGTTGCCTCTGCATTAGATATGCTTCTATGCCGCATACATTAGCACGACGTGGGACATCACTATTTCTTACACAGTCGGACCAGTGTATACGCATGATGTTTCTTAGGCATCGCAAGTGGAAGCGATCAAGCGTACGTATATGTCTTCTATATAAGCACCATGTCTCCGATGAATACAATAGATTTGGTAGAACGATTGCCATATACACAGAGATTTTTGTTGCCAACTTGAGATCGTGAGAACGAAAAACCTTTAAGCTTAACTTACCAAAGGAAGCAGAAGCTGCACCGATTCTGGTGTTAATTTCGGCATCAAGGTCACAATTAGATGTTATAGCGCTCCTCAGGTACTTAAACTTCTTTACTTGCTTCAAAGCATTCTGACCTAGACATATTTGTACAGGTACATCTTGTTGATAATTTATGATGTTTATAAGAGAGATGTTTATAAAATAATTGCTATTTCAGGCCCTAATGAAATTAAAATCGATTAACCATTAAGATAAGTCAAAAACTGACTCGATAGAGTCTAAAAGAATGAAAGCCACAGAGGAGGCAGTGATGCTTGTTTCTTTAGAAGCTTACCTCAAACCGTCTACAATAAGCGAAAAGTTACACATATTGATAAAAATACAGACTATCTCCGTAAGTACCATGATCGGTAAAGCTTCTAAAGTATTAGCAATGATTGAGACATAGTTATTTTTTTTTTTACTTCAATGTCAAATAAAATGATTATGTTGAGGAAATTGTTCATAATCATTATCATCAGCCTATAAAAGACCCGCTGCAGGACCATAGGCTCCTTCCCGAAGGAAGGTATGGGCAGAATCACTACGACAGCCCACGACATATTTGCGATTTCAACTTGTAGAAATCCACATTTCTATGTTTCCCCACTTACAGTGACGAGAACATTTCTCAGGTTCAGGTTTCTTCATGGTGTTTTTCTTCACCGTCATCCCATAATGTTACCAATTTAAATTACTAAATGTACGCGAATTCCCAAAGATTCTTTACTACATGCTAGGGTTTGAATCTGCGGACATCGAAATTATATGGTGCAGATGAGGTTACACCCCAGGTTCACTAAGATCAGTTTTTTAGGTAATAGCGTTAAGTTTTGTAACAAAGTCCCAAAGCATATCACCGATTTGCCAGATAGTGAGTCCAAACACCATGTCAAGCGAGTTTTAATATCTAAAGGCTATAGGGTGGATCAAAATGTGAACGATAATGACGTCTGGAAATGACACCTGTCCTGTGCGACCACCAAAAACGAATGTAAATATCTATGTTTGTAATAATAAGTATCATGAAAAGATAAACCAGATCGAGTTTCTTGTCGGTACTTCTCGATGACTCGGTTGTATTCCGAATCGGTGGTAGCTCTGACGTTCATGAGCGCCTTCTCAGGGTCTAATCTGAGTATTTTTGATTTTAATTTTAGAACATACACATTGGGTATACGCTTATTTATCATAATGAGGCATTTATCACGGAACAACATGAGTGGAATTTTTAAAGGCATTTTACAAACAGCAAGAATTCATTTAATACTTGATCATTGCTTCCTTGTTGCATTCATGTTGATTACATGCTTTATCATGCTTTAAGATTATCATATAATGTAATACATAAATCTTCTTTATCATCATCATAATTATAACATTCATCATCCATTCATCATCAACAGACATTTAGGTTTCAAAGCGATAGATTATTTAGAAGTAATAGTTAAAATTATTAAGACACGTCGCGTGTAATGTTCGTCTACGCAAGTAAAATTGTTTCATCATATTCAAACACAAAACAAAAATTCTGCAGAGTTTAGTCTAATAAAGGATGGTACTAAAAACACGTACGTTATGGCATATTTTACAAAAATAGCTTAATCAATCTCAACTACGTAGAGCCACGCTGAAGCTATTACTGGCTTCAGCATGAATTTGTCGGCTTGCCCGGAGTACTACCATCCTCTCACAAAAAACCGACCTGAAGTAACAGAAAGTGCTTGCGTTGTTGCGTTTCGTTCGTTCAGTGAGAGCGCCGGAGGCCCACCTCCCCTCTACTCTCCTCTCTATCCCCCAAACACAGGCTAGCAACGCAGTTGCGACTCTCCTGGTGTTGTTAGTGTCTATAGACGGTGGTAATTACTTAAAATCAAGTGACTCACCTGTTCGTTTACCAGCTATGACATAAAAAAAACTACAACATTATACTTCAGGCTGGATTATTTTTACATTTATTATTAAGAAAGATTTCAACAATTTCGACAATTATATTTCACATAATTTATTTTATCTGACATTCTAGATTAACTAAGATTCATAAAGGAGAAACTATTAATTAAGCCTCGGTATATCTAAACAGCTATTCACAATCATAAAAATATCTGTTAAAACTTCATAATCTGCTACAATAAAAATATTCACTCCAATAAATTCTGACGTATTCTATGGATTTATTCAAATGTAAACCAGATGTAAATGTTATGAACCATGTAAATCGTCATCTTTAGACTTTGCTCACTACTGCTATCGGCAATTACACCTTAAAACATTTCTTCTAGGTATGGAAGAAGAATTAACATATATATATACATGTGTAGGTAACACAATAATTTATAATAATATCAAGAAATAATAATACTTGATGTGAACAATTATGGCGATCTCGAAATGAGGACATAAAATAAACAAAGCAACGCGGAAACGTCACAAACACATTCGGTTACTTTGGGATTCCTGTTTTACACCGTGGCATAGTAATGAATGCGACGTCAAAAGGATTCATTTTTTCCTCTTATTGTACCAGTTGTGACTTCGACTCGATTTAAACCTGTTGTCTGATAATGTGTGATGGAAATGTTAAAATGGATGGAAAAGTTGTGGTTATTACTGGAGGTAGTTCAGGTATTGGACTTGAAACAGCTAAGCAATTAGCCAGAAGAGGTGCCAGAATAATTATAGCCAGTAGAAACGAAACCAAACTGAAGAACGCTAGAGAAGAAATCATAAATAACAGCGGTAATAGTAATATTGCCTATAAAGTTCTTGATCTTGCTTCTCTGAAATCGGTGAGGAATTTCGCCAATGAAGTAAAAACAGAAGATAGGTTAGATGTTCTGATCAATAACGCTGGATCTGTAGGGCTACCTGATAGATTAACAGCTGATGATCTCAACCTAACTATGCAAGTGAATTTTTTCGGAGCATTTCTACTTACATACCTATTGCTGCCTAAGTTGAAAGCGTCTACTCCGAGTCGAATAATAAACGGTTCAGCCTCGTCAATGTATATCGGAGAGATAGATGTTGACCATTGGAATGACATCGGGAGATATTCCTTGATTACATCGCTTGCTAATTCCAAATTAGCAATTACGCTTTTTACTGCCGAATTGTCTATAAGATTAAAAAATACTGGAGTTAATGTATATAGTTTTGATCCATTCGTTGTTCGAGATACAGATATATTAGAAAACACATCGGAATTCATAAAAGGTGTATCGAGATTCTTCATAAACTTAATTGGGCAGACTAAACAAGAAGTTGGGAAGCAGATAGCATTCTTAGCATCCGCTCATGAATTACACGGAGTTAGTGGCAAGCATTATCTGTTTTGTAAGGAATTTTTTAACCACTGGCTTGTGAATGACGTTAAACTGAGGAGAAGGTTATGGGAAGAAACCAAGAAGCTAGTAAGGATTAAAGGCGAAGAAGATTGGGAAGTTAGGAGATAAGTTAACATTATACAATACATTTACGCTCCGTCGGTATGTTTCTCATTTTTTATATTTGTAAAATATAATATTGTAATACAAATTCTAATACATAAACATGTTAGTAATATATGTTATTTTCATTTATGCCAAAAATATGTAGTTACAGAATATAATTAAATAGCAATATTCGCTTAAATAACTTGAATATTCTTTATGAGAATTATTCTTTAAATGTAATAATTAATCGAAGTTTCATTAATTTATTTATTATATATAAAATAGTGAATAACAAAAAAATTAAATATTATAAAATTAAAAAGTATGGATATTTTTTTTTTTAGACAATTATATGAACACTAGTAACTGCTGTAGTTAACGACTGTTTTGCAGCCACTACCGCTCACCATCGGAAACATTTTAAACAATCCTGTATCCTGTAAACAAGGAGACATCACAGTAAAATGAACTATAGTCCTTATAAATCGTTGTTTGAGTGGTGGAATATTAATCCGATGACTGCAGGTTCCATTCGTGGCAAGGAACTTTTCAAAATTCGTATACATTTACTAATATAAATTAATAACACTATAAATTAGTAACCTTGAAGGAAAACATCGTGACGATACTTGAACCTGAGAAATGTTCTTGTAGTACAGTATTAGGGAAAATATAGAACTATCGATTTCTTCAAATATTCCAATATTTGAGTTTTCACATTTGTTGGATGTCCATATGACTGTCTCGACTTTTGAAGTGAAACTTCTTTAGGCGTATGAGGGTAAAATTTTTACAGATGTAACGTCACGCAGGTATGCAACGGAAGTGACGTCATTTGCAGTAAACGCAGATTTTTCATCTATTTTTCAAGTCTCGGAAATCTAAAGTTTTAGATTTGTATAAATATAAACAAGACTTATAAATTAGTTCGCCAAAAAAGTTTCACTTCTGACATGTGTACTTTGTACGCACGCACTTTTTTTTTAATTATCAGTACCGTATATGATTGTATTTAGTAAAAAGCTGTTAGTTAGACATTCCAAAGAGACACACCTTTTTTATATTTGTATATAGGTTAATATTTAAAAGTCTTAAAACAACCGCCATGTAAAAGCATGGTAAGAATATAATGAATAATACGCCTAGTAAATCAAAATAGCAAAGATTCACTTGATTCAATTTTGCTCAAATCTTAACTAAATTTTAGTAGCAATTTTTATGCCGAGTATGGAATTTACCGTGGTTAATGCGAAAGGTTTAACATTGAACTAAATTACTTCTCACTTTAACTTGTTCTTTATTATGCTCATGCATAATTGTTGAATACCAAATTTTTATATAACTTCGAACATTCCATCTTCTACGAACGACATCTGTGTTTTATATTTATATGTTTCTGCGCCTTGAACAATTTCCGCTTCAAATATTAATAAGTATACTACACTATACAGTCAATGCACTTCAAGGTAAGCATTTGTGTGCACATCTTGAATTATAAATCAAGCAGTATCATTCATTGTTTGCAATGCAGCTTAACCTTGATTTTAATGTTACGTCTGTAATAATTATATTTTAGTATACTCCATACGTTACTAATTTTAACTATAAAAATTTATGAAACTTTAATGTTTATGTGCATACTGTATTTAACAGGTAACAAATAAATAAGCATTAGCATTAGTCCCATAATAAAATAACTCGTAATATTGACTTGTTATGACCAGATTACCTTTCTAGGTAGCCGGGTTAGTTTGACCTCTGAGATATTATTCCTTTTTTTTCACGAACTGTCTACGCTAGCCTAGCATGTCCTTAATAGCTTCACCGGACTACTAATCCAAGCGATTAAGGCACTCAGTCGATTTTATTTTGACAACTAGCTCAAGGGTGCACGGCACACCTTGACTTGGGCTGTTGCCTAGGTTACGCAAAAACGCGAATCTAACTAAACTAGCCTCAGTTAAGCCACATATTCATACATATATGAGTTAGTAAAGTGTACCAAGTATGCATACCTCAATAACTCGTGTATGTATTTCGTATCTGGCAAATGTATTCCTCATTGGTTTATAATCTTGAATTATTTAATTATCTTTAATATAGCGGTTATATTATTAAAAAAATACGTTTGATAGAAAGCAAGCGTTAACGTTAACTAACACAGCCTTGTTCGAGCAAGGCGTTGCTGTGGTCGACCTTCTGTGAGTCAAGTTAAATTCTCAGTAGTTTTATTTACTTCGAACTAAACACACTTTTATTACTATTATAAAAGATGAATTTATTGAATGTGAGAGTGATGTGCGCTTGGATGGAAAAACTGCACTTGTTACTGGTGCTACATCTGGTACGGGTTTGGAAATTGCTAAAAATTTAGCAAAACGTGGCGCGAAAGTCATCATTGCGAGCAGAAACCCTTTAAAATTAGCTGAATCGAAAGAAACTATTATCACATCATCAGGTAATAGGAATGTTGAGGCTAAACAGATGGATTTCGCCTCGTTGTCGTCGATCAGAAGTTTTGTTGATGATATGCGTTTGGAGCCACGTTTGGACATATTAATCAATAACATTGGAGCAATTGGTTTAGATGATAAATTAACAAACGACAACCTTCAGCTGATGATGCAGGTGAATTACTTTGGTACATTTCTGTTGACATATCTACTTTTTCCAAAACTCAAAACATCCACTCCTAGTAGAATTGTGAACGTATCTTCGTTAGCTTTAATTTTTGGTCACATAGATTTTGATCAATGGAATAATGTGGGGAAATACACAAATTTTGGTGTCTACTGCAACGCAAAGCTAGCTGAAGTACTATTTACAGTAGAAATGGATAAAAGAATCAAGGGAAATGGTGTTAATGTTTACAGTATGGATCCAGGTTTAGGAAAGTCTGAATTTTTCAGACACTTGACAAATGAAGCTTTAAAAAATATCTTAAACGCTGGTCTCCTTAAATTTGGACGTCCTCTAGATAGAGTTGCAACAATGCCAGTCTATTTAGCTATCGATCCGAAAGTTGAGAATGATAGTGGAAAGCATTTTAGAGATTGTAAAGAATTTTATAGCAGTTGGTTTGCGAATGATACTTTGCTGACTAAAAAACTTTGGGATGAATCGAAACGGCTTGTGAGAATATCAAGAAAAGAAGATTGGGAGATTTAAAATATAGAGTAATACGGAATACTCATGCACTAGGCGAAGTGCTGTGTATTATATTCGAGTTCTAATTTAACACCAATATATCTGTTTATTGGATTGTTTTAGATAGACTGCGCGAAATAATTACATACTGTATGTATAAATACATAGTGTAGACAGATACAGTGTAATAATGCTATCGTATCTCAAGGTTATTATTATATGATAGATTGTGATAAATAAGCTTTTTATTAATAAACTATTTTGAAATGGGCTTCTCAAACTTATTGTGTTAAATATATATATATATATATACATTATACTGTACAACGATTGTTTATCCACAAACGTTATTTTATTACTAGCCGCAAAATTGTACAGTTATATATCTACAAAATTATACATATACTAGCGGGCCCGCCAGATGTTGTTCCACCCTGATAATAAAAAAACCCATGACAAATTATAAGCCTTCCTCATGAATCACTTTATCTTCTGGTGAAAACCGCATTAAATCCGTTCAGTAGTTTTTGAGTTTATCGCGAACAGACAGACTGACTGACGTGGCAGGGGATTTTAGTTTATAATATGTAGTGACACTGATCTTGAAAAGAAATAATTCACCGTATAGGGCATTGGCTCAACCACAAAACAAATAAATAAAAGAACATTCTTCAAATACTAGTGTAAACTCTATCACAACATTCATAGATTTATGCGTAAGGAGTTCAAACAAATACTTGGATACAACAGTTTATATCTCCGTTAAACGAATCCCATCATCGTCTTCAGAATGATAAGTTGCAATATCTTTAATACCAGCATTAAAACGGATAAATAACCATCAAGTAGATTTATTTAATGCTGTATTCTTATCAGTTCATATTTATTAATATTGGAATCCAACCAATATAAAATAAGAACTGCCATAAAGGCAATAACGTCATTAAAAATAAATATTATATAAATTAAAAAAAACAAACACCTCACAGATATGATTTTTGACGTACACAATAAACAACAAAAAAACAAAGTAAAAAAGGCGCGGACCAAGAGTAGGCAGAATAGAGGTAGTCCGGTGAAGCTGTGAAGACCCTGCCGATAGCGTAGTCAGTTCGAGAAAAAAAAATAAAAAAATGGCAGAATAGAAGAAAAAACAACCAATATTGTAAATGCGCGAGTCCGTTTGTTACGCTTTTACTATTCTACTGATCTTTATGGCATTTTGCATATACATTATTAAGGCATAGAATACCCTCATTCAGAAAAAAGGTTCTATTCCCTTATTAGATAAAAACTACATCAATGCAAGTAAAAGCCAGAACATTATATTTAGATGTTCCCCACCAATAACTATGTATAGAGAACAGTAAATAATGCATATAAGAATTTAATACATCAACTCCATAGTCATAATATGATAGTTTATCATAACATCAAAGGTTAAGGAGACATCTATTTAATAACTAAATACTACAACCTTGTTGAAGGTCTAAGACCAGGTAGTCCTCTCTCAAATAACAGGTTTTATATATTGTATTTCATTCGAAGCAGGTCCACTGATGGTTATTTTTGTAACAAGCGATTATACTTGATAGTCAAGTTAATTTGGCAAAAAAGGTCACTCATGTCACCGATACCGGCTCTGGAATTGGTTTAGGTAACCAAGAATTTAACAAAATATAATACGAGTGATCGTTAGAAGTAGAAACTTAATAAAAATAGCGGAATCAAGGAAACCATCATCATGTAATTTAAATATAATTTTACTAAGAAAATAAATATAGTTTATTGTCTGTCGATAAAAAGTTTGCGATTGAAGGTAACTTTGAACATATTTACCATTTATTTGAGCTATTCGTTTAGAAAATGTTTTAGAATAACACAAGACAATCTGCCAATGATGATGCATTTAAATTATTCGGTACCAATCCGTTGGATATGTGTTCATGGACTTGGTCGTAAAGAGACTCCCAAGTAAATTAAAATAGGTAAAAAGTGTTAGTAGCAATGTTAAAATTTAAAAAAAAAAACAAAAATATATCCAACTATTAGTTAATTCTGCTTAACGTACTTTCGAATCTATACTTTGTATCATAGCAAAGTGTCATAGCAAGACGTTACATTGCTACATTGCTTCCTTAATTAATTCTAACAAATATTATATTACACACTAGCTGTGCCCGTGACTCCGCACACGTGGAACTAATATAAAAAATAGTGACTAATAGAATCATCTGAATGTATTAAGTTCATTTACTTATCTACTTCTCTCTCGTACTTAAGTCGCGTCGTCATTAAAATTACAATAACTTTTGATAGAGTGAACCAATTTTAATGAAACCAAAACTAAATGTTACTCGAGGATATGCTACGTGATTTTCTTGATTATATCGTGAACGCAGTACTTTAGCAGTAATATGAGTGTTAGGATTACGTCATGAACTTTCGCATACACCAGGAATACAGAAAATGACATAGAATACCTTTCATCCAGAAAAAAAACACTGTTTTCGAAGAACAAATAAAACTACATTAATGTCATTGAAACCGCTGGTAAAAACTAGTACTAGACCATATGTTTGTATATAGTATAACTCTTATGTCCACGTGTATGTAACTGAACTCCTCCTAAACGGTTGTACAGATTTTAATGAATTTTTTTGTCTGTGTTCAGGTGAATTCAAGAATGCTTTAGATTGAAAATTGGACCCAGTAAGTGGCGCTGCGGTTGACTTTTAGGATTTTTTTATTATCAAAGCAGGATAATGAAAATGTAAAAAAAACTCACTCGTCCTTCCAGAGATTGGAGCGTACAAACAAACAATCTCTTGAGCTTTTAGTATAAGTGTATAAACGTAGGATACTCCAACCGTACCGTAAGCAGAACTCACCTACAATGAAACTTAACTATCGTCTTATTGAAAGAGCATTATGTAAACGAAATACAATGTCACATAACACAATACTATGAATGCAACAATAAGCACTTTTGTGTGTTTTCCGCATTCCGGCATCCTTCTGAGTAGTCAGTAACAGAGGCTGGAAATCTGAAAAATGGAAGGCGGAGATAAATGTCTTACCTAATAGAATAGTTCTTGACAACTGTCACCGATGTTTCTATGGCAATTAAAAACAACAATCAAAAGAACAACAATATATGTGAATTAATGCTATTTCTTATATTCACTTACCAAGCTGAATCTCAGTTACATGTAACTTACACTTACCTATTAGTTATTAATCACTAACCCTAATGCATTGTATCATAATAAAACAATCACAAAACCTTAAAATGGAGCACGTAAACAAATGTTGATACATCCATCCTTCAAAATACAATCTCAAACATTAAAAATCAAAGATAGTAGTACCTGTTAAAAAAAATATTATAAATATAATTCTTAATCTGAAAGCATTATACGGTCATTCTTTCTCGATTTCTCTTTTAAAATGCGTGTTTTCTAACACCTTCATAAGCCGGAGGCCAGTGGCCCAGTAAGTTATGAACGTCAAACTAATCAGAACTGTCAGGGTAGCCATTATCTTGCAAATTCGTATTCGACACTGGGCCAAATTAAATTGGCGACTTTTTATTAGTTACGCATAGAGCGAGTCACTCATTTTATTCGCTTCCTAGGGAATTGAAAGAAATGGGAAACAATGGGATCGTTTTTACCTTTGATTTGATATCATACATTTTTAGACGTCAAATTTCGAACCATGCATAACCAATGATATTAATAAGTAAAAAACTGTAGATACGCCATAAGTGCTTCGACAGCGTCTTGTTAAAGTAGTCTGTAGTCCGGTGAAGCAGTTAAGAAAAAAAAAGCTGAAAAAAAAACCTCTTGTTAAAACTCGGCTAGCTAGCAAACATGATCTCAATATCGTGTCAGCATTAACGAAAGTGTATCATGTTTTGCCGGCAACGCACTTGTGACTCCCCTGGTGTTGCTAGTGTCTATGGATGACGGTGATCACTTACCATCGGGTGACCCGTCCGTTCGTTTGCCTCCTATAATATAAAAAAAAATGTACTGATCGTTTCATAAAATGCCTCAAAATTATGGCAAACGCCAACCTGTGTTATGAGATTGCTGCACAAACTACGCAAGCAAAACTGCTTACAGTTTATTTATTCACACATCATCCATATTACTATTACAATGAATTAATTAATATTTTTCAAATATCAAAATATTACGTAAAGTAATGATTAATGTGAAAGACACAAAGCAAGATGTCCTGGCTGTTTTGATTATACTTTATTTTTGACGGGCAGATCTAAGCAACATATAACTATTTCTTTTTCACCACCAATATTAAGAATAGGCCATCTTACTTCCACATTTAATATAAGATAGTGTGGCGTTACAATATTCATTTATGTATATGTGCAATATCGTGCCGTTACCTTTTTTCATTGTGCATGGCAATCGAAAATACCTAACCACCTTTGACCTACATATGTCTCTAAATACTTAGAAGGCGTTCAAGTATTACACATAAGAAGAACTTTTGTAATTTCAGTCTCCCCCTGCTCAGCAAAAGTAAGCAGTGCTCTTACCCTCCCCCCATTCTTACGTAAACATTTTAAATCTATTCTAGTTAAATAAATAAATATTGCTGACGTAATCACCACCCAGATCCTTCATCTTCTGAGTGATCAAAAATAAGCAAATTAAGGCCCCACATCAGTGTTTACGTAATACTTTAATGACCCCTTACGTTATATGACAATTTTTAAATGGAAACGGTAGGGAATCGGGTTATACTGATTTTTCGCCACTGGTAGACATCCAGATTCCTATCCAAAGTACAATTCGGCATTAATCAGGTTGCTATAATAATATACCACATACCACTGGGTAATAAAACGGGATATCAATTTGTTATGTGGTGAGCGATCTGAAGCAAACCGGTCATATTGGGTAAACAATTGACATGTCAGATATCAGGTGCACTCGTCTATTTGCGTATCGCAATGCTAGAATCATTATGTCAGTCACACTACATCCGCTACATAGCTTCCGTGTAAATTACGCAAATCTCTCTAAGATGGTCCGAGTTAGAAGGCACAGCGTTTTGAATTACGCCCGCGCTATCATAAACCTCCCATCTAGAAATATATAAATAGGCAGTGAGGAAACGGTCAATAACAACTCCCTCCTCTGTTTCTCAGACGATTTTCTTCAATCTTTCTTTATTTTGTAGCTATTCGACGAGCTTCATAGTAGACGAGCTTCAGTGTTATCAATAATAAAATTGGAAAGAGATTTTTATACTCTCACCTTTTCACTAATAAATAATTAATCTATAAATACATTAGTATGGTTCGTTTTCTTTTTAGATATTGTGTTATAATTTCTGTAATGCAATTTAATTACAGCCAGTCAGTTGGAAAATTTACACTAATACTTTAAATTAAGAAAATAGATCTACAAATATTATGGTCCTTTCAGCTGTATTTAAGAAAATGGAAATTATAAATAACAACGAGGTTTTTAACATATATTTATAAAAGAATGATCATGAATATGATGTTTAAAAAATCTGGCTACCTTTATCTCCATATTTAATTATAAAACGGCTTGACCTTCCTAAACTTTTATACATAGAAAGCGATTTATAACACTATTAGAAATTATAAAAAAAAGTCTAGAAATGTTCATATTTTTAACCCCAAACGATTTTTATGGCATTGCATTGATTTAATACTCGCACTTGTTTGATAACTTATGAGGAATAAGAGCAATCGTTTAAGATATCATGGGATATACTAGTATTTTTACTAAATAACAATTTATGCAGACCAGCAGAAATTGCTAGTTTTAATTTGAAACTAATATACATGTCGCTAAGAGGACCAGCAGAGAAAGAAAAAACTGTGATCATGTTGACTAAATGTAAAGAAAGTATTGTAAAACACTGGAAAACGGAACGGAACGACAATTACGCGATATTCCAGGAAACTCCTGTGTTACTCCCTCTCTCGCAATGGAAGACTAGACGCTAGTCTATTGAAAGGATATCCGTTCAGGGAAAGTTATTAATATAGTTCGCGACAGCTTATTACTCGAGCCACCGCAAGGATTCTGCGATAAAGTAGGAAAGTTGGTTTTCCTCATTGGATACCCAATGAACGGCGCATCTCTAACGTTCCACGCACATACAAATCAGTTTTCTAAATAATCATGTTATGACAGAGGCATAGATACGTTACTGGAATTCGTATTTGATTTAAACCGTGCAACACGACGCACTTCTAATGACGACAATGCTTCTAACTTGTGGTAGAGATAGACGTAATAGACAGGTGACTTTGTAATGGAAGTATTTTATTGTAAGAATGAGGGAGCTTCATCTGCTGTTCTTAAATTTATTATTCCTCTCTATGTACAAATAAGAAAATATTGCAAAATACAGACTTTTTTACCAATCTACAATCTATCAATAATATTCGCTGTAGGCTCAACGTGCTTATCCAGACACATCAACACCTGTATCTACTATACCGACGTGACTGACGATATAAATAGTATATTCCTTCATCGGGCCGTGGACGCTTCGGCGCAGGACTTTGTAAATTAGAATTAAAAAATGGCTATAAAGGACTATAATGAAGCCACAATAAAGACAATAATCTCAATTAAAAATCCGATGTATAATAGTTACGTTAAATAATAACAATAGTTGTTCACATTTAAATCGATCACATGATTAATAAAATAAAGGAACTTAGAAAAAAGATGCGTACCAAGAGTCTGCAGAAATAAAGAAGAAAAAATGTATAAAAAAACGCGAGAAACTAAAGAAGACTTTTTTTTTAAATGTTGTACAGGTACGCGCTTGTCTACGATCGAATACGATCATACGTATACGATAACGATACGTCGATACGAATCGACGATGTATCGCGCTAACCATTAGATGCCTGTTCAGTTTACTCTTGACGACTCCTAAGTTATAAGATGACAGGAAGATAGACTCCGAGAGTGAATTCCACTCCATAGCCGTACGTATAATAAATGCGGAAGCAAATCGCTTCGTACGAATCTTGGAAATATCAACCAAATAAGGATGGAAACCCTCACCTCACTTTTATTGGTTTATCACCATATACCACCACATCAGCGTGTAGGAGACCTACTACAGTGTCATAAACCTCTTCTCTATGGATGGTATGGGCACAATCGCAACGCTAGCACACGATCCATTCATCCATTTCAAACTCAGAGAAATCCACAGTTCTATATTGTTCCCACATACGGTAGTACTACAACAACATTTCTCAGGTTCAGGTTTCCTCGCGATGTTTCCTTCACCATTAGCTAATAGTGTTACAAATTTAAATAAAGTAAATGTATGCGAATTAAAAAAAACATCGTTAGTACATGCCGGGGTTCGAACCTATGGGCATCGAATTGATATTCCACTAACCAAGCCACTAGACCACATTTTTAACTAATTGTGCCCGCGACTCCATCCGCGTCGAACCTAGTGTAAAAAGAAGTTACTAATAATACATCTGAATGTATTAATTCCATTTACTTATATACTTTTCTCTCGTACTTAAGTCGCGTCCTCATTAAAATTACAAAAACTTTTGAAAGAGTGAACCGGTTTTAATATAATAAAGACTAACTGACTAAGAACGATGGTGGTAGAGCCACGCTGAAGCTATTACTGGTTTCAGCATGAATGGGTCGGCTCGCCCGCGGTATTCTCACAGAAAACCGACGTGAAGTAACAGTGATTGCATTGTTGCGTTTCGTTCGGTCAGTGAGAGCGCCGGAGAACCTCTGATGTTGCAAATATCTATGGACGGTGGTGATCACTTAACATGAGGTGACCTATGTATTCGTTCACCTGCTATGATATATTAAAAAAAAAACTAAATTTTACTCAAAAAATCTGCTTTATGATTTTTTTGGTGAGGTTATATCGTGAACGTAGTACTTTAGCAGTGATGCGTGTTCAAACATACAGACAGACAGCCATTTCTAAAAATGACTGAAATGTATTTTATTACCTATTCCCAGACACCAGCAACAATTTTTTTCACGTAAGGGGTGTAAGGGGTGTTGAATAACATCTAAGACTTGAGACATCCAAGCCAACCTCACCTGCACGTGGTGCATAACGAACGAGGCAATGGCAAAAGCGGGGTGGTAGGGTTTTACAGCCTGACTGGGTCGCAACCACCATGTATATGGCGAAAAATCCCGTCATAGTGATTCGCTTCTGCGGGTCGCGTTTCGGGATCATTCTGTGCATATCCAGCTTTTCGCAGGCCGGTATGACAGAGGCGACCGGCGATGGATAATGTGGCACTCGTTGGGCGCCATTGTTTTTTATTGTACTTGTTAACCTGTGCTCAGTTTTGAATTTTTAAATTAATTTTAGTCTGAATTATTTAAATCTCATGATCTATGAATTGAAATTATTATCATTAATCTCACTTTCACATCTATTGGCACAAAGAATTATAATTGAATACTTTTTTATACAATTTATTCATTCAACAAACATATGATGGTATGCACAATCTCAACACAAATCATCAATATTAGATGTAAACTGCTATACATACAAACCGCGCAAGCGCAATACGGTCGGTCACGTTGCTAACATGTCACGACGCGAAATTATAAATTTATCTCTTGCCAAAAATATACCGAGCAACACGCCTAAAAAAGTAATCGCTTCAAAATTTAATACTACCTATAAAGTGACTCTCCCATGACTTATGCGACACTACCAGTACATGTAGCGGAATACCTTTGTTTTAAAATTATTAATGCATTTCATGTGAACGTTTCATTGTTGTATGTTAGTAGTTTAATGTACAAAGATTTTAATCTTAAAATTACAAGCTCCAATGCGGTGACATAACGCATCGCAATGTTTGTATCACTGCGGCTAAATAGTGTTGGAAAAGTTTGAATAATATTTATCGATAATAATATTTCATACTAGCTGTACCCGCAGCTCCGCACGCGTTTTTTAAAATCGTATTAAAGAATTATAGAATTGTGAGACTATGTACAATTACAGAAACGCTCTTTAAAGACAATTGTAAGTACGACGCGCACGCCACTAAAAGTAACATGTAACGTTTACATTAGATATATAAATACCAACAGCGTGCCAAATGAGGTTTGCCATCAGCAACACATTTGGAACCTTAACCCACCATACTACCCCAGTGCTCACTTACAGGAAGTAGTAGACACTTAAGGAAGATAATATTAAATCTATGTTATATTCATACAGTTATGTGAACATATGGTCTCTACAAAAGTTTGCATGGAATCTGTTGCTGACAATATAATATGTCAACTACCCAGCAGCAACTCTGAACCAACTGTTTGTGATCTCAGTCTGATACATATCCTATAACAACAAACTCCACCCAAGGGTTGGATTCCATGCACTCTGAAACCTCTATAATTGATGTTAGACCATAATTAATTTCCTCTTGTTTACATCCAATATTACCACAATATAGAATCAGAAAAAATACACAGAGTCATGAGGGTGTCAGTGTTGTTGAAAAAACAATAGTTTTCAGTGATAGGATAGGTTATGGGATCTATGTTGGCACAATCATAACATGATTGATTATTGTATGCCTGGTGCCACATATAATCAAATAATTGATAAAATCATGAACACAGTCTTTCACAACCAATGTAACATTGTAATTTTAGTAGGGAACAGTTCTGATATTAAAAAATTTGATTTATATAAGACATCAGAGAAGCTGTTACAGATGAATGTGAGAAGCATAATGTTATGTGCTCTTCCATATTCAACTTCCCTAACAAAAAAAAAAACAATACATTATTGTATAATATGACATGTCGTCACAGTGACAAATTTTTATTTTTCGACATTAATAAATTTATTAATAACTTTACAATAACGCAGGAAAGTATGTATCTTCCCAAGAAGTATAAACGAGACATAGCTACATTGATAGCTTATAATATAAATAGATTAAGTGACACAGCAGTATCATCTAGTTTACTTAATGATACTGTGATTAAATATTTAAAGTAGTTGATAAGACAAAGGAGCAGTGTAATATCACATTGTACTACCAACATATTAATCGCTTCTCCGGCAAAATATTAGACATACAATTACTTTTAAATAGAGAGAGACTAGATATATTATGTTTTACAGAAACATGGCTTAAACCTAAGCTAGCTAAGCTTAAAGCTAAGCTTAAGATGCTATTTAATGTACCCCATTTTTCAGTAGCCAGTGTATTTAATAGAGCAATCACTGTTGGTGGTGGTTGTATTATATGGCATTATTGGCAATACGTCGGGAAATCGCGTCTCTTGGCGTCCTTCATCGCATCTACCACGGTGAGTATTCAGAGGAGTTTCTTGGACTGATACCCACCGCTGCATTCCACTATCATACAACCCGCCTGAAACAGAAATTTCATCCTCAACACCTCGATGTGTAAAAGTCTTCTACGGTGAAGTTCTCAAGGACATTGCTACCTCGTACTTTAACCCTGTGGAATCGACTTCCAGCAGCGCTGTTTCCAAATCATTATGAGTTACAAGCCTTCAAGGAACGAGCTTACACTTCTTTAAAAGGCCGGCAACGCACTTGCGACTCTCCTGGTGTTGCTAGTGTCTATGGACGGCGGTGATCACTTAACATCAGGTGATGTTCATTTGCCTTATACGACATAAAAAAGCGAAAAAGTAACACGTAGTACAATATGCAACAAGAAGACCGTAAATATAAAAAACACTGTATATTGTACTCTATCTTCTTCACTCGCACGTTGAATCCTATAGATGTATTTGACTGTCTTTTTGAATGTCGCTGTTTTCTTTCAATAAGTTTCAAATCACAATAAAGCTAAAAAAGTGTTCGCCTCGAAAAGTTCTCGGTTCTAACGTCCTGATATAAATTTAAAAAATGTCATAGGTTGTTTAAGCTACACTGTTTATAGAGTTTTTGGCGGGATCTTGAAATATCATGTAGACTGTAGAGGGTTTCATATTTTATTCATAATCTTGTGTTATTTGGCTCTATATTTTATTGTAATATTGGTGGTGTTTACGTAATATAGTTTGTTTATTATGCACAAATGAAGTGGATGGTGAATATTACCACGGAGCATGGATTCTGACTTACCACAAACAATCCCTGGAAAGTTCTAACAACGCGGCCGCTATCTTGTTAGTTGATTGAAATTATCACAAGAAACTTGTAATATCATTACCTACTAAATAAATAAATACACTGTTTATAACCAAAAACTAAAAGTAAACTTTATATCGACGTTAGAAACTTCGATCGAGCGCATCACTATAGTGCGAGTTAAGACAGGTCAGTGGAAAGTAAGAGGCAAAGGTTATAGAATCTATAATGGCGTCACAATTATTCTCCATTCCGTTTACATAAGTACATCATCGCAACGGTTCACGGTACTTATGGTAAAAATTTAGAAATAACATAAACACGCACAATGATTACCAGAAAGTGGGACGTTTCCTGTTCTCATTTTGTCCGCTATTGCTAATAGGTACAAATGGTTTATATATACAAACATTTTTTTATTTTTTTTAATAAATATATCTTCGTGTCTGTCATTTCCATTATTGATAAGATGTAAGAAGAAAACAAAATGAATTTTAAAATCAATTAAAATCTATACTATTGAAATTTATATAACTTGTAGATTGAAATTATTAACATTAGTCTAGTTCTCACATATAATGGCACTCGGAGCAATAATTATGTACGTTTTAGGTCCACAACAGTGCACGCAACTACGGATAATGAGTAAGGAAGAAAGCGAGAAGAACGTACGTCTCACTGTTCTCCAATACCTGAAGGCAAGCGAGACACTGCTTCCACTCTATCCGACACAGTGTTTACCCCATCACTGCATTATCATACAAAAAGGTCACGGATTAGAAATTTAAAGCCCTCCCATAAAAGTTTCACTTCAATAATGTAATGGAAAAAAGTATATCAATACTATCTCTCATTGTGACTTTGAAGTCATATTTGTGACTATATACTAATTCTTTACAAAACCATGTAATTTTATATTACGTCACTCGCAAAACAATACTACATTGTGTCGTTTGTTTAACATGAGAATACATTTTGTTACGTTATTTCAAACGAATTTACTTGTCCAAATAAAACAATCTGCGTAAATAACATGTATCATAAATTTCTACGCCATTTTCAAGCGATGTACTTTATTTATACCAAAATATGAGTATGGACAATAGACCTGATCATGCTGGTAGACTTTTAAAAGTAAAAACTTCTTTAGGTCTGTTGTGATTCGAAATTCCATAAAATAGAAGCGTACAATGAAACGAAAAAGCGTCAAAAAAAGACAAAAATATACATCTATAGACTCTCATGTGCAAAAGAATGAGATAAAAAACATTATACAGTGTTTGTTGTATTCGCAGCCTTCTCATTGTATATTTCACCAGTTAATACTAGCTTTGGTGCGAGCATTGCACTTGTTTTTCTACGTGTGTATGTGCCCCTGGATATTACGAAACCTTAAGAGAAGGTATCATAACTAATACCAATTCGTGTATATCGTTTATATAAATACTTTCAGTAGCACGATAGAATGACAGTATTATGTGTTTGCAACTGCATTGCTATAGTATTGCTGATTATCGCCGTCATGCCCCCTTAGAAGTCTCTCTGATGGTGACTAAATGACTAATTCCTAAACGCAACAAATATATAGTAAGTAATGTGACGGTAAAAATATAAATTCAGCTGACAAAAATGTTTTTTTACCATATTGTGCAGAATTCGGGTTGTGCATTACGCGTGTATGTCTATCTTTTGATATTTCCCGTAACCTAAACAGCTTGAGGGATTTTATGATTTTTTTTTAAATACTTTATAGGTTTTTTACCGTTTGACCGCAATCTTATCTGATGTTAAATAGCGATGTGGTCTAAAGTGGTAAACCCGTTAAACCAAGAGGGGACTGGCTCTCAAGTGCAGCTGCCGTAACCTGGATACTTGGAGACAGATTTTCAACTTGAGGTTAGTAGCAATTGCCCGGTGGACTTAAAAGAAGCCCTACCATTATACTATAGTTGCCTCAAGATTTTTTCTTTCGTCGGAAGCTCCGACTCAGTTGCAAGGATTCGATTTTTTTTCGCACTGTCTACGCTATTGATCTAGCAAGGTCTTAACAGCTTCACCGGACTACATACTGCATTTCGCTAAGAAATATGTTACCCTCCGCTAGTTGGCTCTTAAAATATCTGTTCTTTTATGCAAGGATTCGAACCTACCTTCATCGACGTTATAATTCGTGATTTTAATATCTACATGGTCCCCACTGCAATTAGAGTTTTAAGCAGAAATAGCACGTAAAACGTTAATCTTGTTCTTGCAACTTACAAATTAAGGTGCTTACATAAATACGAATTTACAAAACATATCTTTTAACATTCTATAAAAGAGCTGTGTTACAATTTTTCCCTCAACTTATCGGTTCAAAAGATATACGAGGTAATAGCTCAAGATATCGTCAATTGAGCTGTTTTATGGGATTCATTAAAAGAAATTGCATTTGTGTTTACGACGCAGCTTTGGAAATATTTCGTGACTAGCATCCAGCGCTGTCAACACAATAATAAAATACAGTGTAATCTGTATAAAGCGACACTTGAAGGACTGCGTATTTTATCGCGTTTAAAAGTTAAGAGGAGAGAAAAACAAACAATATTATTTTGAACCAACTAAAGTCAAATCGTGTCGAGTTAAATGGAGTTGATGGTATGTGGTATGGTCATTTGGTTCACACTGCAATTATTAAAATATAAATTTGATGAAATTGTCTTAATTTTTCCTGTTTATCTAAATTTTATATTTTTCTTTATGATTCAGCGACACGAGTAGTCCATTAGTTAGGAAAGCGTTTAAGAAATTCTCTAAACAATTTGTTAGAACACGCGATGTATTTTTCGTTCTTATATTATCTTAATTTCTAACACCCTACCTAATGTTACTTTAATGATATCTACTGTTCTATGATTCAGGTATATTGCATGAGTGAAATAAATTCGAAATAATATGACTGATGAATTCAAGATTGCCACAAAGTTTCCTAATTTTTTTTTGTGTTTTGTTCACAATTTGTAACGGTAAGTGTCATCGTAATTAGAGGTGTAGACTGCATGCTTAGTCTGACAATGAGCAAACAGTTAGGGTTACAAAATTAAATTAAGAATTTCACTGAGTTTACTTAATATTATACATTAAGAAAATTAATACCGTAAACAAACTTAAACAAAATTTGAAATATAGTAGCAAATCACTAATAGACATTGTAATAATTGTTAGCTGTCATACGTTAACATGATGGAGGCAAAAAAAAAAAACATTACATCTGAGAGTAATTTGAGATTTGAAGCAGAATTTTATATGATTAATTGGAAAAATTAAAAGAAATAAAAAATCGCGTTAATAGACGTAGTTTTGAATCCTGCTTCAGTAGCTGACAGTGTTGGAAAATATTGCTATGAGACTTTGGTTTGATGGTGGTGTTTTTTCTAATGACTTTCTAAATCTGTCGCAAAACAGTTTCAGATGTGTTCCAGCAGTTGTACTTGGAAGTCGGCCCTATATTGATCCATACCTGTTTAACATTAGGTGAGAATGTGGGCAAATATTGTAAACTTAGAGAATGTAAAAAGTACTTGAAAATACGTTAGGACTTTTTCTAAGTCCACCTGGATAGCTACCACCCTAAAGTCGAAAACTTTTTTTTTCTTTTTTTTATGTCATAGGTGGCAAACGAACAGGTGGGTCACCTGCTGTTAAGTGATCATCGTCGTTCATAGACACTAACAACACCAGAGGAGTCGCAAGTGCGTTGCCATCTTTTGGAGGGAAGGGTTAGGGGAGGGAAAGGGAGAGGAGAGAGGAGAGGGGAAGGGAGATGGGTCTCCGGCGCTCTCACTGACCGAACGAAACGCAACAATTCAAGCACTGTTACTTCACGTCGGTTTTCTATGAGAGGGTGGTACTACCCCGGGCGAGCCGACCCATTCATGCTGAAACCAATAATAGTTTCAGCGTAGCTCTACCACCATTTGTCGCTAAGCACCTGTTAGTGTGTTCCGGCAGCTGCATTTGTGAGCCTTCTCCCCGCTAGGTTAAGCGTGTTTACCATCTTACCGTACCGTATTAGCGTAGCCACCAATCTTTTAGTAGGTTATTACTACCATTGTCGAGTAGATTACAAGTTATGCTCATCTCGATGTTCTAACAAAATGGTGGCCCATTTGTTAGAACTTTCCAGGGAGTTTTTGTCAAGTCAGAATGCATGCTCCGTGGTATTATCTCCCGTTTACTTAACTTGTGTACAATAATCAAACTATATTACGTAAAAAACCACCAATATTACAAAACATAGAGTGAGATAACGGAGATTATGAATAAAATATAAAATCCACTAGGCGATATTACAAGATCCCGCCAAAAACGCTCATATTTATGTAATAATATTTCTCCATTGTCCCTCCCTATTCCATTGGGGAAATATCACGATAATAAATAAATAAATAGACGGGCTATTACAAATATATTTATAGAAAGTGCAATATGCGCTTATACAATATCTTCTTTGAAATGAACAGCTATCGTTTCTGCGGTGTCATCTAGACAAGATAGGCTTCAAATGAAAGGCAACTGTTGATGGCTCACGTCATATCTCTCTGATATGTCACAATCTGTTGCTCACGACTTCACTATACGTACGTATTGTGGACTATTTCATAAGCGCTAGCGATCACAGTGCATCAAAATAATGAAGATAAGTTGAGAAAAGCCGGAATTCTGATGGTGGTCTAGTGATTTGACCGGTCGAATATCAATCCGATGTTCGCAGGTTCGAACCCCGGTATGTGCCAAGGATTCTTGCAGAATTCGCACGCATTTTTTAATTTTTGGTGTTGTAGTAATTTCTGGTATAGTACTAACGTATGTAAAAAAACATGGAATTGTAGATTTCCTAGAATTTGAAATCGCCTCTACGTTGTAAGTGGGCGTGATGATTATAGCCAAACCTTTCTTCGGGAAGAGGTCTATGGCCCTGCAATAAGTCTCTTGTAGGCTGATGATAATGATGAGGCTGCATTTACTAGAAAACCGACATAATTTAAATACTACAAACAATGTCAAACTGGTCATTCCGTGTTTCAGGCTCACTAAGTGCAATAACAGTTTTTTAGGTAATAGTGTTAGATTTTACAACAAAGTCTCAAAGCACACTACCGAGTTGCCAGATAGTAAGTTCAAGCATCATGTCGAGCGGAATTTAATGACTAATAGCTTATTATAGAGTGGATCAATATGTGAACGATTGTGACATCTAGAAATGACGCCTGTCTCTGTGCATCCGCCAAAAAAGTATATATCTATCTTATTATATATACATTTATTCTGTACTTGTGTATGTTATCACTGAAGTCCTCCTAAACGGCTAGACCGATTTTGATGAAACTTTGTGTGCGTGTTCCAGTTTTCTTAAATTGTTTTAAAGAAATATAAAATTGTGAGACCATGTACAATTATAGAAATGCTCTTTAAAAACAATTGTAAGTACGACACACACGGCACTTACAACATGTAACGTATACATTAGATATATTTATTTATTTACACATTATGCGTTAAATACGCAATGGCGGACTTAATGCCGAAGGCATTCTCTACCAGTCAACCATTAGGTGATGCAGAGATAAATGTTGGTAGGTGTAAAAGGTGAGGTTTTTATAAAATTATATAAATAGTAACAGTGTGACAAGTGAGGTTTATCATCAGCGCCATATTTGGAATCTTAACTCACCATATAACTACCTCAGAGCTCACTTACATTGTATAAGGAACTAATGAAACAATGACTTAAAGATGTTATTATAATTATATAATATGCCCATATTGTGAATAAGTTATACGCTTATGATCTACTATCTTATTAGAAAGACCCCTTCTAACTTCAATTGTCAAATTAATGTTCAAATTCAAATTCAAATGTTGAATTGTAAAGAATGAATGAGCTGACGTCTTGAAATCTTGCATCTTATAATTACTATGGTTACTGAGTTATGTAGACGAATGCGCGGTTAATAAAAAGATGGCTGCTAAAATGACCAAAAGGACAATATAATTCAAATTACATACATAGATACAGATATATGAATTTCAATTCTATCTATTCTTGGAGTCCAGTACAACGCACGTCTTACGCACATGTTTACAGTGAACAATATATTTTTGCTAAATTTCATGCGGTCGAAGTCACGAGTAACAGTTAGTCTAAAATAGAATAACCTAAAATACTTCTTATAAGGTCAGCTATCTACCAGTGAAAGTCCCGTGAAAATCGGTCCAACTGTTTTGGAGATAGCACTGCTGGTGAAGCCACGATTATCATCTAGTCTAAATTAAAATAGACTAAATTACTTGTTATAATGCCCGCTATCTGCCGGTGAAAGTCTCATGAAAATCAGTCTAACCATTTTGGAGATAGCATTACGGACAAAGCCGCGGTTTACAGCTAATCTAATTTAGAGTAGCCTAAGTAATCCGCTGTAATTTCAACTATCTGTCAGTGAAATTCCAAACAAACAGAAAGACAAAAATTTTAAAAATTGCATTTTTGTCATTAGTAGCGTATATACTTTCATACCCAATTAGTAAAAAAATTATAATTTGATATTACATACAGACACTTCATTTTTATTATATTTATAGATGAAAAGATAAACTAGACCGAGTTGCTTGCAGGTTCTTCTCGATGACTGGGTTGTTCTACGAACCGGTAGTAATTTTGTTCATAAGCGCCTTCTCGGGGCCTAAATTGATTACAGTATTCTTGATTTGATTAAATTTTAGTTAGTAACGAGAATTGAGAGTAATAGATCTAATTATAAGCAAAGTTTACAAGAACGTCGCAAAAGAGTCACTGTGATCATCATGTGTACTTAAGTTTTTATTGCAGGTGTTAAATCTAGTGTACGGTGACTGCGATTTAGTAGCACAGAATTACCATTTCCTATGTTTTTTAACAGGAAATATTATATAAAAAGGTGATATTTTATCCTATAGAACTCAAAACAAAAGACACACGATAAAAGATAATATAATAGGCATATAAACTACATATACAATCTGCTGTTTAATAAATAAATACTAAATAAATAAAATACTAAAAATGCTTCGGATTTTTGAAGTGAAACTTCTTTACGCGCATGAGGGTAAAATTTTTACAGATGTAACGTCACGGAGGTATGCAACGAAAGTGACGTCATTTGCAGTAAACGCAGATTTTTCATCTATTTTTCAAGTCTCGGAAATGTAAAGTTTTAGATTTGTATAAATATAAACAAGACTTATAAATTAGTTCGCCAAAGAAGTTACACTTCTGACATGTGTGCTTTGTACGCACGCACTGTTTTTTATTGAGATTATTGCCTTTATGGCGACTTCATTCTCATCTTTTATAGCCATTTTAAAATTATAATCCACAAAGTCCCGCGCCGGAGCGGCCACGGCCCGATGTATGAACCTACTAATTGTGTCGTCAGTCACAACGCTATAGTAGACACAGGATCTGGACATTGTTAATATAGTACTTAAAACGCTGTCGTGGATTTGCATCCTTCTGCCTTTTGTTTGTAGTATCACCCTATCTGAAGGTGAACCCCTGGGATTCATTGGCTGTCAGGACGCGCGATCCTTCCCTTGCCCTCGTCTATTATGACTTTTCTCTCTTCTTGTGTATTTGTATGTGTAAATAATATAATTTGATAATAGATATATAGCCATATAAATAAATTTTAATGAATACATATCGTGATATATAATTGATTTTTTTATACCGAGCTATATTATATTCTAAGACACGTATAATCAATATCCAATTTACAAGTGAAAGAAGCACATGAATAAATCTTATAACTTTCATTAAAATAAAGTATTTCACCTTCGTAACCTCAAACAATTACGTTTCAAGCACAAAACAGATATTAACCCGACTAAATTCAATAGACATTATTAATAAATAGTAATGTAACGTTGCGTAAGTTTCCAACTCGGTACGGTTATAACAGATTGCATACATATACAATAAAGGAAACGTTCTAATGATGATGACTGCTGGTGATGGTGTAATGATAGTAATTGCCTCTTGTAATCTTTTAATATACCATATATATGGAAATTTCTGTTTGGAAATAAATACGAGAAGTCTGAGAGCACTTTTATTCGCATACGTCACTTCTCAGAAACAGATATTAGATATTTATAGTCAATAATATGCGACCATACTTTGGATGAATTCTTACGAATATAAGATACATTGCTAGTAACATGCCATAGTACAAGATAAGGATGTTAGAAAGACAAGGATGATCTCAAAATTATATTATAATTTTGTAATTTATTAAAAAAAATCTAACAATATAATTTGATTTTTTAACATCTACAACTTTGAGGAGGTTACTGAAGTTCTCTTTAAGAATTTATGAAACAAATTGCACTGAAAATATTAAAATATTTCAATTACATGTTAATATTTTTGAAGTAAAAACTTCATGCATCATCATCAGCCTGTAAGAGGCCTACTGCAGAGCGATAGGCCTCTTTCCGAAGGAAAGTATGGGTATAATCACCACGTCAACCCTTGAGGTATTGCTTCAAACTTTGAGAAATCCACAGATCTATGATTTCCTACACACAATAGCACTTCAAAAGCATTTCCCAGTTTCAGGTTTTCTTGCGATGTTTTCCATCACCGTCAGTCGATAGTGTTACAAATTAAATTAGTAAATTCACGCGGATTCCGAAAAAATCGTTAATACATTCCACCGGTCAAACCATTTTAACAAAACACAAGAGAGTGACGATAGGAAGATGGAAATGTATATAGGATTTAACGCAAGAGAGAGTGGGATATAATATCTTATACAGTGTTTCTTATATTCGCGGTCGTCTCTTTGTATATTGGCAAAACTAATACTTGGTCTGGTTCGACCATTGTATGTATGTGTGTGTTCGCATACGTATTAGGAAATAAAGAGGCTTCATAAATATAAACTGCACACATGTTTTTTGAAGTGAAACTTTTACGGTAGGGAAAATTTTTCGTTACACGTAAAATAGGTTTGTATTTGTAAATCTGTATAAATGTCTATTTGGGGCTAGCAGTATACAAAAATGCGTAAATTTAAGTATTTATACCAAGGGACTTCATGTAGTATATAGTGTATGATCATTCTTATGTATATAAAATTTTATACATATAAGCAAAAGAAGTTTCACTTACTCGGCGTGTACAGATTGATATACGCCCTGGTTTTTTGTACAATATACCAGTTTTTCATACCTTTTCGTTATAAAAATGAATAAGAGAACCTTATAACCAATAAACCAGCATCTAGCAGACGACCAAAATATAAATAAAAAAAACGTGTGCCGGTCATAAGACTACTGCCAGGAACTACAAAGTAATAAAGGTTTTTTTTCAGCTTTAAATACAATTTGATTTACATTATTAATATTTACTATTTTCGTCATCTACGGGAAAAACGTCATGCACCAGTCATGCGGCTCTTTCTGTATGTAATCTGTACTTGTTTATTATTTATTTTCTCTTTCGATACTTTTTTGAACCTGGCTGTGCAAAATGTATACTAAAAAAATATTATTTTGAAGGAATAGATCAAAGCGAGCGAAGTTTTAGGTGGTAGAGTCACGTTGAAGCTATTACTGGTATGAGCATGGAGGGGTCGGCTCGCCTGGGGTAGTACCACCCTCTCACAGAAACACCCACGTGAATTTACGTGTAACTGTTGCATTCGATCAGCGGAGAGCGCCGAAGGACCACGTCCCTCCCCCCGACGTCCCGAACCCCCCCATTTCCTCACTCGCTCCCCTCCATCCCCCCAAACGCAGAATGGCAACGCACTTGTCACTCCCCTGGTGTTGCTGGTGTCTATGGACGGTGGTGATCACTTACCATCAAGTGATGCCGCTTGTTCGTTTACCACCTATAATATAAAAAAGAAGCCACGAACGAGTCTAGTAAAGTTAATACTACTTAATAACCATGATGAAATATACTCATATTACTAAGCAATAATGCTTCTGAGGTGAAGATTTACATATAAGATTCGTTACGATTGACCAGATTTGTTTTAAAAAAAATTCATCAGTCACGCAATTAATCCATAGAAACGCACAACCCATATACGCAGACAACTTAGTTATAAAAAACTATAATTAGAGAACATGATTACGTACATTATTAAAAAATGTTACGCAAAAAGGTCACCACCTTGTCAGTTAACCTCAAATTATTATGCGGTTTAGTTTTTTTTAACCAAAACTTATGTAAATCTTTATAATTAATCCCATATATTTCCATAATACGTCACTTTATGCATATATGATTCTCATACATTCTTTCTAACAATAAATGATGTCTAATATAGGGTTGCCACTCCTATCAATATATTATAATCTAGCTGACCCGTGCAACTTCGTCTGCACCAAATCGGTAACTACTGGTCTCAATTGTATTTTTAAACGCGAAAAATTTAAAAAAACGTAAAACCCGATTGCAGCCTACCGTTTCCAATTATTAATCCAAACTATACCAGTTGATACGTGAGAAATCTTTTAAAATAAGTCTAGAACCCGTTCGCAGCACCACCTAGCGGGTCCAGTTAAGATAAAAACTAACCTACATATATTGCCTTTGGGTTGTTCCTGTGCCACTCACCTCCGCGCCCGTTCACTATTCGCGTAGAACCAACGGCAGCGACAACGCAATAATTTTCCTGACTGACTTCATCAATTAGCATACTGTAAAAACTAAACGTTATAAATTTCCATTTTGATTTAGTTGTTTGTTTTACAAAGAATTTGTAAAATATATGGCAGAGCTCTAATTAAGATTCATCTTCTACAATGCAATGTCATTATAATCTAGGTTTATGTTTTAGGAAAAAATCTTGGTACCTTTGTTTAGCAACGCCACCTTTTGTTACATTTTTGAAATTAACCATTGAAATGAAACAAACATAGATTGATTTAATTTTTCGCAGCCACCGCACTGTTCTTCATACATATTATTTTGTACCTATATGTCAAGAACATGAAATTTGTAGATGAGAAGTTGTATGTCAAAACTGTTTATCTCATAATTTTAATTTTGTAAATAAATAGTTTTTAAGTACATAAAATACATAAGGAAAAAAATAAGCGTAAATAAGTGACAGTTTCGTTTACTCATATTTTGTAACTTTGTCGATGTGGTATTGTTGAAGTGAACTATCTTCAGAATCATTATGGTTTGGAAATCAATGAAAAGAAAATGCTTCATGAACGACAAACATAAATTAATAGAATTTAGCCTATTTCAACTTCTAATTCAACTGATTGATAATTACGCATAGAAATGTCACAGATACATTAAACGGACCCACGTTCGGAGCACGACAATCGTTTTTTTTAAAGAAGCATAGGGTGATTAAATATAGCTTACATTTTTGGATAATCTGTCTGCTATAGGTATATAGCACAAAGAAAATTTACCAAAATTCGTCAAGAATTTCATTATCGACATATTTTTGACTTTCGTCCGTTATCCTGGAGAACTCTTTGCGTTTTATGGGACAAAAAGTATCCTAAATATTACTGTATAATATTAGTTATCACTGTGTCAAGTTTCGTTCAAATTGGTTCAGTACTTTCAAAATGATACGCGTGCACAGGGAATTTTTTGGAAAGAGAGACACACAGACAAAAATTGTAAATAGATTATTTTTGGCTACTATATTGACAACAAAGCCCACCTCGATTATAATTTTCAAAAAATATTTAATGGACCGATTGGGCCTAGTTACACTTTTATTATATGTACAGATGAGAAAGTTTGTAAGGATGGCTATTTGTTACTCTTTAACCCTAAAACTACGCAATAAATTGTAATAACGAAATAACATATAAAGGATATAATTTATATAGATATTATTATTTAAATTAAAATGTTGACAGCCCTAAACCAGTCCCTAGACTGCGACCCTCCTACTAAATTAATACATAACACTTTAGTGCTTACATTATATGATTTTTTAAAGTGAAAACGTCTTTAGGCGCATTTAACGGTATTTTTTGGCAAGTTTGACTTATGGTTTCGCGTCACCGACATAGTAAGCCTGACCGACCGTATTGCGTTTGCGCGGCTAGCGACGCATAATATAGCGGCCTGTGTATCACTATAAATTATAAAACCAAATCCTCTGCTACGTCTGTCTCTGTCTGTTCACGATATATTCAAAAACTACTGAACGGATATTCATGCGGTTTTCACCAATAGATAAAGTAATTCATGAGAAAGGTTTAGGTATATTCTTTGTCAAGTTTATTTTTATTGTCAGGGCAGGACAACGTCCGCCGGACCCGCTAGTATCTAATAATTATATTTTATATTGAGATTGTGTGGCCTATCATATATTTGATTAATTAATTATATTAATAACTAGCTGTTTCTGGACAGAAAGAAATAGTCGTTTAAAAAAGCTTCCTAATCCTAATAAAATTTATATGTATACTAGCTGTACCCACAGCTCCGCACGCGTTTTTTAAAATCGTATTAAAGAATTATAGAATTGTGAGACTATGTACAATTACAGAAACGCTCTTTAAAGACAATTGTAAGTACTATGCGCACGCCACTAAAAGCAACATGTAACGTGTACAGTAGATATATAAATACAAAAAGCGTGCCAAATGAGGTTTGTCATCAGCAACACATTTGGAACCTTAACCCACCATATAACCACCTCGGTGCTCACTTACACTGTATAAGGAACTAATGAAACAATAACTTAAAATATTATTATAAAGAGTTACATTAACATACATTTAATATACATTGCCATTATTATAATTAAGATTATGTGACTATACAAAAATAAACGCTTGTCTGTTCCGCAAGAAATTGTATTATAGAACTCTTTACGTAATACGTTTATAATCTATGATCGTATTAGGAAGACCTCTATAGCATTAAAGTTATTAATAATTATAATGTCGAATTGTAAACAATAAGCTGATAATTATTTCTCTTATTAAAATTAAAGAATGAGTTGAAATCTTGCTAAGTTTCATGCAGACAATGTCGCGGGTGACAGCTAGTCTAAAATAGAATAACCTCAATTACTTTTTATAAGGTTCTCTATCTACCAGTGAAAGTCCCGTGAAAATCAGTCTAACCGTTTTGGTGATAGTACAGCGGGCGAAGCCACGGTTAACAGCTAGTCTAAATTAAAATAAATTACTTTTTATAAGGTCCGCTATCTGCCAGTGAAAGTCTCATGACAAACAGTCTAACCGTTTTGGAGAAAGCACTGTGGGCGAAGCCATGGTTAACAGCTAGTATAAACTAATATTGCCTAAATTACTTTTTATAAAATCAGCTATCTGCCAGTGAAAGTCTCGTGAAAACCGGTCTAACCGTTTTGGAGATAGCACTGCAGGTGAAGTCACGGTTAACAGCTACTATAAACTAAAGTTGCTTGAACTACTTTTTATAAGGTCAGATATCTGCCAGTGAAAGTCCTGTAAATATCGGTCGAACCGTTTTGGATATAGCACTGCGGGCGAAGCCAGAGGTAACAGCTAGTCTAATTTAAAGTAGTCTAAGTAACCCGCTGTAGCTATCTGCCATTAAAGTTTCTGTCAGAATCGGTCCGGCCATTTCGGAGATTACCCGGTACAAATAGACAGACAGATAGACAGACAGACCGACAAAAATTTGAAAAATTGCATTTTTGTTATTAGCAGCATGTATACTTTCGTATACAATCAGTAAAACAAAATATTTTGATATTACATACAGACAATTCATTTTTATTATATGTATAGAATAAATAGATTATAATATAATTATAGATAATTAACATTATGTTAATTCAATTTAAATAATTCACAGCATAATTAATTTAAAAATTCAAAAGAGAACACAGGTATTCCATTGGGTTTACATTTCTGTCGGCAATGTGCAAAGTGCCTCGACTTTTTTTATTTACCTCAAAAGGGATGAGCGTACGACGAATTCATAAAAGCTCCGTAAAAGGTTTACAGGACAAGGTTATATACTGATCGTAATTCACCTATCTCTTCGTTCACTTATAAACCAGTTCACTGTGTTTATTTAACGTGTAATTGCGTTAAAGGTTCATTGTACCTTATTGAGTTTATTGGAATTAATAGCGCATCACTTACTTTAGTCTATTTTGATTGATTCACGAAGAAAAATAATCTTATAGGTCCACTAGGCATGCACCCTATTAAATTTCCTACAAATAAACTGTGACAAACTTCAACCCTTTATATGACATCCATAAGGCATGATTTTACAAAACCCTGTCTCAATATTTATTTTTTATAACTTCGAGTATCGTTATCAATATTGAATTGTGCCGTTACATTTCAAAACAATCTAAATCCAATTATAATCGTTCATATAACATGTTTAATTTTTTTAAGATTTCCAGTTTTTATACACACAGAACGACGTTCAAGTTTTTAGTTTTTTATGAACTTTATATTCTACCTGTACAATTTTGAAGATCTTGAGAAATAACGTGAGATATTAGGAACGGCTAAAATTGGATTTTGCTCACATGTTTCAGACTCAGTAAAATCAGTAACAGTTTTTAGGTAATAGTGTTAGGTTTTACAACAGAGTCCCAAAGCATATTGCCGATTTACTCTAGGTTTAAGCGGCATGTCCAGGGGGGTTTAATGTCAAAAGGCTATTATAGAGTGGATCATTATGTGAATGATGGTAATGTCTGGTAATAACTCCTCTCTGTGTATCTACTAAAAATGAAACCAGATCGAGTTTCTTGCCGGTTCTTCTCGGTGCCTGGGTTATTTGTCCGAACCGATGGTAGTTTTGACGTTCATAAGCGCCTTAATAGGGTCCAAATAGAATAAAGTAGTTTCGACTTTTAATTAATATTAAAAAACAATATTGCGTGATATACGTGTGTACACGCGCAGGAAGTGAAACTAATTTGAGTTTATTAAATGCTCATAAATTATATACTATAGGAAGTCCCTTAGTATAAATACTTCACCACATTTACACATTTTGGTATACTACTTGACCCAGACAGACATTTATACATACTTACAGATACACACAAATTCATACCTACCTTACGTTTCACGCGTAACGAATTGTTTTTCCTAACGTGCCATAAGAAGCTTTACTTAAAAAATAAAAAAAGAATCATTAAAATCAGTTCATAATTGACGGAGATATCGACTAACATACATTAAAAAAAATACATACAACCGAACGTAATAACCTCCTCCTTTTTCGAAGTGAGTTAAAAATTACAATTTAATTCAATAGTCGAATCATCTATAACAAAGATCAAATGCCGAATGTACGTATGCACATCACTTCGTAATTTTCAGGACAAAGTCTGTTTGAACGAACATTTTTGAGATCTTTTATGAAAAAGTGGAAAATTTGGTTTAAAGAGTCTCCACCTATACTGATATTATAAAGATGAACATCTTTCAGTGTTAAATAACTGCATTTATCGAGTAAGGCTACAGGTATATCACCAATGAAGAATGTTTCGAAAATGGGGTCTTCTTTCTCCTTTTGAGAGATTCCGTTGCCTGTTAGCGTTAGCCCAAAGTAACTATTCCACACGTAGAAGTCGCAGGCAGAAGCTAGCCTAAAATATTGACAGATTTACACTCAGTTGATCTATAGTCGTTTTATTTCATTATACGATCGTACTGTAAAAGATTTAGTTTTATCTTCTGCATTAATACATTCGATCGAAGCCGGGGCGTGCAACTAGTCAAGTAATAATCTTAATTCATCGAAGCAACTTTTATCTCTAGGCATTTTTACAGTCCATTCCCATTTTTGTAACATCTTAGACATTATAATTAATATTGGATATTAAAATTTAATTTAATAGCCAAGTTATTATTGATAAAAAAGATGTTTCATTTAACACTTTATCTTGCAATCTGTTCTATGTATATATAAAAATTGATGTCGGTGTGTCTGATATAGTTAACTTCAAAATTGTTCCCTTAATCGTCATGACAATTAAGCACATTTCCCACGGATACGATTTTTGTGTTGTTCATCCCTTACTTATCTTTAATAGTAGAAATTCAAATGTGAACTTGTTTGTTTTTTTTATATCATAGGAGGCAAACGAACAGGTATTAAGTGTTAAGTGATCACCGCCATCCATAGACACAAGCAACACCAGTGGAGTCGCAAGTGCGTTGCCATCCTGTGTTTGGGGGGAGGGTGAGGGAGGAGGAGTGGGGGTGGGTCTCCGGCGCTCCCACTGAGCGAACGAAACGCAACAATGCAAGCACTGACGTCGGTTTCTGTGGGTCGGGTAGTAGTACCGCGGGCAAGCAGACCCATTCATGTTGAAACTAGTAATCGCTTCAGCGTGGCTCTACCACCTATAAAATATTGTTTGTTATGCGATCACATTTTAACTACTCAATCGATCATTATAGACTTTTGTGTATACGTTTTCAGGGGTACAGAAAGAGGGTACCGTTCATCTAGAAAATGGTGTCATTCTCAAAGGACGGATCACAGATATCTGCTTTTACATTAAAAAATTCAAGTTATTTTTTTAATATTCAGTTTTTATACACCGAGGACTAAGTTAAATTTTTGTCGTTTATACATTTTTTTTTGTTTTTTTTTTTATGTTCTTCATATTTTTCGTGTACATTTGAAGATATTGAAAAATAGCGTAAAATATTAGGAACGGCTTATATTGGATTTGCTCGTTTTGAAATATAACGACTCATATATTAAAACGAGTGAAACAGCGAACAAAACCTAGTCAATTATAATAGAAAAAATAGGCAATAAATCTTTATATCTGCAAAAACAAAATTATTAAGCCTTTCGCTTACGTATAGTTCAAATGGTATTTCCGTATTTTTAGTTTTGAATTTACATATAAATTAACGTATATTTTAATATACTGGCATCGCAGCACAGCGGATTACATTTTTATAAAAGGTCCCAGGTTCGATTTACGTGAAGGATCGACTTCTATTTGAGGAGCATGAGCAGAGGAAAGCGAACTTTCGTCAGGAAGCCAAATACTCCTCACTCCCTGGTGCGCATTGCACATTACAGTCTGTTCGCACTGTCATTTCATGTCTGTTTAGTGTACTCTTTAACCTACATTTTGTATGCTAATTTCTAAGTCCCTAGAAGCTATAGGTTGATATTACGTAACTCATTGGATCCTATTAATATACAAACAAGTAAGCTTATGAGAGTGGATCGATATTTTGTATTAATAATTAATATTAGGTCTTTATTATGAAATTGCCGTTTTGTATGAAAAAATTGAAACGATTATTTTTCATGTATTTTTTATTTGTATTACTCGAAGTAACCACCCATGCAATCAAAGCATTTTTGCCAACACAGTGACAGTTTATTGATGCCCTTCTTAAAGAAATCAGCTGGACGGGAGGCATTAAATTCTTCAAAGGCATTTTGTACTGCCTCTCGGGTATTGAATTTTTTTCCCGCCAAGGAGTTATCCAAATTCTGGAAAAAGTAATAGTCTGTAGGCGCAAGATGTGGTGAGTAGGGCGGATGACGAAGAACTTCCAACCCCAGTTCTTGCAACTTGGAGACCGTCTGCTGTGTAGTATGAGGTCGCGCGTTGTCATGCAGGAGCAGCGCTGACGAGCGATTGACCAATGCTGGTTGGAGATGTGCCAGCTTCTCCATCATTGTGTGCAGTTCTTCACAGTACACATCTGCAGTAATGCTCACCCCGTTTGGTAAGAAGCTGTGATGAATCACACCGGCTCTAGACCACCAAACAGTGGCTATCACTTTTCTAGGGGTAAGTTTTCGTTTAGGGCATTGTTTAGGTGCTGAAACAGGATCCAACCAACTTGCTGAGAGCTTGGAGTTATCAAACAGAATCGATTTTTCATTGCAAGTAACAATGCGGTTCAAAATTCCTTTATTTGTGTGTCTGTTGAGCAGTGCAAGGCACCTCTCGACGCGTACTTCGCGCTGGCAATCATTGAGTTCGTGGGGCACCCATTTGTCAAGCTTTTTTACCTTGCCAATTTGACGCAAATGGACCAATATTGTTTTGACGCTAACGTCGAAAGCTGCTGCTAATTCAGCCGTAGATAGTGTTTCATCAGCTTCCGCAATCGCCTTTAATTCGTCATTGTCGACCAAATTCTTCGGACGACCGCGAGGTTCATTCTTCAGGTCGAAATGTCCAGAACGGAAGCGAGCAAACCAATAACAGTTGGTGCGTTGGTTTGTAGTGTTAGCTCCGTAAACGTCGTTGATGTTGCGTGCCGCTTGTGCCGCGTTGCTGCCACGACGGTACTCATATTCCATAATTACTCGAATTTTTAACGTAACCATGATGACAAGAAATGCGATGGAAATGTAATACTAATCAATAAACAAATGACTAATTTTGGAAAAAGAATTCCAAGTTATTAAAATAAAATTAATTTGAAATTAGAATTCTTAACCAAACAAAAATTATTTTGATTTGAAATGGCCAGTACTGGAGAACGGCAATTTTATAGGTAAAGACCTATTATTAGGTCACTTTTACTTTAGAAATAAGTTAGGGTTCTGAGCAAATATAATAAACAAAGAACCAGTATTCAGTACAGAGCGAGTAACGTTCACGGACGAAGCCGTGCGTAACAGCTAGTACATAGACATTTTTAAAATTGACCAAAATATCACAATAAATGACAATTAATTTGGAAAAATATCTTAAATATGAAAATTATCTTGGTATGCACTGGTTTATCCATAAGAGTTCCAGGAAAATAATGTATGGATGCTAATAGACTGTAAAACATAAAAATAACTTTTAAAATCTTCCTGAAAGTATTAAATATGAGCACGCCTAAGAAACAAAATACTTTCAGCTCCATAACCGTAGTAGTTATAATGTATAAAGTTTCTTGAAGTAAAAATTTTTTTAGTCGCCTTGTACGGTGTTTTTGGCAGGAGATAAATTTACAATCTCGCGTCATGACATGCTAGTAAGCGTGACCGATCGTATTGCGCTTTCGCAGCTTGCGTCAGACTAGCGACGCGTATTAGCAGCCTGTGTACCTGTAATATTTCAAATCAAATCAAAAAATACTTTATTCAGTTTAGGCTCTAATAAGGCGCTTATGAACGTCAAAACCCAGTCACCGAGAAGAACCGGCAAGAAACTCGATCGGGTACATCTTTTTAACAAACATATATATATATATATATATATATATCAAAACATTATTCCTTACAATACCGTTTTTAGTGGATGCACAGAGAGGAGTCAATTCCAGACGTCACCATCGTTCACGTATTGATCCACTCTATAGTAGCCTTTCGACACTAAAACCCGCTTGACATGGTGCTTAAATATACAATCCGGCAAATCGGTAATATGTTTTGGGACCATATTGTAAAACCTAACACTATTACTTAAGAAACTATTACTGGTTTTGCTAAGTCTGAAACATGGGACGACTAGTTTGTCACAGTTTCTAGTATTTAGATCATGCCGGTCTTTTACAAAATGCAGATTTTCAAAGTTTTTACGGACATACATTAAATTATCAAGAATGTATTGGGAGGGTAGAGTTAAGATACCGAATTCCTGGAACTTCGTTTTTAATGATTCGCGAGGTCCCATATTATATATTGCTTGAACTGCCCGTTTTTGTAATAAAAATATGGTGTCTACCTCAGCAGCCGTCCCCCACAGCATAATACCATAAGACATTAGGCTATGGAAGTAAGCGAAGTAGACTAACCCAGCAGGGGCAATATCTGTAAGCTGGCGAATTTTACGTATTGCGTATGCAGCCGAACTTAATCTGTTAGCTACTTATTGATAAGTAGTTTAGTTTTTGAGTTTATCGCGACCAGACAGACAGACGTGGCAAATGATTTTGTTCTATAATGTGTAGTGATAACGTATAATTTTGTAATATATTACAAATACACAAATAAACAGTTAATATTAACGGTTAACAGAAGTATCACCGATTTACAAACTCGCCGATTTAAGCAATGTGTATTTTCAAATAGCACTAACTCTTGAACTTAGAACGTATGCCAGTAATTTAATTATTACGTTATTGTGAACATTCACCGAAAAAACTTTGCAAGTAAATTGATACAACAAACATAATGTGTGTTCGTCGGTCATATTTACTAATGTTTACTGAACATTCACTCTGGTCTTACATGAGATGACGGACGCTCGCTGATTTACTTTGTTCAAGAAACGAATTCTCCCTTTAAGATATCCTTCTTCCTTATATTCGCCTTCCTACTAACCTCATGTGTCTTTTAGCTTTAGTGAATAATTACTCTTTAATTTTATATGCCTTGTACCTCGCTATCACTACATTTTATAAAACAAACTCCTCTGCCACGTCTCTGTCTGTCTGCTCGTCATAAACTCAAAAACTATTGAACGGATTTTCATACGGGTTTCACCAGTAGACAAAGTGATTTAAGAGGAAGGTTTAGGTATACTAGTGGGCGCCCAATGGTCGACATTCGACCATAGTTCATTGATTTTTTTAAGTTTGAAGTTTATTAGGGTTAATATCATTGTAGAATGTAGAATTAAAAAGGGTAATTGGAACGTAAGAGTAAAATAATACATACAGTCGAGCATAGCAACCTCCTTCACAACCTTTTTTGAAGTCCTTTATTGACAGATGTCAAAATGTCTCTTTTATTTATATGTGTGTATATGTTATGAAAAATTGAAGCAGTAGTGTGAGTAATGCATATTTTAATTAATTTAATGTACTTCTAATGCATTTTATATAAAATAAATAGCTTTCTGCACTTCTCCTCCATATAAACTTTAACTATGCCAAGTTTCACGTTCATCCGTTCGCCCAATTCCGTTAAAAAGGGATACAAAGATTAGGCTTCACGTATTAATATATAGATAATCTGTAAAGGTTTTTTTATTATCAGGGCGGGACAAAGTCCGCTGGGTCCGCTAGTATTTCCTAAAATTAACAAAATCAAACTTTAATCAGATCGTCTATTTCTTCGTCGATATGTAAAAAATTGTATGTACATTTGTGTAAAACATACAGTAACTCAGCCTGAAGACAAATTATCTTCTTCTTCGAATAAAATTATTAACCGGTCTCCTTAGTTTATGACACTATCTGCCACAGACACCACACACTCTGTATCTAGATGACATTGGCAGAATTGTGTATTACTTACACCATAAATTAAAGAAAACGAAGAAGAATTACTTTTTATATATTTATAAATCAGAATTTTTCATATATTTCCCACACGACTATCGACCTCTCAAAGTAATTCAATAGAGTTAACCCCTCGGCTATATTTTTAAGACACAGATCTCAAAATGGCAGATCAAGTGTTTTTAATATGTAACCATTTTTTTTTTATTACAATTCTACATTACATAATTGGTTCTTGTTGAAGTTTTTCAAATCTATACACATAATAAGAATATAAAGCTAATGTGTCTGTATTCTTTGGATTATTGTGAAAAAAAAAATTGTAGGTGTCTTGGAATAAGTAATAAAGTACATGTCAATCATTTAAAAAAAGTCTGTGTTTCTGTCTGTCTGCATGTATAAACATGCATCACTGCTAAAGCACCACATTCACAATAAAACCTCACCAAGAGAATCATAAAGCATATCCTCGAATAACATTTAGTCTTTGTTTCATTAAAATCGGTTCACTCTATCAAAAGTTATTGTAATTTTAATGAGGACGCGACTTAAGTACGAGAGAAAAGTACATAAGTAAATGGACTTAATACATTCAACATGATTTTATTAATCACTGTTTTTTACACTAGTTTTTACGTGGACGGAGTCGCGGGCACAGGTAGTTTAGTAATGAATACGGTTTTTTTAAAACTTATGCTGCCAACAGTACGTTGACCAGTGTTTCATAAGGTTTAAATTCGTTGTATGATCAGGATTATTAACGTCTTATGGTTTTCGACAGTCCAAAATTTAAAGATAAAGTTCAAGTAAATAATAATTCAGTTAGAAAATCAGTATAAACAAGCTCAGTTTTCATCATAACTCCTCCTGTTACTGTTATAAAGAGTAAGAATAACAAGATAAATTATAATCGTAATACCACCCCCGTAAGTTCCATCCCTTTCCAACCCTTTTCAAATAATTAAATTGTTACGAAAGGCAAAAAATAATGAGTTACATTTTATTCAAAATCAGTCCTTTATCGTCTTTCTTTTCCTTTCTTCCTTGTCCTTATTCTCCTCTAACTTCTTCTAAACAATGCCATTGTTACAGAGAGTAATAACAACCAAATTGTTATTATAAGATCTCCTCCGACTAAATTGTCATATACATATAAATTATCGAGTTTTTGACGGGATTCTAGTCTGTTGTGTTAGTGGTATTTATATTTTATTCATAATTTTGTGTTATTTGAATCTATATTTTGTTATATCGGGTGCATTTTACGTAATATAGTTCGGTTATTGTGCATAAGTAAAGTGGATAGAAAATAGCACCGCAGAGCGAGATTTCTGAGATGCCACAAAAACTCCCCGGATGATTCCAACTAGGAGGCCACCATGGATGGAATAATTTAGAAAATTGGTTACAAAAAAAAATTGTTACCGAGAACAAAACATAATCGCATGAAAGCTCCACATATATTCCTGTCTAAAGGTCGAATAATTTATGAAAGCCTTCCCACAGATGATGAGTGCAACTAAGTGTATTGCACTTGCGAATCATTATAGCCACCTATCTCGCAAGATTCCTTTTAGAGCTCTTAAAGGTAATACGTTTAAAATTCAACGTTTATAAAATATGTATAAAATGTACTATAATGTTAAGAGGCGAGTCTCTGATGCGCTTTTGACCCTTGTATCGACTGTTGCTTAGTCATAGTTTCCTTTGAAATTAGATGAATGAAAAGTGCTCCAATTTTATAATCAAATAGCTTCTGCCAGCGAAAACTAACCCCGATTTTGAAAAATTCTTCATTGGTGTTCCTATTGATCTTAGTGTGATGATATATAGCTGTAGCGTACTGGCCATTTATATTGTCTCTGGCCTTCTTGAATATGAACGACTTATTCGATCACAGACAGATATATTTTTCCTCAACAAAACAAGTCCCTATTAAAAGTCTCGATTGCAAAGACCGTGTTTAATTTATCACATATATATTACATCGGATACGCCCCAAAATAGCCTTCTTCCATAAATGAGCTATCTAACACTGAAAGAGTTTTTCAATAATTCCAGAGCTAATCTCTGTCTAATCGCGTTCAAGCAAACAAACTCTTTTGTAATATTAGTATAGATAATATTAAATATCACCTCCCATAGGAAATTAAGAAGAAACCTATATTAGAGTCTAACAATCTAATAACCAAATACTAAGTTCAATTCTGAACATATAATTATACGTCACTTAAGGCTGAAGTTATTAATTAAACATTCATAACAACTTATGTTGCAGCACAATATAAAAAAGATGCGTGTTCTGAATTTTCCATTTCTAAAAATGACCGGCCGTGACTGAAGGTCGCGTTATATCGTAAGCTCCTTTATAACTCACGATAAGATTAATCGGAAGCGTTATCCTTGTCCTTTTACTTCAACGCGTTTATTATGAACTGTCAGAACATCTGTTAATCTGTTTGTCATTTGTTTGTAAAGTATTATTTAGACTAGAAAGAAAGTAGTTATGAAAAAAGAACGATAGAGAAAATAAAATAAGGTTTACAATTAATTCAAATAAGAGACGAATAAATCAACAAAGCCACCTAAAAACTAAGTATTAACAGAAATAATTAAAAAAGGGCGTGTCTCAATGATACATGATAGAAGTAAAACTTTTGTTCACAGGAAAACATTTTAATTATAAAAATACAACAGAAAATCCACGTCACGTGGTGTAGTACTGACATCCAAGTACTGACCGCACCCGACGTTACTGAACTTCGGTAATCGGACGAGGACCGATGTTTGCAACACTCTACTCGACACAGTGTTTACTCCCACCACTTTTCATCACCCAAAAGTTTTACCGATTAGAATTTCTAAACACATAAATAAATAAATAGTTTCATTAAAAAAAGCTAAAATAAGGTTCCACGTCTGCCTTCTCCTTATTAGTCTTTACTCTGTTTGTAGAGATCATCCCTTAAAGATAGGGGCCGTAATGTTGAGCGCGGTACTAATTATTGCTGTCCTCTGTTGAGCGTATCATCTCTTAGTTGGTTATCTGCAAAAAATTGACTATTTGTTTTGCCTAATGCGCTGGTTTTCAGTCACCAAAAAACAAATGTCGAGGCAGTCATGACTGACTGATTGCCGACAAAAGTGTAAACTCAGACTGTGTATAACTGTGAACTTTTTGAGATTTTTAAATCATTTATATTCTAATGTTTGAATTTGTAAATTGATATTATTAACATAAGTCTGGTTATCCCATCTATCGGTATTCCGAGCAATCATTATATACATTTTATTAAGTAATCAAACATATGACGGGATACACAACTCAAAACGAAATACTGCAATTACATGTACACAGGCCGCTATACTACGCGTCGCAAAGTCCGACGCAAGCGCAATCCGTTACGAGCTTGTCGATGACGTAAATCTATAACTTTTTCTCCTAGCAAAAATCGCTCAACGCGGCTAAATAAGTTTCCATTTCAAAATGTTTTGACCTTTCCTAAGAAGTTCCTTTATGTTTATCAGAACTTCAGAACATAGCGGCTCAATAGTCGCGAATACAGATTACATATTCTCTCTATATGATTGTATTTTTTTTTATTGTACTTGTATTATATTGCATACAATTTACGTTCGATAAATCGTATCCGATTAAAATTTTATCGTGAACTCTAAAAAGGTATAACGGAACGTTTTGCGACTATTCGTATTCATCGGCGCGAAGGTCAAAATATAACTGTTTACTTAAATCAATATTCAGCTGACGTTTCTATTGAGTTTCGATTTTGTAACATTATTTTTATTATAAAACAGAACACGCATATGTACTTTACCGAGCACGAGAATTATCCTCTTTAGACTTTACGCAATTATAGAATATTCAATGTACTACTAGTAATAATAGCAGAAAAGTCTATAATCATTATTTTTCTTGTTCCATTTCACAAAGTCATTAAAGAACAATTCGATGCCAAAACTGTTAATCCATAACCCAAATTGTCACAATGAATTTGTTATATTTAAAAGATTGAGAGCAAGGCCGCGTGAACTACTGAAAAAATTGACTACCTATCGTATAACTGAATTCATAATCAAGAATACTAAGGCCAAATGCATATTCTTTCAATATGCAATTCTTGAGGTAATTATGCTCTTTCCATATTAAAAGTAATATAAATGTTGACACATATATATACATTTTATCATCATCATCAGCTTATAAGTATCCCACTGAAGAGCTATGGGCCACTTTCCGAAGGAAAGTATGGACATAATCACCACGCCAGCCCACGACGTATTGGTAATTTCAAACTCTAAGAAATATAGAACATATTTTCCCACATACAGTATGACAAGAACATTTCTCAGGTTCAGGTTTCCTCGCGATGTTCTCTTTCACCGTTAACTGATAGTGTTAATAATTAAAATTAGTAAATGTACGCGAATTCCGAAAAACTCGTTGGTACATGCCGGGTTTCGAACTTGTGGACATAGAGTTGATACTCTACCGGTCAAACCACTGTACCATTACGACTTAATATATTTTTTTATAAGGAATAAATCACTACAGGTTATAAAACAAAGTCCTCTGCCACGTCTGTCGGTTCGCGATAAACACAAAAACTACTGAACGGATTTTTATGCGGTTGTCATCAGTAGATTAGATGATTTACGAGGAAGGTTTAGGTATATATTTTGACAATTTATTTAATTTATTTACAACGTCTACCGGGCTCGCTAGTAAAACTAATGACCACAAAGACAAATTATTATCCATTATGAATGATTTCATTACGTGTATTATATTCTGCAACCCTCTCTAATAGATATTCGTCAGTATATTTCGTTTCAAAATTAAATTGATACAATCAATTCCACGCGAATGCAGTAATGTCTGCAATTATTTGAATAACAAATATAATTTTTGTACATTAAAGGAGAAAAAAATGACTTAATTATCACAATGGAATATACGAAACAGTCGTTTCGTAAGCTATGTATGCTGCACTGCTCTGCGATATTATCTATGGCCTATGCTATAAGCGATAGCGTTTTAATACTTAAACGAAATCTATACATATATATGAAAATACCGTTCTTTTGAGACTGAACAACTTATAAATATACTGGCATAAAACTATGACAATTCGTTGCGGAATTCATCGTACATATTTCTAGGTTACTTATTTTTTAGATTCAATCGATTCTTAGTAATCTTGTGCGGAAATCAGTTTGTACGTTATAAACACTGACATATATTTCAAAGACATACAAATTTATATGTGAAAAATTAAATTCACTTGGTCTTTTGATTACTGTAAATTATTGTAACATTTTAGAAATATAAATTATCACATTATAAGAGCACAGAAATCGATGCGAAACAATACCGATTTCACAGTTTTTGAAGTTTTTGACTTTCGCTTCGTAGTTGAAATTATATGTTATATTACAGCAGAATTCAATAAATGAGCTTAACAATTATTAAACCCATGTACATTTAGCTATTTCAATGCACTATTTGACTGGAAAGAAACTGATCACAAGTTCACAAAAAAATTGTAGGATTTTTTTTTATAATGAGTTATTAAATTATTGTTTTTATATTTCTTCACTATTTATGATTCAGTTTTTGAACAGTACCTTTACTTAAATTAAAACATTTTTTATATTTGTTCACCATTTATGATTCAGTTTTTAAGCAGTACCTATATGCAACATGTATTGTAATGGTACCTGCATGCGTGAATAGATCATTAGTGGTCGAATTTATGATGGCAGATTCACATAGTGAAAAAATATACGCAATAATATCAGATATACGCAAATATATTGTGACTTTGATAAGTACAAAAATTTATCCCACAATATCAATCATTAATACTTCCTTCACTTAATTACGATAAAAAAATCATTGACATATGGTTTTTATACATCAATGTAAAAAACTTAATATCAATAGAATATATTTTCGCGTAACCTGATGGTAATTTATAGTAAAATAGATAGTTTGATAAACACTTAGATGTGCCAATTATTATAGTCATCCAGTTACACATATATTTTTTAACCGATTTTATTCTAGTTGTTGCCAATAATATAGTCTCCCTATTGTCTTTTGTCATTCACTCATTTTCAATTTTTTATCTTTTTCGTACGATTTTTTAAACATTCTTTCAAATAAAGTGTGATAATTTCAAATGCAACAGAAAAAGAATTAGTCAAATAGGTGCAATTTAAGAGTTAAGAAATTTAAGAGTACTAACTATATATAAAATTGCAATATATTCAAATCATATAAGATGACTGAAAAAAATGGCATGCACAAAACCGGCTTGACAATTATTAACGATTTACACGCTCGATCGTCTACACTTAGACCTTGCGCAATAGAGTTGAAATGAAGAAACTTCATATAAAATGTAAACTAGCAATTTTTTTTTCTTTTGACCTCAAAATACTTAATGAGACGTATCTCACGTTTGTTAACCGCATGCTGATGTGTTTGCAAGACTTTTAAATAAAATTTAAATAGTCATTTCATGTGTAATGTTAAATAGCTAAAAAGATTATCTGCTTTTTGTTTTTTTGGACGAATCAATTTCTGAAACTACTGATTACATTTGAAACATTATTTCGTTGTTGTTATAGTCTACTTTTTGTAACGTTGTAGTTTACGTAACATCACGCTACGAACCTTTGGCGTGCAACAAGGTGAAAAGGGAACGAAATTATAATGAAGGCCTGGAGCGTATTAGCCGCCCGACAAGAACGAAATGGTAAGAAAAAACCCGATCTGTGATTGCCTATGAGAGCAAAGTACCATGCCGCACGGCTTAGTAGCGCGATCATCTGCCTCCGCAATCAATAGTCGTACTTTATATGATACTAGTTTTGCTCGCGACTTTGCTCTCTATAGGTGGACGAATTTTTAAAATGGGTTAAATTTTATTTTAAGTTTATCCATTACAAAACGTAATGTTAAATCTGGTGTAGATTAGCAATCGCCCGCGATTTCGCCTGCGTTAAATTACAATATAAGATTCAATAGCTACAAAAGACAGACTAACGCCATGTAGTGGTCGTTATAATAAATATGTAGGATAGTATAAAAACACTCTTTATGGAAAAACATTTATGTGTATGTTTCACAATGGATCATTCAAACGGTATTAGCGTTTATCAATCACAGACATACCATCATCCATTGTTATGTATAAATTTATGTAAATATTCAAAGAATTAAACGCGAGTGAAGCCTTGCTGCCAGGTAGTATCGTTACAAAATTATTTAATTTTCATCATTGTGAAATGATTTAATTTAGGCGAAATATAAAATGTACATATTTAATGTACAGATTTGGCTTTGTTACAATTTTATTATAGTATAGATAAATAAATAAATCTTGTCACCTTTATTTAGCACACATTTTTTTATACAATGAAATAAATGTAACAACGTAAGTGACAGGTTCGTCTACATAAATGTTTCATACGACCGATATCGACCGATAATTACGTACAGAAATGTCATGTAGGCGTAGCTCAGTTATAACGTACTGGGCTTTATATGTTTCGACGGAGCCGACGGTTCGAAACACGGTGGTCATTTTTTTTGGTATTTTTTTTTTGAAGTAGCATTTGGAAATATAGCTTAATTTTTTAGCTAATCTGTCTGCTATATATAGCACAAAGAAAATTTACCAAAATTCGTCAAAAATATCATGAACTACATTTTTTTTACTTTCGTCCGTTATCCTGGAGAATCCCTTGCGTTTTATGAGATAAAAAGTATCCTAGATATAATCTCGTAACATTAGTTATCATCGTGCCAAGTTTCGTCAAAATCAGTTCAGTACTTTCTGAGTGATGCGCGTTCACAGGGACAGACAGACAAACAAAAATTTTAAACGGGTTATTTTTGGCTTCTATATCGACAACAAAGCCTACCCCGATCAAAATTTTCAAAAAATATTTAATGTACAGAATTGGCTCTGCTACAGTTTTATTATAATATAGATGACGTCGTAAACACATTTAGAAAATGGAAAATAAAAAAGAAAAGAAAATTATTCTTTTTGGTATAAAACCTTCTGGTCTACGAACAAGATCTAATGATCCAAATTCAAATCCCAAGTTGTATTAGGTAAATTTACTTATCTTGGCTTAATTACGAAGCGACAAAAGAAGACATCGTTTGTAGTCTAAGGACTTTTTCCGATTCTCATCTCATCAGCTACATTCAGATACCCATTCAATCAGCAAACACTCTTGTATTCCTGCAACTGTACTTCGAAACCACTCCCCTCTCTTGTACTAATGTATTAAATACTAGTTGCATCAGCAACTCCGCACGCGTTTTTTTAAATCGTATTATAGAATTGTGAGACTATGTACAATTACAAAAACGCTCTTTAAAGACAATTGTAAGTACGACGCGCACGCCACTAAAAGTAACATGTAACGTGTACAGTAGATATATAAATACAAAAAGCGTGCCAAATAAGGTTTGTCATCAGCAACACATTTGGAACCTTAACCCACCGTATAACCACCTCGGTGCTCACTTACACTGTATAAGGAACTAACGAAACAATAACTTAAAATATTATTATTAAGATTTACATTTACATTATATTAAATATACATTGCCATTATTATAATTAAGATTTTGTGACTATAAAAAAAAATGCTTGTCTGTTCCGCAAGAAATTATGGAACACTTTACGTAATACGTTTATAATCTAAGATCTTTTTAGGAAGACCTCTATATCATTAATGTTATTAATACCTAATTATAATGTCGAATTGTAAACAATAAGCCGATAATTATTTCTCTCATTAAAAATAAAGAATGAGTTGAAATCTTGCTAAATTTCATGCAGACAAAGTCGCGGATAACAGCTAGTCTAAAATATAATAACCACAATTAATTTTTATTAGGTTCAGTATCTAGCAGTGAAAGTCCCGTGCAAATCGATGTAACCGTTTTGATGACAGCACAGCGGGCGAAGCCACGGTTAACAGCTAGTATAAACTAAAATTATTTAAATTACTTTTTATAAGATCAGCTATCTGCCAGTGAAAGTTATCTGAAGATTGATCGAATCGTTATGAAGTAGCACTGCGGGCGAAGCCACGGTTAACAGCTAGTATAAACTAAAATTACTTAAATTACTTTTTATAAGATCAACTATCTGCCAGTGAAAAAAGGTATCTGAAGATCAGTTGAACTGTTTTGAAGATAGAATTGCGGGCGAAGCCACGGTTAACACCTAGTCTAAATTAAAATAGACTAAATTACTTAAAATTATGTCCGCTATCTGCTGGTAAAAGTTTAGTGAAAATCGGTTCAATCGTTTTGGAGACAGCATGGCAGACAAAGCCGCGGTTAACAGATAGTCTAATTTAAAGTAGCCTAAGTAACGCGCTGTAATTTTTTTTACCTGCCAGTGAAATTTCCGTCAAAATCGGTTCAGCCAGACAGACAGACAAAAATTTCAAAAATTGCATTTTTGTTATCAGAAGCGTGTATGTATACTTTCATACCGAATCAGTGATTTTTTTTATTTTGATATTACATACAGACACTTCATTTCAAAAGAAGAATATGAAAGAGACGGATGAGAGGAAATTACATGTGGCAGAGATGCGAATGTTAAGGTGGATGTGTGGTGTGACTAGAATAACTCCGAACAATAATTATATACATTTTTATACAGCTCATTAATTAGTCAAATACATGGGCTGCATAATCTCAATACAAAACGTTAATATTAAACGTATACGAGTACATGACCCTATACAACGCGTTGCTAGTCTGACACAAGCCGCACTAGCACAAAACGCGCTGTCACGCTGTACTAACATGTCATGACGTGAATTGTGACTTTATCGCCTGTCAATAATACCACTCAACACGCTCCAGGAAATTTTCACTTCAAAAATATGTTGCAGTTTAACGTGTAATAACCACAATCGATTACATATGTTTCGATCCTTCACGAAGCATCTTCAGAACGATGTTGACTCTTCCGATCATCGATCAAATACTAACCTGTTTTCATCCTACCACATCGTCACTAATAGTCAATCATTAAGCGAAAATATAAAAGAAATTAAAAAGGTTACAGGTTCCGTCTACACGGTGCGTGTTTAAAAACGCTCGCTTTCTATCTCCGCGCTTACGATGCTCGAGGCGATTCATCTGACAATACACTTTCTTGTTGAGATTCTATGATTATTAATGTAGATGATTGAGCAGAATCTCACCTCGTATCAGATGTTGTAACTGTCATAGTGGGAGCATTCAGCAGTCGAAATTAACACATAAATAGTAACGCATATTTTTATTGCCAAATCTTACAAAGATTCAAATTACCATAGGTGTTTGCTAACACCGCCATCTATTATTTTCTTTGTTAATCAATATAGGCAACGTTAAGGCACTTCTATTTAATTATTGTTAAAGTGGTTTATTCTAAATTATTGAGTAATTGCTTGTAAATGCTCCCACTATGACATAACTTTTTGATAAAATTTTATTAAGTGTTATAAAAAGTTGATTTAACCCAAAATATATTATTAGCTGCAAAGGTTACATTTAAACTGCAATTTTATACCAATCTTCTTCCTATTATCTATTTATATTCACGTTAATATATATTAACAAGTCATATTATTGCTAAATACTTATATAATAGGTTTAGATATACTTCAACTAAAAATGCATAAATAAATCTAGAAATCGCTTGCGACTTCATCCACATTCATTCCGATTAAAGCCACCTAGTGGCGTGTAAAAGGAAAATTAATGACACAAATAACTTTACTATAAAAACACTTAATTCACTACAATACACAATTAAAGCTAGCCTTTATGATGTTTGTAAAAACGCTGTAAATCGTTCTGTTTATATATATATATATATATATATGAGAATACTAATTCTATAATGTGATCTAACATGATAAAAACATACTTAGAAACAGAATATAGTTTCAAGCGCAGTGGCGGGAAATTTTCTGTTTAATACAATAAATACCCTTGATACACTAATTTTTGAAGAAGAATTTTCAATGTGTAGTTTGTAGTACTATGGTTACACTAGGATCTTACTCAAAAAACTTCTTTTATCGTACGAAAATCATAATAAAATAATAATAAATGAACTAAAAGTAAAAAAGCGTCGCTAAGATAATTGTACGCTTCGAAAATAGTATTCGTAACAATGAAACTGAATGTAACATTCAAAAACTAAATCACCAGTATAGAGAGAAATGTATTTAATTCACATAAGTCTTGAGTCCTTTGGAACCCACTTTAGAAAAAGCTGTATTCGTTTTTTTTTCGAACTGACTACGATATTGGCCTGACGGGCCTTCACAGCTTCACCGGACTACTAAGGCGAACGCTTAAGGCACTTCGCCGCTTGGCAACAAGCAAAGGACGCCACAGTGGTCGAACCTTGGCTTGAACTGTTGCCTAGGATGCAACACCGCGGAACAGTCTAAGCTAGATTAAGCTAGCTAGACATATAAGTAAGTGCGACACACATGTGTACCATGTGAGCATGTGAGCCTCACGAATTCAAACGTGTATTTCGTATGTGACAACTAGGCTAGTTTAAATTATCCCAGTTCTTAAACAAGAGGAAAAATAAAACCATTCTACCAAATATGTAAAAGCTGCGTTAGACAACACCTTACCACTATGGAAAAACGATTATGCGTAAAACTCGTCGGCTAACGGTGCGGCGGCACAAACGCCTCGTGGAGCCGATGCTTCAACCGCCCACACAAACTTATATCCACATGCCACAAAATGTTTACATTAACATATTACAATATGACCATAGAAAGATAATACATAATTTAACAACTACATTCAGTTAGTATTTAATGTGCAATTTTAGAAAGTAAACGCTCGGATTTCGTTATCTTTATATTTTCGTTTTACAAGTAAGCTTTTAATTGACAACTGTAACTGTTTATATTTTAACAAGTTTTAGCCCGCGTTAATAAAGACTGAATCTATCCTTTGCGATTAGTATTTTTTTTTTGCTGAATGAATTGTACTTTTTTATATGCCTCGGTTGATTAGTTAAGGTTTTTTTTTCTATTTTCTAGGTTTTAGTAGGTTAAATGACGACTTAGACTAAGATGATAAACACTGAACTGGTTAACCCTGGTTAACCAAATTTAGAGAGGATTGGCTCTATAGTCCATCTGCCGGAACACACCAACAGGTGGTTGGCTACAACCCAAAAAAATCTAGCAAAATAGTCATAGATAAACCAATATAAAAACAGGATTACTGTGTATAATATCCGCACCCCATCCATCCTAGTGACTTGCTTAGGCGACTCATATTCTGCGATCAATACCCAAGCTCAAGCAGGTAAGGATTTTTAAGTGATAATATTTCGACCATCATTCCCATGTGAAAACCCGTCACAGTGTCTCTCTCTCTTACTTTATCACGTTTCTGGGATCAGACAATATATATTTTGCTACCGACAAGCTTGCAGAACCGCTTCCACCTCTAAGCCTCAAATAACTTAATAGTTAATAACAATAGTGTGTGAAAGCTCGCACCTCCACGAGACTATAAAATAAATTACTTGTGAAAATACCATTAGTATAATAATAAGATAAGCTTAAATATTGCTTTTAATAATATATTACATTATATCGATTCACGATTTTTTTGATTATGTGTTGGGATATGCCAGACATATTTTTTTTTATTTTATAATCTTTATTTATAATTGGGGTTTGGTTACAAATTGACCATGGCACCCCAGTGATTAACAACAAAATAAAACAGAAAAAAAAACAAAATGTACACAAACAATCGATAATTTACCGGTTTTTCATTCCAACCATAACCAGCCTGTGAAGCATTCTTGCTTCCTCTGTTGTCGGGAAAGCGAGGATGGCATTACATACACCCACAGATCTTAATGAGTCCTTTATTTTATTCTCCAGTGCTAGTCTTTGGGCTCGGTTACGTGTGCATTCAGACATTATATGGTATACATCTTCTACAATGTTACATATATCACAATTTGGTAACGACTTTACTTTTATTAAATATAAAAAGCTATTCAGAGGAATGTGCCCTGAACGGATGCCAGACATATCAAAAAAATAATAAAATGCAATTTTATGTTAGCATAAAAATACAATTCTAGTTAAAATATGTACTAATATCTTAAAAATCTATATAATATAATAATATGTAATCTTAATAATTTATCTTAATCTTAATATTTTAACTAATATTATAAATCCGAATGTAACTATATTTGTTTCTTTGCTACGCATTCAAGCCTAGTTATTCAAGTTATTCAAGTTAACATCTTGAAATTTTGCATACACATAAGAAGCACAGAATAGGATATAGGGTACCATTCATCCAGAAAACACTTAGTAACCCTGAGGAATAGGTAAAATTTACATAAACACCCTCAAAATCTCGAGTAGATTGCAAACGAAGCGTAAAAAAAGGGGCGAAAAATGGGTGTTTTGGTTATGAAAAAAATATTATTGAAGACCAAAAATATGTATTTTGATTCTCTGAATCTGAAGTTTATTTGGACTATATATCGTTTTAAATATAGACGTATTGCAAAAAATCCTTGATAATTGAAAAAAATTGCAATCATATTAATTTTAAAAAAAGTTGTAGACTCGGAATAAGTATAATTTATATATAATTTGATCTGCTGTATCCGAATCTGAAGTTTTCTTAGACCATTAACCCTCTACAATCGAAGAAAATCTTATATAAAAATAGAAAAAAAATTATACACGATTAATACGTTCCCCGTATTACTAATGCGTAAAATACCAGTATAAAATCTCTAAATATGTTAAAAACTTTAAAATCTGTAAAAAAATGTTTTCAATGACTTAGTAGTAATTTTTTGCAATTTTCAAAAATATTTCGCAATTTATTTCTATTTAAAACTGCTTATGGTCCAAATAAACATCAGATTCGGACTTGAAATACATGAAAATTATGCTTGGTGTAGTTCTACAACAAAAAAATCATAATCAAAACACCCAATTGTCGCTGTTTTACGGTTTTGGAAATCTACTCGAGGTTTTGAGTGTGTATGGTCCAAAATGACTCCAGATTTAAACGCAGCGGATCGAAATACATGTCGGTCAGTCGGCGTCAAATGTACAAATCATTTTCTTTTGTTTGCCGGTTTAATTAACCTTAGTTGTCGTTTAAGGAAAATGTTGCAATGAAACCACACTATAGCAATCAGGTGATCTTCACTCCACCAGATTACCACTTTCATATTGCAAATTTCTAGCCAATCTCTTATAGATGTATTTGTCAGCCAGATGCTCTAAATTTAGCGTTACTTACTATATTACATTTAAACTTTTACATTAATAACATTAAGAAACTAGATTTAATTAAATACACCTTGTTAAAATATACGAGTTAAATTTTTGAAGCCCATATCAAAATTTCTTCATCCCAAGGGATCATAGTAGATGGAGAATTAATAATATTTGGTAAGTTATTGAATGAAACAAGCAAAGATAATAATTAATTTCTAAAAAGTGAAGAAACCTCATGTTAAATTAATAGGAAAAGTATCGTCTTGTAGGCATGGTTAAATATCATTGGAAATATTGATTTTTTCTTAGATGTTTTTAGGCTACACCGATTTCAACGATATCCAAGTCAAAAAGCCATCTTGGTAAATAACTGACACGATAGTATATTTATGTATACTACTGGACGAAAACCGACCATAATTCATTTTCACATTAATTAAGACCAAAGAGAATAATAAAAATTTCAGTGGGTTAACAAATTTATTAAAGATATATTATTATTTATTATTAATGTATATTATGAATTTACATATTATATTATTATAATTAGAAAATTAACCTACAGTTTGACCAGTTAATTTCAAAGGGCATGTAAGGTATGGAACGTAAATGTCTTTTTCATTTACATGTGTGTATATGTTGTGTGTCATTCTAGTAGTAGTGTGTGTAATATTTATTTTAATTAATTTAATGTATTTCTAATCTATTTGATACAAAAAAAAATCTTTATGCACTTCTCCTCCATATAAACTATGCCAAATTCCACATTCATCCGTTCGTGCATTCGCTTAAAAAGGAGTACAAAGTTTTCGCTTCACGTATTAATATATAGATAAAATCTTAACTCACGCGGCATCGAACTAAAAAGCTCTAGAGCTGTAACCACTATCTACGCACCACTATGCCTACCGGCTAACAGATTTTCATATAACACTTTCCCACCGCAATACCGAGACATCAAAGACCCTTGACATCTCGTTGAAAAAAAAAACGATCGCATGATGCCCTCTACATAGACAAAACTTCCTATTCGGAATCGTCTCCCGGGCTTACACAACTAAACCCATCCTTTCGCCGCCCCACCGCGTTCACTATTTACTATATATCTATCGGTAGCATCCGTAGCACCACATTACTTCGTTAACAACCGGAGTGACCCATCACCTTACAAAATGAAAGCCTTCGTAGCGGTAAGTAGAGTGCCAGTGTATGTGTCAGTGAAATTGTAAAAAAAACCTCCTTTCGCCATTATTCGGTGGCATTATGAGCTATACTACCTTTACCGGTGACCCTATTCTAAATTTAAAAATGTTTTTGATAATAACCATTAACAGATTAAAAATTAAAAGTGACAAGTGACCGAAACCCGGTGCAGTTAGAATGATCCCAATAATTATTACTTTAATCACGGTGTTTTCATTTTCTATAATTTACTGTTTGATTTATTATATTACCTACATTACATATTTTATGATGGATATAATTCTTTGACAATTTCCTTTGCCACAATAAAAAAATCTAACATTTTCGCGCCATAACAACTTTCTAACATGGAACCAATATGGCGCTTGTTTGTGTAAGGTTATATTATTATAATCAAAACTATTTATTAACAATATTGGTAATGATTGTTTTGCCTTTGAACCATTTATTTTGATATTTAAAAATAGTACATGTCACACAAATAACCTTATGTTGTTTATCTAAAAAAATCATTAGATTTTGAATTCGAAAATATAAAAAAACAACCGATTTCTATAAGCGTCAACGATAAAAACAATAATTTTATGTGTAAATGTATACATAGGAATTATTCTTTTGTATATTATTCAATAAACTATTTTTGTGTATATAAAATACACAACGAATCCAATAATATAAGTAAAAAGGGTTATACCTACATCATTGCAAAGAATCATAATAATCGATCGTGTAGTTTCCGGAAAAAAACACGGATGGTATATTACAAATGTAATTATCAGTGTTAAAGATTCTTACTGCCTTAAAACCATGTGAATAATAATTTTGTTTTAAAAATTAGATAACCTTCGTATTCTAAAAAAAAAGGGTTCATTTCGTCAGAACTTTGCAGGTAGTTTTTGTAACTTCATAATAATTATTTGTAATCCACGTTACTTATACAATAACCGCACTTTATGACTGAAAATGCCACTATCGTTACACGATACAGAGTGATATAATCCATATGTATGTATAATATATACAACAGTACGAAATAACCAAATGAAAAACTAAGAGCTTTTCAAAAATTTTAGGCGTAAAAATTCCCGACGTAACTGCATAGCTAACATACTTTAATTAGTTTAAGCCCTTAGAAGGCACTTTCGAATTATACGTTCCTTGTGTATATTTTTAAAATCTAATTTTGGACTTTGCCATTTACATCCCGTAAAAAAACTGCAAGTGTCAAATAAAAAAATATTTAGATAAATAAACGATCTCTCTGATCTATACTTTATTAAGATTGTAAACGAGAAAGTTTATAAGGTTATATGTTTGTTCCTATTTCACGCTATAATCACTAAAAAGATTTTAATGAAAGAAAGAATGTAATAACATAGTTTATACTTCAGAATACTATATATTCCATACGAATATATGCTTTTCATAAATCGGTAATAAATGAAGATAATGTACAATGTCATAATTTATTGAAAAACACACGCAAAATGGTAGGCAACTGCTAGTATAATTGAAACCGTGTCGTATCTATTCAAATTGCAAAGTATTCGTGTATTGCAGCTTCTCCATTATTCCCACATAAATTGTATAGTATTTTTTTTATATTCACCTCATTTGAATAGTTTTAAAGTTTCACCCAACAATAGAGCAATATAGAAGTTCTCAGAGTAACGTTAATATTTATCTTTCTAACGTGAGAATAAAATTATCGTGGGAATATATAATATTTCAATTCAGTTTGTCCGTCCATCTGATCTTTAAGATTCAAAGCGATTCGATTTACGCAAACTATTTATCTACTACCAATTATATTTATTATCTTATTCAATACAAGTTAGTACCTTCGACTTCGGGCTCAAAAAAAATGTCTTTATTAATTTCGAATTGTCTGTTAAATGTTACCATTACTGCTTGACCCCTATGGAAAATCATTATGTAGACTAAACGATAGCCGGAAAAAATCTTTATCGGTCAGCAAAAATCTCTTCAAAATAGGTTCAGCCGTTACGGAGTTCAGTCTAGATTTATATGTGAATACTTGAATATATTTTACATGTAGATATTTTTATAAATAATTAGATAGCCATCCGGATGTTGTCCCGCCCTGATACTAAAAAAAAACTTGACAAATTATATACCTAAAGCTTCATCATGAATCACTTTATCTACCGGTGAAAACTGCATGAAAATCCGTTCACTAGTTTTTGATTTTATCGCGAACAGGCAGACAGACAGACGTGGCAAAGGACTTTATTTTATAATATATAGTGATTATAATTTATATACCCCATATGTATTTTAATATACCACAAAATTCATCATTGGATACATTGAGTTTCATTGTTAATATTTAAAAAAAAAAGATTTCTTTCTATGGAATAATTAAAATACCCCAAAGTTATTAGAATGCCACCAGTGAAAGCTCATTTTATTCGCGATATCTGCGAGTCTTCATATAATTGATTACGTCATTAGTGTAAATATCCGCTTACCGTACTTATTTAGGCACAATTTAGAGACACGGTAAGTGATAGGAATTATGTCATTAAACAAACTGAATGTCTTTTTGCACAAACGCACTAACGAGGGAATGATTCGTGCCCATACGTAAATCGGTGCCGAAATAACGCAAAGGAAAATGTTGATCGTTGACAAATGTTTACACAATCATTTATTAGAGTGTCTCGGTGTTAGCCTTTTTCATACTCGGTGTTATGAAGTTTATTCCAAGTTTATAATTTTCCCATTTACTTCTTACATTATCAATGTTATTAATTCTATAGTTTCTTCCAGTATATCTGATTGGTTTCTTAATTCCGATCTGAATTACTCTTAAAAGTGGCTTGACAAATATTAATAAAACAAAGGAGGTATATGTGATTCCAGCAGCCAATAAAACATAATCAATAATACTTTTACAAATGTACATAAAATTTATATTTCTTTGTTTAAGAATAAGACTCATAACCGATGTTAATAAATCATTTTACATACGAAATATATATCGTTTTAAAATGAAGATACTATAAAAATTATCAATAACACTTTTTAAAGTCATATAATAAATAAACAAAAACTAGACAAACAGAATTGCTACATAAAAAAGGAGCGCGAAACCGCGTTTAAATATATCATATTGTAGTAATCTATTAAAATTACATTAGGCATAAATTTATCTATATCTTGCATCTGTATATCTTTCATGATAATTAAATTCACTACTCGTAATAAATCGCCTGTAATAGATCCATCCTTAATGTTTAATTAAAGACTTCACAATGCAACAAAGTCTTAAAGACTCCTTAAAAGATATACAAAGATATTACGAATCTCATAAGCACTAAAGTCACGTACACCTCTCATTACGATGGTAATCAATTGCGACTATCCAATTATAAGAATTACGAGTGTTTCGCTATGAGATGCTATTCCCCCTTCGAAGTTTACGCAATTTTTTTTGGGTCAAAGATCATAACCGCTACTGTCGCTTCGTTCACATTACAATTTAACTTAATTCAGATAAACATACTTAGTTAACTTAGAATTTGTGTCATTACATTTCTATCAACCATATATGCCCATACTAAATTATGTAGCCCAAGGATTTGTGTTAATAATCGAAAGCACATTTTTTTTACTAACTAGCTTATACCTGCAACTTGTTCTCGTGAAGATGATTTATTTGCTTCATATGGACTAGGTGTTTTAGCTTAATTAATTTTGTCATGTCCATTTAATTCCTACAAACACTTTTGCTTAAGTATTTCTTTAATGCTTTGTAGATTTTAAAGTTTAACCAATATCTCATGTGAAGTTAAACGAAGGGTCTAAGATGGTAAACATGCAAAACCTAGAGGATACTGGCTCTTAAGTGCAGCTGTGCACACACCAACAGGTGCTTGAGGACAGATTTTCAACTTCAGAATGGTAGCTAGCCTAGACTTAGAAAAAGCCCTGTCATGCTGTTGTTTCATCAAAATGATTTTCTTTATCAAAAGCTCCGAATCAGTTGCTAGAATTCGAACCTACGTCCATCGACGCGGTGTCCGAATATGGTATCATAAGCGATTTGAGTTAGCTCTATTAAATTTTATCATTTTTTCGTAACATTAATGAAGAAGCGTGATGATATATAACTGAGATAATACTATGAATAGTTCTCTAGTAGCTTGCTATTGTTTCATTAAAATCGGGTCAGCCAAACAAGACATGTCAATTTAATTTCTACATATGTAATACTACCGGTCTCGGCGGACGTTATCCCGCCCTGATAATAAAAAAAAACCTTGAATAATTATATACCTACCTTCCCCGTGAATCATTTTATCTAATGCTGAAAACCGTATGAAAATCCGTTCAATAGTTTTTGAGTTAATCGCGAACAAACAGACAGAAGTGGCAGAGGACGTTGTTTTATAAAATGTAGTGATTGTCTCATTAGGGGCGCTAAGAAATTGTGATCCCATATGTAAGCTCCATTAAAACGAACCTTTTTGACTCCAAAACTATTCCTTCGTCTACATCTCTCTCTTTCCAAATAATACCTCGTCTTACAAGTTCATTAATTCTGTTGTCACAGACAAATATTGACGCTTGCACTATACACACGGTCGTGTGTTAATATTTGCATGTCGTCTGCTGATAATAATGGCTCAAACGATTTGTACAGACGACCATTTGCATTCAATTTAAAAGCGACGCTTTCTTGTTTTATTCGTTTCTAAATTTTCCATTCGCATTGTCAAATATCATTCGTACATCTTACATAATCTGAGGCGGTATAAGTTATTTTTAAGTCTTAAAATTTTACCAATTTTACTCAAGAAGAAAATCTTTTGTCTCTCTGTTCATTATCCATAATTATAGAAGATGCCCATCAACTTTTGATAGACTATGCAAAGAACAATAATCTGTATATATACATTTCTTCTGTACGTGTGTGTGTCACTGAACTCCTCCTAAACGGCTGGACCGATTTCGATGAAATTTTGTGTGCGTGTTCCAGTGGATCCTAGAATGGTTTAGATTCATAATTCGTAGGTGATACTGCGGTTGAATTTTAGATTATTATTTTTTATTATCAAGGCAGGACAACGTCCGCCGGGACCGCTAGTTCGTTAGTTGATCTTATATTGGTCTTTAAAATACAAGAAATATTAAAGTCTAACTATAGTTATATCTGGTAGTGAAAGGTCGTAAAGTTAATTATAGTGGCCGTTTAGCTATCTTTGGCGAGAGACAAACAAGAAGACCATAAAAGGGGTCGAAAATACTAAGTTCATTCTCAAAATGAAAATAAAAAATATGTACCAACCATATTTAGGTGGAACAAGAGCAAGATGCACACGCACACAAAATTTCATTAATAATTTCCAGCCATTTAGGAGGACTTCAATAACATACACACGTACAGAAGAAACTTATATATAATAATAATCTTTATTAGGTATTTTGTTACATTTCTATAAAAAAGGGGACATATAAAGATAATAACCAATGATAATATTCATTCTTTTATCAATTTAAAATACACTAGTATATTTATGATAAGTAAAAATAGCATGCATATTATATTGACAAACAGAAAATATTCACAATACATATAAACTACGTGTAGAAAGTATTAAACGACAAATTATGTTATAAGACACACAACTTTTTAACACATTCTTTTGCATATATAATGAATATGAAATCTACAATGTTCTTATTTAAATACAATGATAGAGGTATGTCGTTGCGCTCGCAACACGCAAAAACTACTGGAGATATTTCGATGACTTTAGTTTTTGCTTTACATCGTAGAAACTTGGTCCTTATTTAAAAAAAATACACGATATCTTCGTTTAACATAAAGTTATTAGAGCTTTAACAAACTACGATTTTTATAAAGGATCGTCCATCAACTATGTGAGGTGGTTTTGACGGTTTTGTTGTGAGATTTATCTCGACCTCTCTCCCCTCTCCTCACGCGAGATATTTCAAAATTTGTATTTTGAGTATAAATGTAATTGTTAGAATATGTATTTATTAAAAATACACAATTTACTTTATTATTGTTATTTTTACCTTAACTTTTATACCATTATTACATTTACTTATAATTACTTATTATTACATTACTTTTCGATATAAATAACTTGACATTTATTCATGGATTTTAATATATAAAAGAATTGTGTCCGATTTCGATATATCTTAGTATTTTGTTTTATTTTAAATTACACTGATTTTGTCACATTTTACACAATTTTTTACTTGAAAAAAAATTACCCGATTCTTGTCTAAACCCCCTCTCTATTTAATATGAGATTTTATGAGATTTAGCTTGACTCCCTTCCTCATAAATTCCTGACGTAATTAATGGCCTCTACCTGAGCATTACGCGTTGTATTTTTCCTTACCGTAAATAAGTGGGGCAAGCGGTGTTAGTCTATACTTTTTCCTCTGTACATAAAGACAGTAAACAACACAGACGAAGCGACGGGCATCAGCTAGTAGTATACAGAGTAGATTAACATAGAAAACGTTATGTAACTGAGTTTAAATTATATTATATTTGAACCGGGTGGAATTACTTTCTAATACTGACAAGTCTTGTTAATTGACGCGGTGGAAAAAACCTCAAATTTAAATGTCAATCGGTCACATAGAACGTCCACTTGTCAATAGTAAGAATAACTTTTGGCCACTGGCCAATTCATTCACACTTCATAAAATTTAGCAAAATTGCGACAACCCTAAATCTTTATATATAACTCTTTTCACAGTAAGATTGTGAATGAAAAACCCGGCATATTTTATCCTAAGATTATGACATAAAGCTCTTCAAAAGGAGGCTGAATTAATTAATATAAAGTGGGTGAAATAGCAGTAATTGTTAGTTGTTACAGTTGTCTATAAGCGACAGTAACCATTTATCATCAACTGATCTGTAGTGTGTTAACAACCCTTTGATATTACAAAAAAATAAACAAATTATATGCAAACAATAGAACAAGACAAATATGCACTATTCCCCATACTCGTAGAAGGATTTTCGCTATTAAGAGACTCGTGTTTTAAATTCAATAGGCTTGAATGATTTCCAATTCAAAAAATGTATAAATTATTTAATCGTAGATACAACGTGACCCTTCACCATGCGTTGCTGGTAACATCTGTTACCAAGACCATATAAGTACATCAATCACTTGCGACCTGAATTCTTTATTGAATTATTCAGTTCACCGTTCATCCTTCATTACCTATTCAAACACTAAGCAATGTTGTAATTAATTTAATATATTCTAAGGCTTCGATTTGTAAATTCTAAAATGTGCTTGAAATATAACGCAGACTTTTTTAATATAACAAAAATAGGAGATTATTATTAGCATCTGTTTTGTACAATTTTATATTCTAATTATGAATGAATATTTCTAATTATGAAAATAAGAGAAATATAAACAAATGGTGGACTTCCAAAACAGGTTGAGCATAATTTTCGTTTTATAGCTCTGCAATGGGAAAAAATAAAACTTATAAAAGAAATTAGGAAATAGAGATGAGGCATTGGAAACTAACTCAATAGGATTAATACTTTTGTATTATCTTAGCAAATAAATAAATTAGAAATATGTACGCATTACACACATTTTTCAAATAAATCATTATTAAAGTAAACGACGCAGGTTTTATAACCTTTAACAATCATACGGTGCAGTAATAGTTTTATAATAAAATGATATATTCAAAATAACAACATAATATTATACAAGCAAAAATAATTCTTTCCCGTCTCTCTGATATCTTTTCACGACTAAATCACGGAATGAACCGATCACAATAGGTTAACGGTAGCTCAAGAACTGGAGAAGACATAAACCACTTTTCATCGTAAACATGTCAAGAACACACAGGGAAGCGAGAGATATCGAGTACAAAATATGTTAAAAAGATTTTATATCGGGCTTTGAAGAAATTTACAATTGAATATATACCATGTCATTTTAGATGCCGATCTAATCTCTTAATGTACTATCGCGGTAAATCAAAACTATTTTTATAAGTGTTTTACTTACTTCATATTTTTCAAAACTTAATACATAATGTTAACCTCGCAGTTCAGATCTGTTTATTTGTTATGAATCCCAAAAATATTTTCGACATGAAATAACTGGTATTTTTTTATAATACCTAGCTAGTTATAGTTTGTCAAGCCAGTTTAACTATCAAGCAAATACAAAGCAGGCAGCGCTCATCAACGCATGTAATGATCAAAATTAGGTTTCAAATTAATGAGTTTGAATATAAATCACAAACTCAACAAAGGAGTTCATTAATCGGAGTAATTCATCTTGGAGACAAATTCATCGAATAAATATTTAAAAGAAGTCGCATCACTATTCCATGTATACTTTTATCGCCCATCAAATTATAGATTCCTCTAAAACTTAATAATATTAAATTTGAATAATTTCACTACAACCGTTTGAAAATATGAATATTTAATTATTCAAATTCATAAGCACGATATGCTTATTTGATTGAGTCATTAGGTGTGACCTTTGATTTATTACCCATAAAGACTGCGTTTTATGGATAAACACTAGATATTATTCTGTAATTTTATGTAAAACTATCTTTATGAAATTCTATACAATTTGATAAGTATTTCTTTCTTTGTAACCGAAAGGAAACATATGTTTTTATAGCCATACGATAACTATATCGTACTAAACGGTGCCTAAAGTAAGAGGTCAATATTCCATCGACGGTAGATAAAGAGTCACAAGGACTAATCAATCAACATGTATGCTACAGTTGCAAGCCAGACCGATACAGATGTCACCATTCGTCTATGACTCTTAACTGATTTGTTTGTTCATTTTCCAAAAAAAATCGTAGTTTGTGTTTTATGAAAACTAGCCTAAGAAAGTATCATTCACAATATATAAAGGACGCTATTTATTAAAGCAATCAAACACATTCATAACGCAATTGTTTACAAAATGTGTTTGGACAAATAAAAAACAAATATCTAGAATATGTATTATATTGTATTCAAATTAAAAATCTCTGACCAAACATCTATTAGTGCGTAAACTTAAAAGATGTCTCTGTTCTAGGGAATATCATAGTAAATTATTAAGATATGATCACAGTGCGATAGGGTAAATCATACTCGAAATCTCTACTAATGACTATTCCGTGACTTCCGGCAACGTCCGGAAGCGAAGTCATTTTGATGACGCAATGCGCGGACGCTTTTGTTTGAGGGAATTTCTCTTTGATCTCTAATCTCGATTACGTATTGTTATGTTTGTTTACATTTACAGTGTAATTATTCTAAATTAATTGTAATGTGTTTTATGATATAATTAATAGCAAGAAAGTTTGGTACATTCATCAAGATTTGGTCATCGTCCTATATCAAACAATAACAGAGGAATTTGTTATGACAATTTTGAAAAGTTTAAAAAAACGATTTATTGTCGTGATAATTAAAAAAAACAACGAAAATTAAACGACCAAATTTAAAATGTCTATTTTTAATGCAATGTTAAGGTAGTAATTGCTGATTAATCAGTTAAGTTATATCTCCATTTAAAGTCTTCTCAATTCGTCTCGTATTAAGTAATTTCACACTATCTGCTGACGAAAGAGGAAAACATTCTTCGCTTTAAAATAATGTACTTACCATTTAAGAGAAAAAATTGAAAAATAAACTTCTCGACAATTATTTTAAATTTTAAATTATTTTAACATTCTCCTACAAGGAAATTATTTCTAACTGAAATACTATTGAAAGATCATATTCCCACAGTTCCGCACGATCCAGTGCCTGCCTCAGGGCGCCCTCTGTGACGTAACGTACTTTATTGTCGCTTCCCGTCGACCTTTACTTTCCCTTTCACTTAGTCTCAAACTTTACTATATTGCCGTCTACAATAGACTATAAATCATATAGAACAAACATTACATTACATAATTGTTTTTTTAATTACTTTCGAAACTGGAACACCGGTAATTCATCATCATTTAAGATCATTCATCAAGTCTTATTACATTCGATGTTTTGGTCTATGTTTTTTTTATCAAAATACATTCCTATGAACAATTTAAGGAATATAACCAATTTTAGAGACAGGTCTAGTTTAATAATACTTATACTTTATCTATGAGGTACACAGATTAAATATTTTTTAAACACAAGAGAATAAAAACAACGCTCTCGTAACAGAACACGTTTTGGTTGCTTTCTAACCGCAATGATTTCCCTAAGTTTGATAATTTAATTTGCATTAATTTAACATGGCAGATTACGTAATCGTATGTTAGCATATTCTTTTACCATACCACGTTTTGAAGTTATTACAAATTACTTGTTTGTATATTATTCTCATTTTAACGCTTTTAAAAGTTTTCTGGGTAAACTTACAATATTCTTTTTTGTTTTTACAGTGCATAGCCCTAGCGTTGGTGGCCTGCGTCTACGCTGAGCCTCCATCCGGCTACAATTACAACCGTCCGTCCGGTGGAATCAGCGGTGGCATCAGTGGCGGTCTCATCGGCGGTGGCCCATACAGAGCTGTCTCTTCCGGTTACCAGACCTCCGAAGGCCAGAATGTCGACCCTCAACTTCTCGAGCAAGTCCGCCAGATCCTCCTTAAGGAGGAAGCCTCCTCTTCATCAGGATTCAGCGGTGGTATCAGTGCTCCTTCTTCCTCTTACGGCGTACCCTCGACATCGTATGGCGTGCCATCAGCTCGCGTCGTCGGCCTCCACCTTGAAGGTGTCCGTCAAGCAATCCAAGTCGCGCAGTACGAGCAGTCTGGTGGATCTTCCGGTGGATACTCTGGTGGCATCCCCTCTGGAAGCTATGGTGCCCCCTACTAAGCTCAGATAAATATCCAAAATTTTGAAGCTCATCTCTCAGCTCACCAACTTCGTAAAATCAGATGCATTTGATAAATTTTCCGAAATATATCAATTACATTTGTTTCTGCATTAGATGTAGCTTCCTTATTTGGATAGTCGACGTTATTCAGACGCTTTCTTCACACCATCTAAAGTGTCTGAATGTTTTAAACAACCGGTCGGCAGCCACGTACAATGTAGGTGATGTCGGCTTACGGCCCGATTTTCGATCTCCATTCGGCCAACGCTTGCGACTATGCACGCACACGGATGGGAATAACCCATCGGCCAGTCAGTCGATGACTTTGACAGCTGTCACTATTGTCACACGTGACAGTTCTGACAGCTGTGAAAGCAATCAAGCGAAGTGACTTGCCGATGGGCTCGACTCATGTTTTTGTATAAAGTTTAATATAAGGTTAGCTTATTTTTTTGTATTATATTAAGTTTTTAATGTTATTATTTACAATAAATAAATACATTTCGACACCGTTATATACTTTTTTAATTACATGTTTATATCGTAACCCTTCCATAGACAAAAAAAATTATATTATCACTAAAAATCACCAGTTATTTCATAGTTATTAGTTACTATAGAAATATTATTTTTGCAATTCTAGTTATGTGCATACGCTGCGTATGATAACTTACTTCTATTAAGTTTTTATTTTTTAAGGACAGAAGAAGACCTTAACAAGTAATATAAAATAACATTATAGAATAGCTGTAAATCACACTAGCCAGTTGGAATCGATTACAACATTATAATATTTTTTATTGTTGTGCAAAATCAGTCAATTCACAGTAAATGTATTATTCTTTAGGAACTTAGTGGCGAGAATTTTAGGCATGTCAAGCTAGTTTTGATGTCAAAAAGCTATTATAGTGTGGATCATTATATGAACGATAGTGATGTCTGCGAATGGAAATCCTTCTGTGCATCCGCTAAAGACGATAATTTCTGCAACGCTACAACGCCTTGTTATACAATTATATACAATACATTTACAAACCAAATCTAGTTTCTTGTCGGTTCTTCTCGATGACTGGAATGTTTTGATTTAGAATCAATGTAGTCAGTGAGGTTTATATGGCCTTTCTTAACTAATCTTCGCCATCGGCTAAATAACTGTTGTGACATACAATACCAAACCTTGCTATTATTTCATCACGGCGCTAGTTATGATGATTACCGGGAAGAACTGAAACAGTGGAAAACTCTAGGACAATGAGAAAGCAGTACTCTAAAATTATTTTAGATGTTTAGCAAAATATTTAAAGAAAAACTATTGTATAAAAGTCTAGAATGAACCAAGAAAAGCTTTGGAAATTGTAAACTAAAATAAAGTAGACCGAAATAACTGTGACAACCAGCAATGGATAATCAAATACCTCCATGGTCACCGTTGTTTTTAGATTGTACTGCGATCACCCTCAGGTACAGTGATCACCCTCAGGTACAGTGTTGTCACTCTATCGTATATCAATAAAAAAATGAATGAGAAAGATTGACTCTAGTATCGTACGAAAATGTATATACATTTTGTCAAAGAACTGTGGCAATTTCCTACAAAACTTTTTTTTTCGAACCAGGAACTCAGTATCTTGAAAAAAGCGCTATTTAATAAAATATAAGCTTGAGATTAGTTCTTATTCAAAGTTTAACTACAGTTTAAAGTGTAAACTGTTTTCTTATGATCATACAGACTATTTTTAATCGACATCTATTTTTGTATGTTGTCTACAAATATTTGATTATAAAACATAGGTACCCATACGATTATATATATGTGGTATGGAACCTATTGCGTTATTCACTAAGAAAACATAACTAGGCTTACGAAGAACGTATTTTGTTTATACCTTAAAAAACAAAAAAAAAACTAATTGTAACTCTTTTTATGAACGAATAGGAACAGGGAATAGTATTAAATGGTTAGAATATCATTAGATTTATTTTTATTATCTGTCATATGTCCGCGACAATTATTTTTATGGAAAATTATTTATCGTTTTATGACGATTCATATTTTATACGTATTAACTGTGGTTTATCTTAGATATTTAAACATAATTCAATTATTTTTATCCATTTAAAAATGTTGTCATTGTGTAGTTACCTTTTCACTGATATTAAGTTACTAGTGTCGCATTTAATAATTATTACGTAACCCGTAATAAAAAGGGTGGGTAATGCTATCTGGCCTATAAAATAATCTGAAAAGTGTTCTATTTTTCAGTGAAAATTTCGTCCAAATTGCTCACGGTACTAGCTAGTAATACGGATATTAGCAACGACAAGCGACAGACAGATAAATGTTATTTATTTGCATATTTGTGATTCTTTTAATGTTCATATTACATCACACAATACTTTACCCAACAATGGCCGCAGACTTCTAGAGATTTGGAGCAGCTTTAAAGGCGCTGTTTAAATAAAAGCTATAAACTTGTTAAGATATAATGTAAATAGAAAAGTCGTCTGGATTCATATGCTTTACTGTTGATACTAGTGGAGACTAGGCGCATTATTAAAATACAAGATTGTGATATTATGGCTGGAGTATGGATAATACGATGTTATGGTAGTTTTGACGTTCGTAAGCAGCTTCTCAGGGCCTAAATTAAACAAAGTATTTTTGTTTTTGATGGTATTTTAACTTAAATACTGAAATTAATTGTTTCGTAACCTTTACTCGTGATTATTATAAAAAACATAGTTCCTCTCGTTATTTTTGTTTATATTTCACGTTACTTCAATTTTCTTAGGGGTGTGCTATTAAGTATATAAGTAACTACAGATGAAATATAAAAAAAAAAACAGTGCGCAAACAAAGTTCCTGAACATAAAATGAATAATGAAATTGAAAAGTTTCATGTTATATTTTAATAATTTATTTATTAAAAATTGGATATAAAATTATGTAAGAGAATCTATACAAAATAAAAAATTGGGTTGTCGCAAAAACACGATAGAAGTGAAACTTTCGTATTACTGGAAAACAAGTTAATTTAAAAAATACAACAAATAGCGAACATCACGCGGTACTCCCAGACGGTCATTTATCAAAGCACTAACCGCGCCCGACGTTGCTTAACTGCTGTGATCGGACGAGAACCGGTGTTTTCAAAACTAACCAACACAATGTTTCCGTTCACCACTTCTAGTCACATAAAAAAGTTGCCGATCATAATTTCAAGTTTTACTTCAAAAATCTAAATAAAAATAAATATAAATTTTATATTCATACATTCAAAATTGAGGTTATATAACCGGCAGCGTACGATGCTTATCTACTCGTATGTAATAGAAAGAGAAAATCGATCTCTTTCAAATTATCTATATGAGATTTTATATTTAAATTACAAATTACTACCGGGCCCGGCAGACGTTGTCCCGCCCTGATTATAAATAAATCCTAGACAAATTATATACCAAAACGATCCTTGTGAATCACTTTATCCACTGGTGAAAACCGCATAAAGATCCGTTCAGTAGTTTTTAAGTTTATCGCGAACAGACAGACAGACAGACAGATGCGGTAGAGGACTTTGCTTTACACTATGTAATGATTGTATGTTTTTAGTTTTACTTATATAGAAGAAATCGAATGAAGATTTTATAATGTCAGAGATCGATTCAATGTTTAATATCGATTACAATAACCGATTTTTCTATGTCTAATTAATGATTAATCGATCCTATATCGCCATCCCTAAAAATCGCTTGAAGTATGACTGTCAGCTTAAATGCAGCCCGACTGAGAATCATCAGTCGGGCGATCATAGCATAGGAATGCTCCGTAATTACCACACATTCATTTAACACTGAACAAAACCGTCTTTTACCTGAAACAATTTCGTAATATTTTTTTTTTTTTTTGAGTAATCTTACGTTTCCACAGAATCATTGAAATAGACAACTTTACAGTCCAAAACTTTTGTGGGAACTGTCTTATAACGTTCTTTTATTTCTCGTTCATAAACATTCCATTATTATACTATTATTTGACTTTGAAAACATTTTAGGTACATGTTCTAGTTTACTAATCTAGTTATATTATCTTCTTATCTTATCTATACATATAATAAAAATGTAAATGTTACGTGTCTATACTTTAACAAAAAGGATATTTTAAGTAAATAAATATATTTCAATCATTTTTAGAAATGTCTGCCTTTTTTTTATTAACATGGGGAAATCCCTTATGGATACGCCACCCTCCCCGGGGGGAGGATGGGTTATGTCCAATTCGCACGGACTAAAACCCAACGGTGTACCGACAGACCGTGATTGTAGGGGCGGCAAGGTATCGTACAATGCTAATCAACCTTGTAGAGCCACCCCAACGGTCCGCCCGGCGGAAGGTCACCGCCGGGATCCAAGAAATGTTTGCCTGCCTGTCTGTTAGTTTGTTCAAGCACACTGCTTAAGTACGAAGCCTATTAACGTTTCTATACTTTTCAGATTTTGTGTAAAAAATATTTTATGTATAATAAAACGTCATCCTTGATTAATATACGTGAACGATAGTGACATCTGAAAATGACTCCTCTCTCTATCCATCCACCAAAAACGAATGTAACTGTATATGTCTATAAATATATGTTGTACTACGTTATGTATGATGAAAAGATAAACCAGATCGACTGGGTTGTTTTGCAAACCGGTGGTAGTTTGACGTTATTTTGAAGTGCCTTCTCAGGGCCTAAGTTGAATATGTGAGCTATTTCAGCGCACGCTGTATAAACTGTGAGTTAGACGAAGATAAAGTATTATGTCATCATTGATAAAGAAAACGCAAACGAAGTGGCGAGCGCTTGTTAGTTACAAACTTTAGCACGGAACCTGTATATCGAGTTACCAATTCCCGCTTTATGGTACACTACAGTATGCTTAAACTCACGTCTTAACTCGTGTCAATGTACTTTTGACCTATCCATCGAAAATAGTACTTCTTTAGAGATACCCTGGATTTTGCGACCGTGTATCTTTGCATCAGTTGCTTTATGTATGGCCGGATCTACGAATTCCCATTGTATTAGTGAAGCAAATAAATTATTCGTTCATATACTCAACTAACTATTCCTGCGACTATGTCCGCGTGGAATAGTTTCTTTGGGCTAACACTAACACGCAGCGAAAGCTCTCAAAAGGAAAAAATACCCCGATTTTGAAACATTATTCATCGGTGCTCCGCTCCTATTGGTCTTAGCGTAATATATAGCTTATAACCTTCCTGAATTAATGAACTATCTAACACTGAAATATTTTTTCAAATCGACCACTATTTCCTGAGATTAACGCGTCCAATCAAATAAACCACCCCTCCAGCTTTATAATATTAGTATAGATAATAATACTTTAAACGTATAACCACATATATCTATGAAGTTACAAGTACAGCCAGTTATAAAAATGATAATATATCATATTCTCCCAAACGACAGCCACGAGATAGATCACCATTGTACTGAAATGTAATTAATCTTTACGATCATACATATTTGCACAATGGCATACCATTGACGCATAAATACATTAACTATGACGGAGATAAAAATTGTGTATTGAATTATTTTACAAAAATAAACGCAATTAGAAATAAAAATATATGCAGTAAATAAAAATATAATGATTTTTTTGTAAATCTACTAATTACATAAGAATAAGTCGTGACGAAACTATTACATGGATCGTAGTATCTAATTCTCGTCCACCTGAATACCGTCAACTAGAATGCACCAAATACGTAAGAAACTAAATGATCATCCAAATTATAGAACTAATCTCCTTAGCGTTTTTATTACCTCATTTGAGCAGGAATATAGGTATTTTAATATCAGAAATTATAATGCCTTTTCACAGTTACATAAAAACTAGCAGCGCCCGCAATATAAATATAAATATTTTAATTTATAATAAATATAAATTATTTATTATAAATTAAATCTGCAATATAAATACATTTTTTTTAATTGCAGTTAATAACTCTCAAAACTCATGTTATTCTGTGTAGTAAATCTCTTGTCACGCATAAATAAATATTGGAACAATTTGAGCAACATCATGCAACCTACCTAAAACGAGTCATCCAGGTAATTGTAATCTAATAGATTCCAAAGACGATAACTCCAAACTGTCAGTTTTTATTTATATAGACACATGACGGAATTGAAGACTCAATATCAAAACAAAATGTATTGCATATAATACTTTAAAAAAACTAAAAAACCACGTTTTCATATAAAATCCATATAAAAAACAGAAAATAAAATTTACACTATTCTTAATCCAAATTTATTAAATTTTATTTTCTGTTTTTTAGGTGGATATTTTATGATAGCGTGTTTTTTTTAATTTATTTTAACTATTATTTATTTTTCATTTTTTAGTTAAATTTTTTTAACTTTTTTTTTCGGATTGTCATCGACCTTTGACAGGTGTGCAAAGTTTGAATTAAATCTGATCGTTCAATGTAGGACAAAATCGAGCTCAAAGGGGTCGGTTAAATACATACATACAGGTGAAGCTAATAAAAGTGTGATAAAAATATACAGCCATATTCATTCATTTATCTCGCTTACTTTTTACTAAAATTATGTTAGTGTGAATAGTATCGCAAATTATGACATTTGCATTTTCCAACCCAGCCAAGCCTGTTCACAACATTCTTAATTAACTCATTTATTATTTTTACTTACAAATAGGCTTGAAACAGAGATTAGACTACATATATGTATATCTTAATCTATACATATAATAAAAATGAAGTGTCTGTATGTAATATCAAAATAAATAAAAATACTGATTGGGTATGAAAGTATACATGCTTCTGATAACAAAAATGCAATTTTTAAAATTTTTGTTGGTCTGTCTGTCTGTTTGTTCCGTGTAATCGCCGAAACAGCTGGACCGATTTTGACAGGAATTTCACTGGCAGATAGCTAAAATTACAGCGGGTTACTTAGACTACTTTAAATTAGACTAGCTGTTGACTGTGGATTCGTCCGTAGTGCTATCTCCAAAACGATTCGACCGATGTTTACAGGACTTTCACCGGCAGATAGTGGGTAATAGAAAAAATAATTTAGTCTATTTTAATTTAGACTAGCTATTAACCGTAGCTTCACCCGCCGTGCTGTCTCCAGAACTGTTAAACCAGTTTTCACGAAACTTTCAGTGGCAGATAGCTGACTTTAGAAAAAGTAATTTAGGCAATTTTAGTGTATACTAGCTGTTAACCGTGGCTTCGCCCACGGTGCTTTCTCCAAAACGGTTAGAACGATTTTCACTGGACTTTCACTAGCAGATAGTGGACCTTATAAAAATTAATTGAGGTTATTCTATTTTAGACTAGCTGTTACCCGCGACATTCTCTGCATGAAATTTAGCAAGATTTCAACTCAATTTTTAATAAGAGAAATAATTATCAGTTTATTGTTTACAATTCGACATTATGTAAAGAGTTCCATAATACAATTTCTTGCGGAACAGACAAGCGTTTATTTTTTGTATAGTCACAAAATCTTAATTATAATAATGGCAATGTATATTAAATGTAATGTAAATCTTTATAATAATATTTTAAGTTATTTTTTTATTAGTTTCTTATACAGTGTAAGTGAGCACTGAGGTAGTAATATGTTGGGTTAAGGTTCCAAATATGTTGCTGATGACAAACCTCATTTGGCACGCTGTTAGTATTTATATATCTAATGTATACGTTACATGTTAGTGTAAGTGGCGTGAGTGTCGTACTTACAATTACGTTTAAAGAGCATTTCCATAATTGTACATGGTCTCACAATTTTATTATTCTTTAATACCACCACTGCATCAAAAACATATATTTAATACAAAATGAAGTTAAAATATGATTATAGGAACCTAAAATAGAAATTTGTTTATCCTGAAGATGTTTCGATTTATACCAAAATTCGTGTTCTGCACGTCTATATACAGAGCGGTCAAAAAGGTTGGCGCGGACTTTGTTTTAAACCTTTATAGCTGATACTAAATAAGTGTATATATACTTTGTAACACTCTAGTTTTCCCATTTTAGTTGTAAGTGTGACGCTTATATCACTTACAACTGTTTCTATATTGCCCAATAGTTTGCTGTTTGTTGGCCGAATCGCTTTAACTTTCCTTTAGAATAAATGCAATTTTTTATTAGAAAATAAAAATATATAGAAGATTGACAGTTCAGACTGATCATCTCCGGGACTGATTACGCGATTGCGAGGGTTTAACATCACTGTCGTATACGTGACGCGATTAGACGAGACGTGTTTGCATAAAGCCGCACGAGGAATTTCAATTAGTTTCGTGCTCAAATAAAATTTCACCACATCATGTGCCTTACAAGCAAATTCTTTTAAATCTCCCAAACGTGTTACGGATTATCCCAAACAACTTACAAACATTATGTTTTAAACACAAAATCAAAATTGTTTTATTCAAATTAAGCCCCGAAAAGGAACTCCCATAAGAACTAGCAAGAAGCTCGATCTGTTTTATTATCTTAGTCCGGTGAAGCTGTTAAGACCTTGCTGGGTCAATAGCGTAGACAGTTCGAAAAAAAAAAACTGTTTTATTATTTTATTGTATGCGTCTTTATAACAAGATATTGTAGTACCAACCATATGCATACCAGCAGATGTACAGAGATTGGTATCATTTCCAGTCATCATTGTTGTTCACTTAACTATTCACTCTACCTATAATAAACTTTTGACATCAAGACCCACTTGACATGATACTTAAACTTACTAACCAACAAATCAGTAATTGACTTTTGTAGAACCTAACACTATTATCTAAAACTGTCTTACTAACAAATATTTTTCAGGCGCGAACAATACTAACGCTGACTGATCCTTTTAAGATATATTTCAAAATCAAAAACACTTTATTCAATTTAGGCCCTAAGAAAGCACTTATAAACGTCAAAACTACCACCGGTTCGGAAAACAACCCAGTCATCGAGAAGAACCGGCAAGAAACTCGATCTGGTTTATCTTTTTAATAAATATATATAATATTTAGAATAATAATATATTCTATATAATAGTAAATGTCACAAACGTTTTTAATGGATGCACAGAGATGAGTCAATTACAGACATCACCATCGTTCACATATTGATCCACTCTATAATAGCCTTTTGACACCAAAACCCGCTTGACATGGTGCTTAAATTCGCAATCCGACAAATCGGTAATATCCTTTGGGACTTTGTTGTAAAATCTAACACTATTTCCCAAAAAACTGTTGCTGGTTTTACTAAGTCTAAAACGTGGGACAACCAGTTTGTCATAGTTTCTAGTATTTAGATTCTGCCGGTTTTTTACGAAATCTAGCTTTTCTAGGTTCTTACGGACATACATTAAATTGTCAAAAATGTATTGGGAGGCAGAGTTAAGATACCGTACTCCTTGAACTTGGTCTTTAAGGATTCGCGAGGTCTAATATTGTAGATTGCTCGAACTGCTCGTTTTTGTAATAAAAATATGGTGCCTACCTCAGCTGCTGTCCCCCACAACAGAATGCCATAAGACATTAGGCTATGGAAGTAGACGAAGTAGACTAACCTAGCAATGGCAATATCAGTTAGCTGGCGAATCTTACGTACGATAAATGCAGCAGAACTTAATTTGCTTGCCAATTGTTTAATTTGAAGTCCCCATTGTCTAGTGTGATACCCAAGAATACAGTATTATCATCTAACCCTACAAAATTCCCTTCGATCTTAATACTACTATCAACTTGTGGCACGTTATGCAAATTAAATCTCATACATTTTGTTTTACCTGTATTTAGTACTAAGTTATTTAAAGCAAACCAATGAAAAATATCGTTTAAAGTATTATTTACATACCCATCCTCTCAATCTGTCTTTTTTACTTTAAATATAAATGAAGTATCGTCTGTAAAAAACACCATGTCAGCACAGTTATTGACCATTAGCGGAAGATCATTTAATTTTGTATGATTTCAACATGTCTTTAGATACGTTTGTATTATCCACCAATACATTTGATGTATACATCTGCTAGATGTTTATAGTTTGATCATAAGCTCATCTAATATGACCATGTGGACTACAATTATAACATGCTAAATTCTGAAGAGGACTGAATCTAAAGTGGATCAACTTAAGAGGAGTAGTTAGCTTGGCGGGAATTAGAAAAAAACCTTATCGTCATGTTATGTTTATCTCAAGATGTTTTCTTTTACTAAAGATTCCAACTCTTTGCAGGATTCGAATCTACGTTCAGCGACGCGGTGTCTGCACAAGCTGACACTTAGGAGTCATCACATGAAAATGTTACCATGTGTACGAGCATTCGTACCAATTTTACTTAGTAAGTAATATGATTTTATAAGTAAACTCTTTCTAGAATTTTCCTTGGATTTTTTTTTTGTGTTAAGTCTGAATCCATACACCGTGGTATTATTTCTCATCCACTTCACTTATGTTAATGTCTACGTCCGGTATCGTGATACACCCGAGAGGCGAGACTACAACGCCACCCGGGGAACCACTATTGACCTGCGATACCGCGCTATTGACTCTATCGGGGTGTTACTACTGACCTCGAACGCTATTGGTGGAAGTTATCGGCTGTTCATTATTCATTCCGGTGTGAGACTACATCGGTGGCATATAAAGGGCAAGATGTCGCTAATCTGGGCGCACTCCTATGTGGAAGTTATTGTAAGGCGAAGCTCTGGCCAAATAAACAGTGAAAGTATCTACGATATATTTATTGCCATTCCTGACTGCATCGACCCTATACGTGATGAGTGTAACACTTATATTATTGTGATTATTGGCTGAATTATTCGAAAAATTATTTTTTTTAACATGTTTTTGGTAAACGGAAACTTTGTGATGAAATTATATTATGATAGCTATCGTTGAAAATTTGCCTTTAAATAAGTTTGCGTGTACCGATAGATGCACTTGAAAGTAAATTCTCCCTAGATTTCGCGTTTTCTCATTTTGTATTTGTCTCTTATATCGTCAGTCAGATATAAAAGGCACGATTTTGGTCATATAATAATAAATATTAGGCATATTAACGAAAATAAAAACGTAGAAATCAGTAAATAAATAAACAACACTACTGTTCTGTTTCATAGATTTTACAATAAGGCGGTATGTACAGAGAGAGCAGAGTGAAGTGAGGACAGTTTTCGTGCACAAGGAGAAGAGGGATTCGGTTATGTGTCGAGCTGACGTATCTCTGACCTATTGCTGGTTCCAACATCCGAAGGGAAAACAATATACTCCCGTAGAAAAAGTAGACGACGAGCAAGACTTTTGGTTAGTTCTTTAACTGACAAGGGATAAAATTAGCATATTTTTGTTACTAAGAAGGTTTTTTTAGACTTCATTTGAATTTTAGGCATTTGTATCGTTATTGCTCTCAGTTAATTTGTCATATAAATTCAACAAGTGCAAAATAGGGTTGATTTATAATTTAACAATTAAATGAAAATTGATAAATTTTAATTGTATTCATAGATAAAATGAGACCATAAATAAACATGTCCGGTGTTATTACAAAAAAGTTAAATACTTGCTTTAAAAAAGTTTCGAATAAAATGCACCGCGCTCGCCCTAGACAAGTTCGCGTTATCCTTTTTCGCAAGTCTAACCTAACGTAACCAAATCGAGACAAAAGAGCAAAATGGCGAACATTCAGCGACCGCGGTGCATTTAATTCGAATTTTTTTTAAAGCAAGATTCAATACGTATTTAACTTTTTTTGTAAATGTTTTTATTTAATATATTTCATGACCAAATTGACTGTCCACAAATTACTAATCACTTCAAATTTAATATTCCTACTAAGCTTCCGAGATCTAATAAATACGTTCCATTTTATATTTCTCATTCATGTACTAATTTAGGCTTTTACTCGCCAGTCAACAGAATATCTAGGTCATATAACTCACTCCATAAAACATGCGACATTTTCTCAATTAAACGAAATCATTTCAAAACAACGATAGAGACATATCAGTCTCTTCACAAGACACAGTTATAATTTTTTTTTTTTCAGTTTTTCCTATATTTCTCTTTCTGTTTCAATCTTCTCGTTTTTGTATTATCATGTAAATATATTTTTTTTATATGTAAAATAGTTTAATCTTTTGTTTTATTAGTATTTAATTTATTGTTGGAGAATGCCGTGGTTGTCTGTAAATATGACTACATTTATAATGTGTTACAATAGTTTTACTTTTTTTTTATATACTAACTAATGTATTGTCATGTTGACGATCCTAAAATAAATAAATAAAAATTTAATTTTAGAATAAGCGTACTATGGTCAACGCAATCAAAGGTCTTAAACAGATCGCAGAACACACCAATTACATCTTGCGAATCCTCCCAGGCGCTCAATATATAACTTATAAGAGTTGCACCCGCATCAGTAGTATATTTCAATTTCGTGAAACCAAACTGTCAACCATCCAGAAACTTTTGAACATTTAGAAATTTAAATGACATATTACGGAATTTTTGTCATAAAAAGGACTAAGAAAAATCTGTGATAGTATAAGGATAACTCACACTAACCATTTTTATATCTTATTAAGAAATAATAGGTTATTTGAGAATAAATAGGTTATATGTAGATCAGTAAAATTATTCACAGCATATAATTTTAGTAAATCTCTTAGAAGATATCACAATATGTCAAGTGGGTCTTAATGCATAAAAGGTTAATTGCAAAGTTATATACTATAGGGTGGATCAATATGTGAACGATGGTGATGCTGGAAATGACTCCTCTCTCTGTGCATCCACCAAAAACCAATGTCTCTAAAAATATGTTGCGCTATGTTATGTATAATGAAAAGATAAACCCGATCGAGTTTCTTTGCCGGCTCTTCTCGATGACTGGGTAGTTTTCCCAACCGGCGCAGTGATCGTTTTGACGTTCATAAGTGCCTAAATAGAATAATTTTTGATTTTGAATGATTTTTTTGAATTCGCGTACATTTAGTTACTAATTTCAATCGGTAACACTATTGCCTCTTGGTAATGAAAAACGTGGTAAGGAAACCTGAATCTGAGAAATGGTCTTGTACCAGCATATGTGGGAAAAGATATAAATTTTCATTTCTATATTTGAAATACGTCGTGGGCTGGCGCGGTGATTATATCCATACCTTTCTTCGGATAATGGCTTAAAACTGTACAGTGTGTACACAAACAAATGTGATAACACTGATTGAAAATTACGATTAACACAAAAGAAATCCTTTTGTGAAGAGACTTAGTAAGCTTCTTTGACTTTGATATATGTACTGTAAATATTAAAATGTCTAATAATGGATCAGAATTTACGTGTTGATATGGCATGTATAATGCTACTTTAATACACTGCATACATTCAATACATAGCATTTAATACACTTTAGGTGGTAGAGCCACGCCAAAGCTATTACTGGTTCTGCATTAATAGGTCGGCTCGTCTGGTGTACTACCACCCGGCCCCGCCAACAGAAACCCCGACATGAAAAGTAATAGTGCTTCCATTATTGTGTTTCGTTCGGTGAGCACCCGAAGCCCCCAGTACAAACACAGGCTGGCAACGCACTTGCGACTCCCCTGGTGTTGCTAGTGTCTATGGGCGGCGGTGATTACTTAACATCGGGTGAGCCGCCTGTTCGTTTGCCTCTTATGATATATAAAAAAATTGCAGACGTGTGAAGTCGGGACAGGTAGATAGTGAAATAATAAAAAACACTTTATTTTCACAAAATATATATAATTTGATTATCGAATTCATCGTTTAAAATCATATTTCAATAATACAGATAAAAACATTAATATCAAAACAGAAATAATAATTATGTATAATCGTATAGGAATAATAATAATAAAACCATTTTTATTTCATTTTTTTTTCACTACTTAACACTAAAATTGGCACTTAATGAGCACATTATAAAAATTTACAACCTATTTACAAATATCTATATACTATTCTGATAAAAATTATATAAAATTAGAGGATAAAGTAATAATGATTATGGAATTGAAAGCTTAGTTTAAAATAAATACTATTGTATCATCCAATAATGTCGTTAAGTCGGTTATAGTGTATGTTTATTGTACAAAATGTAATGTAATGTATTGTCGAGTTTGTTAATAACAATATTTCCAATGTAGTCACTATAAGAAATATTTTTTTCAATTTTTATTTAGATTTCTAAAGCTCAAGAGATGAAATGTATTTGTACGCTCTAAACTTTTGAATCACTAGTTACGATTACAAAAATCTGGTTACTAACTTATTGAGTAATGTTATATGATGTCTAACATAACGCTATAAACTTTAGGAGCAGAGCAATTAGCGTACAAAATGTAGGTGCAAAAGTACGCTAAACAAAAACAAAGTAATACTGCGGGTGTGTCGCGTTGCGCGCAGCGGGGTGTCGGGAGCGGAGGGAGAGATAAGTTACTGTTACAATAGGTCTAAAAATAAAAAGAACACGATAATTCAGTTTTAAACGTAGTTTTATGCAAATGAGAAATAAATCAGATAAGTTATACACTCAGACACTTGAAATTATGAATAAATATGTTTTTTTTTAGACATTTCCATTACTTTTTAAACATCCAAATATCATGAGGTCGACCGAGGTTAATGTTGATAATTTAAGACATCAACATCAGAAAACCAGCAATCTGAATTAATAATACATAAATTTATCACGATAATCTATTAATATTGTAAACGTTTTGTTCAACTATTAATTTACAACCGATTAATTTAAATTTTTATATCTTTTTTTAACTTTTCATTTCTTAGAATTCATACCACTTTTTTATGCTGACTTCATGAACTCAGATACTGTATGTGTTTTTCCGATAGAAAGAAGCGAACGGTAATATTTTTTACTCAATAATTTCATATCTAGTACCTACGCGTTTTAAATGGAAAAATGTACGAAACGTGTGTAAGAAAAACGTAGATTGAAAAATGCTTTTATTTTTATGAGAAACACAAGTGTAATAAATGAAATATGTGTAACCGGGATGTGTGAAAGTGAAACATTTTTTTGGGATTGTAGGCATATAATTTCGAAAATTATTCGATTTAGGATATTAACTTAGTGTTTTTAATCTTAACTCAATTAATTGGGAAATGGGATTCAGATTATACATAATATATTAATTACGCTTGGCTGCAGCCGTGCACCTTTCACTTTACCGCTCTACACCACGGCCGCGCGCCAGCTGTAATGCGACATGGGATAGACGGGAGAAAAAAATTCAGGCGATGGAAATTTCACTTTAACAAATGAAAAGGGAATTAAATATTAAAGTGGATGTTCATAAGCGTATTGTAAATAAAGAACTGATTTTTTTAAATGCAATTAATTATTTTATGGTCAAATTAATACGAAAGACATATTATTATTAAATGAAACAATAAATCCGATGTATAAATGAAATTATTGTAATTACCATTATTTCCATTATTATAGCCGACTATTCAACAATTATTATATATAATATAAAATAAATGTACCGATATTAATAAACAATCTCATCGTTTCCACGGAATTCAACTGGGAAATGTACATTTGAACTTAATTATAATACAGAGAGTAAGTAATATGCCATTAAGTATTGCCTACTGATTGATCTCACAAGATATTCTTCACAACCAAATTAGAGTATTCACTGAAGGGCACAGTATATACCAAGCACAATCATTCGTATGTAAAAAGTATTAAATCATTGTAACGAAGTTGATATTTTTAGGCAAGTAATCGAGTTGTATGCATACAACGTATTTACATACAGATAAAAATATTTTGAAGCGAAACTTCTGTAGGTACCTACTGTGATAAAAAACGTCACAGAATGACGCGTTGTTTGTGTTACGTTATACACCACGTTATATAACAATAATAGGCTTTTAATCTATTAATTTAAATACTATAATAAACTATTTTTGTAAGTTATAAATTTGATCTCATAGCGGTGTTGAAGAAAAAGTCTCTCATTATTGATATTATAACAAATGTTTTAAGTAAAGTATATTAAACTGAAAGAAGTTTCACTTCAAACTAAAAGTATTTTCATTGTAGATCTTTTTATTATATGATCACTAACTTGTAACACACTAACAAGTAACATCATGTAACACACTAAGCCAATGGACTCTCAAGTGCGCCTGCCCCGTATTCATCGCATTTTAACTTGATTTTAACTTTATATTTTGCCTCAACGAGAACTTATGCTGACTTTAAAGTTGGTGTTAACAGTCACATTAATTCTATAAGTTTTTTCATTTACCTATTTCATTTTTTTAATGCTAACTCTCACTAAGATGTAACATTATCGGTTATTCTAGAAACAGTATCGTGACATAACAATCCGAACTGTCCGGTCGTTTTGTCACAATCTGTAATAATGAGACCTATAAATGTATCATAAAATATTTTTAGCATTTATATTACTTATTTATAAATTATCATTTCTGTTTATTAGGAACAATAATAATTATATACATTGTATTATTATAGTTTAGGATGTTGTTATACAATTCAGAACTACTTTAGTCGAATCTACTAATTGACTTTAATATTATATGTAAAACTTATTAATAATATTCTAAATTCACTTCACCCGTTCAAAAGTATTATTATAACATTTAATGTAAAATATAGGAAGATTGAATAAATACAATACGGGATAGTTCTGTATTATACAACTCCGGTCGAATGTTTTCTTACAAATATTGTCCAATTATCTGGATAAATTAACCAAAATTATTGCTTAAAAATATTTATGAAATATCATGACTAATTAATTGTTTTGAATACAATAAGATATTTAAACTAACCCCGATATCGTTAATTTTTTATTAATGCACCAATTTACGCCAATTCTCACGTGCACATTGGCATATTTTGGATTAAAATCCCATTTTATGCCAATTCTGATATACACATCAGCATCCAATGTTGTTAACACTGCACGAGGTATGCACTGTGAATTTTACTATCGCCGATTAATATTTCTCAAAAATATTATAAATATTTTCTACCAAAGTGCCATTGACTTTATAAAGTTGTCAAATTTCATAAAAAACCTTTCGTAAACCTCAATGTAGATAAAACAAAAGCACCTAAAGAATATCAACTACAAAATATATATTATTTGTCTTGTATAGTTTAAAACAGATAAATTTACAAAAATACGTTACCTCTATATTAAAAGTATATTTATAAAAACGTATTATATCCAAATAAGATTTGACAAATTTAATAGTTAATTGAATTGTACACGAATAGAAAAAGAAATAAAAGTTTGAAATCTGTTTTTAACACCAACTTGGTGTTCTATCCAAAGTTGGCATATTTTGGTTTCTTATTAAATATTTATATCATTAGTAATAATATTGAAATAAAAGATTTTAAATTATAATAATTATGTATTATATTGGAATAGAATTCTTTTTAGTTACTAAATTTCAATTCAATTAAATGTATATGGAATAGTTAATCAATTTAATGACGAAGATACCTAAATCACTTGCACAATAAATAGTAAAAATACATAGTAAAATATAAATATATCATTTAGCTCATAAGTTTCTTATAATAAAGTAGATTAAAAACAAGAATTATCATAAAAAAAAGAATGCATTTGGAATTGTTCATGTTAATTAACTTAATAAAAAAAGTTTCATTATTTTATAAAATAATTTGATTGCTGTATAATCTTACGTATTTACATATAAAAATATACAACATTAACATAATACAAGTGTTCTGAATAAATAATCTATTTTAATACAGTTATTATTATTATGTCAAGTTGTTTCTTATTTGAGCAAACACACTGAATTTGCAAAATTTCGACTATATTCATCCAAAAAGAAATGCAATAGAAAATTCCTTAGTTGAACTTGTACCGTATTTGACCTAACTACGAACCTTGTATTAGCTGGCTCCTTTCTCCGCTTTCTCCGCATTCTCCGCATTCTCCACTTTCTCTTCTTCCGGCCACAGCACGTCAGGATGGTTCAGCATGTAATAAGTCATGTGCTTCTCACTGCCGTAAGTAGACGCCTTCGTACCAAGACACATGAGGAACTGGCTCTTCTCCAAACTCTTATCACAGTCGACCGAATGGAATATGTGCACTAAACTATCGTCCGCTATCCTGTACACGCTTAGATTAGACTTTATCAAGGTCTCAAACAGTTGTACGTCCTCTTTACCCCAACCCTTTATCGTCAGGTCGAAGCCACCAATTCTCTCAAAATCACACTTATATATACCCAAAATCCCAAAACCGTATTGCCTGAAGTATCCATTGTCGTCGTTTATTTCTTTAGTATACTTCAAATTTGTTAATTCCTTCTCAGTTTTAATTTCCTCTTCCTCTTGTGCTTCATTTTCGATATCAGCATCGACGGTTATCGTTTCACCCTTGAATTTATTATAGTCTTCGCCGTTCACTACATCTGGGTTATATTCACTGAACACGATAGGGAAGTAAACATTATTATATTTTATAGTATTTATACGTATCCGCCTAAGACTGTCGAAATTAAACATTATATCGACATCGATGAAGAAGATAAGATCATCACTATTACACATTTTAAGGCCTTCAGTTAGAGCTGCACCTCTGGAGAAGACGTTCGAACCCATTTGTACGACTCTAATATCTTTTCCGTACATTTCATTGTAATAGTTGATTAATAATTCAGCGTTCCTATAATCTAATGGATGTTTACTATCTAAATACACGACGACAATTAGAGACACGGCTTCGTTAGTTTTCAGAACGATATCTTCATAATTCCTCATGAACCGGCCAAATATCTCTTGCCTTCCAGACAGAGGCAGTATAAAATGTATTCGCCTGTCGTACACAGGATATTCTTCGGAATCACCACTGTTCCATTTCAGGACATCTGGTAAGTTGTTGTGCAGTTTCATGAGACCGCTTTCGAAAGCTTCCCTGACTTTTAGTTTACCGAAGTCGAGAAAACTGTTCTGGTTTGCACCAGACTCATCAAAGTCTTCATATTCGTTTATTATTGGTTGGCCCTCTTCGGGATTCTCTAGTATATCTGGATCTTCGAATGGAGGCGGTTCTCCCATTGGCAGTTCTCGGAGTTCCATTCCTGTAAATTTAATTAATTTATATAAGTATTAACTGTGACTGCAACCAAAGCTAGATCAGTCTTAATAAACAAATCAGGAACTTATAAATTTTCAGAACATAGGAGGACCCAACGATCTCTTATGCAACAAATGTCATATAATTTAGCAAGCATTGTATCTTGAACTAAAGTTATATCTAATTTTGTTATTGGGTCTTCAACTGTGATAAAATTTAAAATACCTAGATTGCCTGTTCTTTTTTGACTTGCTTTTCGTTTATTTTATTTTTTTTAGCTTAATTTTTTTTAGTATTTTAAGTTTATCCTTACTAATTAACTATCATTCGTTTATTTCATTTCATTTAATGCCCTAAAATTATTTGTATACTTACTCCATGGGTGGTGAAGTGGATTGTTCTCTAAGAACTATGTTTTTTTTCTGTAATATTGCTTACATGTATATCTGAGTACAATTGTTTGTTGCCCTTAATAAAAAAAACTGGACGCATAGACTACACAGAAACCCTGTTATTAGGAATAAGTATTAAATATATAATTTGAGCGATGTTGCTTTCACTTCATTTTTGAGTAATTCATACTAATACCACAAATTTGTATTCATTATTTATTTCCGTTTTGAAAAAATGATTAGTCATATTGTGACTTAAGTGAGAACTGTCCGCGTGGCAAAAAACATTTGTGATTTTACTTCATATATTAGTGAGGTTTATGAGAAATTAATAGGAATGGTTTTCGGTCAGAATACAATTATTATAGATATACAAAACTCATCTTTAATAAAAAAGAAGTTAAACTAAAAAAATAAATTTTGTGACAAAATACGTTTAAAATTTGACCTCATTGACACTCACACACCTCATTAAAATTTGACACGTTCGACTTAAAATTATCTTAAAAGTAAATAAAGTACTTCATGTCACTTCTAAATGTAAGAATAAATAGTGTAATTATATTGATTTTTGGTTGTTGTAAAGAATATCACCATTTGTAACCGAAAGACGTTTGAATAAATATTTAAAAAAAGTTCGTAGTTAATTCACTTTTTTATAAAACGGTTTCAATACACACGGAGTAACAGCATAATGCACTACAATAATTAGCATAAATGTTAATTAAGTCGCAAAGTTATAGAAAAAATACGTACAATTAAAAAAATAAAATTACATAAATCTGAATTAATGTATTTTTTGAATTAATTAAAGTAAATAAAATAATTACTTTTTATAAAAACATTGACTTATTACATTTTACTTCACTTTATTAACTATCGTCGGAGATTAAGTTTCTCATGCGTTTAAATCAAAAAGAGAACAACAGTCATCTATTCTCATAGTTTTAATCGTATTGAAGGACCAACGTGTAAAATAACATCACATAAATACACAACCCTTTAATAAGACCGACTTATACCGGCCAACTACCAACGTTGGGGCAAACGTTATTTTGTTGGCAACACGTTGGGCGAATAGTGTTAGGGACAATGTTGGAACAAAATGTGGAGCCGGTCTACAAAGACTTATGAGAAGAGAGAGTAAAAGTGTTCCTTTGATTGTGTGTGAACTGAATTACGCCGGGCAACTAACCCAAACGTTGGGACCAACGTAATTTTATCGGCAACACGTTGTGCGAATAATGTTGGGACCAATGCTCGAAGCAAAGTCTAGTGTCAGCTAAGAGGTAAGAATGTAAATACGAAGCAACATAAATTGGCAACTTAAGGATATAACTTACCAGTGAAGGACTGCTGCAGGTAGGCGTGTCTTCTTACTGCTGCGGTCATCTTCCTTCCCCTATACCTCCTGTACTTTAGGAGTAAATCGAGTACGTGGTCAGCTCCATGCAGAGGTTGCAGTCTCGTGTAACCGTACAATAGTTCATTGAAGTCGATCACACGACCTCTTTGTCGCGACGGTGCGTTAATGATCTCCATTACCTAAAATTCAAAATATTCATATTTATTTTCTACTGAATATTTTCATACTAGAGCTGAGTATTTACTTTGCAAACTATCGATAGTTTTGCGTTGTATTTAATAATCGCATATGATATATTAATTATACTTATTTGTTATTGGTCATCAACGTGACAATATATTTGTAAATATGCTAATACTAAAAAGTTTAAAATTAAAGTTAAATGTAAACGTATTTATATACAATTACGGCATATTTCAACCATAAAAGAAATTTTAATAAAATTAAAGAATTAACTATTCTACAGATTAAAAAAAACATGAAAACTAACAAACTAAAACAGAAAGATAAATAAAATACTAAAATAACTAACAAAATACTAAATATACTAATACTTAAAATAGAAATATTATTAATTTCCTTAAATATATGTACAATTTTATACTTTAAACAGCCATATTCATTGTAAATCACAAATAATTATAAAATTTTCGTCTCATCTTTGACACTTAGTGAAAAGAATCAATCAAAGTTCTATAATAAACTTACTAAGCACATTACTTATTTACCTAATACTTAGTACAAGGATCTTGCAAAGAAAATTTTATTGTAAAATAATGTCTCGATGTAACTGCATTCCACTGACGGAATAATATAATTATTAACAAGATCGATAAAAAATGTCCGCCGTGGTATATATTTATCTCTAAAGGATAACCCACATTAACCATTTTTATCTTTTTACAAAAATAGTTATCTGTTAGTTACCAAGCTATTTTATACAATATAGTATTATTCCTTATCCAATTAAATACATTACATACGTTGTACGTGTCATGTAGGTCAAAACTGCCCTTAACAGTATTTCAATTAAAATGTATAATTGCACCCGTGCGAAGCTGGGGCGGGTCGCTAGTATATTATAAATAGCGAAGTGGTTGTGGTGTAACGTAATGTAAAGTGGTTGTAATGAAATTTGGCACATAAGACGACTAATCAGGGCTGGTTATTACGATGTGCCCAGCCTTAAAGATATTTACAAGCTGAATGACAATAAACACTTACGAGGTCATCTCTTAAAACTTAGTGAAACGTTAGCAAAAAGAAACCCAGTGAAGCACTTCTTGCCTAACAGAGTGGTCGCAGTATGGAATAAACTCCCAGAGAAAGTTGTGATGGATCCCACCATAAACTTTTTGTAAGAATAGTTTGGCCCAGTCAAGTTATTTGATACGCACACATCAGCTCATTAGCTGGTAGTGTGTTATACCAAATAATAAATATGTCGTGAGTAGGATATAGGATATTTTAGTCCCTCAGAAAAGAGGGCAGATCATTATTAGTATAACGACTATATATTATAAAACAAGGTCCTCTGCCACGTCTGTTTGTCTGTCTGTTTACGAAAAACTCAAATACTACTAAACGGATTTCCATGCGGTTTTCACCAGTAGATAAAGTGATTCATGAGGAATATTTAGGAACATAATTTGTCTTTTTTTTTAAATCAGGACGGAACAGCGTCCACTGGGCCCACTAGTAACAAATAAACACCAACACTGCTCGAATAGCAAAAGGTCAATGTTGAAATCTCCATTTTAAAGGCACAATTTGGTGTTACTCCACATAATTGATTCATCTTAAACACATTGATAGGTTCCTTAAAGAGTATAGACTTCAGTTTAATACTAGATAAAATAAATAGGGTACACCGAGGAATCAACACAAAGAAAAAGAGTATCAATTTACAGATATATAAGGTTACATAATATAAATTACAGTATTCGAAATTTGATTTGGTAACAAGACGGCTGGCTAAGATTGGATTGATTTAGTTTGTAAAGCGTTGTCTCCGTCACCGTATGTATCTCGGTACCCTGTAACAACAGTCGTTGGCAGAATCGCAACATATTCTTACCTCTACCGTATGTGCCACAAATACAACACTATTCAATCTGAATTTGATATTTTCTATTGTTCTTTATCCCTAATAAAATTTCAATCAATTAGCAACCTGTCTTCTAGTAGACTATTACTGCCAGTGTCAAGTGAGTTGAGTGAGATATTACAAGTTTCTTGATACATTTTCAATGAACTAACAAGATGGCCACCATCTTGTTAGAACTTTTCATGGAGTTTTTATGGCATCTCAGAATTCTTGGATCGTTATATTATTTTCCATTCAATTCACTTATGTACAATAAACAAACTATATTAGATAAAACACTGCCAATTTTACATAATATAGAGTCAAGTAACACAAGATTATGAATCAAATATAAAATCCACTACAAGACAGACCAAAATCCCGCCAAAAACTCGTAGATTACATTAATAACAACTTCACTATTTTAATGTCAACAGAACGTAACATCTATTGCAACCAGCTTTGTGAAATCAACAAAAAAGGAAGTGTCATCACATGCATAACTTTTTTGTTGCGCATAATTTTATATCTTCCAAAATAGACATTGAATCGTTATAGTGTAAAGGACAATTTGGAGCTACGTTAAATGCTTAACATATTTAATTGTATAAAAATGTATATTATACTGATCAATCAACCTATCAAAAAATAACAATTTCAATTCAATATCCGAATCCCGGTACATACCAAGGAATTTTTCGGAATTCGTGTACATTTATTTAAATTGGTAGCACTATCGGCTGACGATGAAGTAAAACATCGCGAAGAAACCTGAACCCGAGAATTGTACTTGTAGTACCATCCCGTATATGGTAAAATATTGAACTGTGGGGTTTTCAGCGTTTGCAATCGCCAATACGTCGACCATACTTTTCTTCGAGAAGAGTCAGTAGATCTTTTTTAAAAGTCGATGTGATGATATACTCACTTCTCTGATAACGTCATCCAGGGCTTCCCTCAGAGGCTGTTCTATCCTTCGCTTGGGGTTGGAATGACTGGAAGAGTATAGTGACTTGCTTATAAAGTCAAATTCAACAATATCGTCGATAGTATCCGCTTTGTATCTGTTCATATCGATTGGGGCACCTGGAATATAAAATTATATTTGTTTTAGCAGATGTTGTTGTTAATCGCTACAAAACGGAATACAATAGAGTCTCAGTCACGCGGCACTTCAGTAGTACGATACGTTCCTATTTTCCTACCGTTTTGTATACCGGTGTAATATAACCTCCAAAAATTCAATACAGTTTTTCTATACAATCTAATATCCATCATCATCTTCCATTAAAATTCCATTAATCCGAAGCCCATGGTTTTCAATATTGCCAGAAGTGTGAGTGTATAGTGTATTTATTGTCTACTAATATAAACAAGTCTAAGGAAGGTAAAGACAGTGCTTATTGGCTATGCATAACATACGTATATAATACCAAAGTTTAACCATGTTAAAACACTCGCCGTATCTAGGGATACTATATATATGCTCATTATTCACACTCAGTAGCTCAACAACATAACAGATCACTCCCAGATATTATTACGTGCAAACATAAACACAAGTAGGTACACGTATGGTGAAAGGGTTTTTCTTTATTTTCGACCTTGGTTAGTTTAGCCGATAGCCAAGTTGTCAGATACAAAATGCATTAATTTAATGCAAATAGACATGTCTGCCTCACTAATTCTTATATATACGAATAGTTTAGCTAGTTTAATTTGGATAGATTCGCATTATTGTTTTTATTCGGACTGACAACGCTATTGACCTAGCAAGGTCTTAACAGCTTCACCGGACTACTAAGGCGAGCCGACACTCAGCCGATTTTATTTGATAACTAGCCCAAGGGTGCACGGCACATCTCGGCTTGGGCTGTTGCCTGATACATGCAATTCGTGACCTATCTGAGCTCACCTAAGTTTAAGTTTCATAAGGGAAAAAATTAAAACACTTCCACTTGCGTGTATGTGGGCACGTGTGTGGAGGTGATATGTGTAATGTTGTGCCAGTGATATGAGAGTTTGTGTGAGTGTATCGCCACGCCGAGGGAACGGACTTAATTTGCATTATTGAGTCTAAGGCAATAATAGGCGAAGGCACAGTAACTTTGACAGCCTTAAACTTGTTGCCAAGGGGCTGAGTGCCTTAAACACTTCTAGGCCCGTGAAGCTGTGAAGACCCGTTAAGACCCAACTACAAAAAGCAGGAAGTTCTCACTCAGTTCAGGTTTATTTTTATTATATTCGTTACAACAGAATTTCATCAATTATAGACCGATTTGAAACGTTATTTTTTATTGTCAAGGGATAATTTTCAATTGTAATTTTACCAGCATTGAACCTTTCAAAGTACACGATTGAACTTTATAAAAGGGATACTGGATAGATGCATGGCAATCAAACACTAAGTAAGCACCAAACTACGCTCAATCTGATTGTGGTCTATTTTCTTATAAATGTACTCTATTTATTGATATTGTTTTATTTTTTTTGTTAATTATCATTTCGCATATTCACTTGTGTACAATAATCAAGCGTAATATTACGCAATTTGCGACTAATGTTACTCGATATAGGGTCAAATAACATAAGATTCCTATTAAAATATAAAAGACCACTTCATAACAGAATAATAGTCCATCAGAACGTTTCTACTGAGCCACCATAGCTTCATTTAGTTTAATTACAATTAACATGACACAAAACTTTAACATAGCAATTATACATACAACCTGTTATAATAGTATAAAATATGAAATAGGCTATAGAAAGTTTCTTACCGTCGCATAAAGGGTAGACAAGTCAAGTAACATAGCTGGCGCAAGCTTTGACGCAATTCCAAGTGAAAGTACCTTTTACGTAAACTTTGAGAATGAAATGACAAATGGCAACAAACGTGATGACCCAATAACCCGAGCTCGAGAGATATCGTAAGATAATTCCAGTGTTGCTAAATTATTATAACATTTTAACCTTATGGAATATTAATGTGTGTTTGATGCAGATATGCCTATATGAATATTTTAACACGTTCGCTTTGAAGGAGGTCGTAACGACCTCCTACATGCTTATCACAGTATCCATAGCTAAAATATTATCAATGATACCTTTCTTGCACTTAATAGCTATAATTATATTAAATACTTTTCTCAACAAGCGGTGAAATCTAACGACAAATATGAGGTCATTTCGACCTCATGTTTTCATAATGAAACGCATTAAAATTTAAACGGATTCTGTCAAGATTGTGGTAATTATTAACTATAATGCTTTGTCCCAATTTTTACGGTAAAACTGAGACATTTGCGAATTACAATTGTAATATTTGGGAGCGATCATCTCTTAAGAGGTATTTGGTAATCCGAAAACAACAGCGCCCACGGGAAAATCAAAGTAATCCATCGCTGATCACCGTAATTTTACTTCATCGTATAAGCGTCTTTTTACTATATACACAAAGGAACCGATGCTTTAAGAAAGTGAGAACACACGAGTCTGAAGACTGTTTTAAAGCTTTACAATTCAATATATGTATTAACTAAATTGTGTAGCAACCGCAAAAAGTGGCACGTGGTTAAAAATACAAAAACGTTTTATTCAATTCAGGTCCTGAGAAGGCCCTTATGAACGTCAAAGCTACCACCGTTTTGGACAAACAATCCAGTCGTCGAGAAGAACCAGCAAGAAACTCGATCTGGTTTATCTTTTCATGATACCCATTTTTATAAACATAGACAGTTAAGTTTGATTTTGGTGGATGCACAGAGAGGGGCGTCATTTGCAGACGTCACCATCATTCAAATATTGATCCATCCTATAATAGAACCCTTTAAACATTAGATCCCGCTTGATATGGTGCTTAAACTCATGATCCAGGTAATCGATAATGTGATTTGAGACTTTATTATAAGACCTTACATTATTACCTAAAAAAGTGTTATTGGTCTTAGTGGGCCTGGAACATGGAATGACCAATTTGTTACTGTTTCTGGTATTTAAATGATCTTGGACTTTTACTAGATCAACTCCCGCTACTTTTGAAGCCTTTACTTTTTAATGAGGGATCCCATTCGTGTGCCGTCGATTCCTTTCACACTTTAAGATATATCCCAGGTTTATCGGGATTGTGAATCTTACCTAGTATTCTATTATCTCCTAAGTATTCCGGCTCTCCAATCTTGGCTGGGAAGATCGGCACGTCGCCAGGTAAACGGAAGTCATCTACATCATCAGCGGACACACCCAAATGGCGGAGCGCCGTCGCAATATCTCTATGGAGGTCCAACGACCTCTCCCGCAACTCCTGGATTCGAAGGTTCTGGAAAATTAAATTTAACATATGATATATATCTATAACGAAGCTTAGAACATCATATTAATAAACTAACGACCCGCCCCGTGTTTGCACGGGTGCAATGTGATAATATGGTGTGATTATAAGCAATTTAGAATCATTTTTTGGTGCTCTGACATTCACCGTTCACCAAAATGAAACGCGCTTCTAATCTACACTAATTGTTCGATATAATGAAAATGTTTAGTGAAGAAGGGTTAATACTGTAATGTTTGACATAATGTCGCAGATGTGCGACTATTTGTAAATAGTATGTTAAAGACAATAATGGTTATGGTTAGAATCGTTATGGTGTGCAATCCTTGGAAGATATCATCGTAGACATATCAAGCCAAAATTCCATAATATACTTAAATACATTAATAATACCAGTTAATTAAGTAATTAAATTAATGATTTATTAATTATATTAATTCTTTAATATATTTCAATCTATCTTATATGGTTTAGCAACGTAAACACCGGAAAAATATACTTTACAAGTCGATTACAACACCAACTTCTACTTCTACGATTATAATATATTTATGTTATAGATACAAATCTTACTGAAAAAATCACTAACCGATAGTAAAACTTATTAAAATTCACTGATTAGTTTAGAAAAACTAAGAAACACAGACAGAGGCGAAAAACGACTTTATAATATTTATTGATATTATTTGTTACACCTTTACACGAATACATATTATTTAAATGATATAAATAAAGTAAAAAATTGTAATAATAACAAACAAGCTTTTGCCCTCGGCTTCGCTGGCGATAGTATAATATTCGCATTTTTAATATTAGTTAGAATTATAATAGCAACAATTAATAACAAACGCGACTGAAGTAACAGCTATCTGGATATAAAACTCTCAATAGTATTATCGATCGACGACAGTTAAAAAGTTCTAATAGAATTAAATGCACAATATATTCCTTTATCAATAAATACGGTCTGATAACAGAGACATGCAAAGGTTAATGCGGCCGTTAAACCCGTATTATCATATTTGCATGCGTTTTTATCTCGCCAATGTTACATTATTCTTGCGATTTTACGGAAATTCAAAATCTCATCATAATACTTGTAAATAACTTTAAACTGTATATTAGCAAGCGTAAGTTAATAATTATTAAAATACTGTTACGTTTAAATTACGTAATAGATTCGCTTTCAACAAATCCTTGTCTATACTTGGTTTTTTCTTTATCCACAATGGGCGTAGAATCATTATTTGCCAGTGTCAATGGTTTCGTTTCAAGGATATATTACGTGTCCAATTTTAGTTTCTCGCTCCTAACACGATCACAATTGACTAGTTTGAACTATTGTAACTTATATTTCACGAAACAGGTCACGAATTAGGTGTTCACACTTTTTTTAAATGACAGCTTTCAAAATTTCTAGAAGCGAGCCTGTGTGATGCCATCATAATTACGTAATTAGAGTTCAAAACGATCTTATCCTCGAAAGCATTGTGTTTTTTTTGTCTAAGCCTTTGTTTATTCAAAGTCGTTTAGACATCTTATCGTAAAGTAGCGGCCGGCGGTAACCTTACTAAAACTTTATAAGGAGGTTTTGTAGCGATTCCTCCGTGCTGTTATTTTAAATTCACTTCATTTGCGCACAATATATATACATATTAAAAAAACGTGTTAGTGTTTTAAGTCAAATCCGGCAATCACAGATAATAAATAAAAAAGTAAGTAGGTGCATATAAATGTAATTGAAATATTAGTAGTTTGTCCAGACTGATCTCCGAAACATCTGAACCGATTATGATATAGCTTCCGTTGGCATATAAAGTAAATTTCAGAGTACCAAATATACTACATATCATTACGGTTCTTCACGTGGATTAAGTAATAATGATAAATTAAAGAAAAATAAAGAATAAAAGAAGAACTGAAATTAAGCCCGTTCTCATGAAACAACTAAACCAAATAAAAGTAAAGTTATAATTACTATATAAGACTACAATTACTGTAAGATTTAATGCTAAAAACATGAGGCAAAAATAATACATAACTATAAAAAGTAGAGAATTGCGATCAATAAATAACTCATCCATCAGTTCATATCATTTGCAGTGCAATCAAATTGTTAATTGGATTATCAATATGTTAATTATCTATTGCAATCCACCCCGCGTACAAGTCGTATCTCTATCAAATACTGCAGAATAGGGAAGTGTTATTTTAAGTTGTTTTAAGTGAAATATATTTATAAGGGTTTGTCAAAATAAAAAATAAGATAAATGTATGAAAACACACAGATTATTTTATTATGTCATCTACTTTGTTTAGTTTCAATTTACCCAAATATATTTTTTTCGAACTGTCCACGCTGTTGACCTCGTATGGTCTTAACAGCTTCACTGGACTACTAAGGCGAGCGCTTAAGGCACTCAGCCGATTTTATTTTGACAAATAGCTCAAGGGTGCACGGCACACCTTAGCTTGAGCTGTTGCCTGATACATGCAATTGGCCAAATATGCACCATTGATTGTCTATGTCTACGGATACAATGAAAATGTATCAGTTTTTGTTTTTTAAGTTCGAGCTACTTCGTCAGTTTTGGTTTTATACTTGGCGTAATGAGTTTAGGAATATGTATGGGATTTTAATCTTTTACGAGGTTGAGAAAAATTTAATTATAGTAAAAAATTTAGTTTATTTTATGAATGTGGTAGGTAATACTTAAATTGTTTTTTTAATCATATACTTATTGTGGCGTTTTGTAAGAAATCGCGAAGAGTGAAGTTTTAGCTTAAAATAGATATTGCAAACACCGATGTAACACACCAAGAGGTTAGAATAAAAACAATTTCCTTTCAAATAAGCAATTTATGAAAAATGTATACAAGCCCATTACTTTATAACGGCTGTACCTAGTCGGATGATCGTTTTTATGTTGCGTTTATAATCGTCAGAACAAGGTTGGTATGAAAGAAAAGTGAAAAAAACTGGGTTAAAAATTTCATTACAAAAAACTGAATGAGACAGAGGTCAATTGGAAAATTTATAAAATATTGACGCAATTGCCAGATTGAGATTCAATTGTTCAGTTGCAGTTATATTTAACGACATGTTCGTTCTGCAGGATATATTTTATCTTATTTAATACAACCGTGTGAAGCTGGGACGAGTAGCTAGTTTTAAATATATTTGTTGAAACATTTATTCACATTTAATATATTTCGTTATTTATACTATCAGTAAAAAAAGTCGAGACAGGTAAGGACTGCCCACAGAAGAGAAAACGCAAAACAATGAAATAACTGTGATGCATCGAAAATGGAAGGATTTTATTTTATTTTTTCCCTTATCAAACTGAAATAGTTTAGAAAATTATCCAATACGAAATATACATAAGAGTTGTTGATGTATGTATGCTTGGTACCCCATATGTTGCAACAACTCTTATATGTATGAATAGTTAGTTTAGCTTAGGTTAGCTCAGATAGGTCATTCTGCGAGGAAGTCGTCTCGCAGAAGGAAGCGGTGGAGAGGGTCCGGGATGAGGACCCTCAAAGTGGCCGTCTCCGCCAACGGAGGACAGGCAGGAGGAGGCGGCAGTGTGACCGTCGCCTCCTCCCATAGTAACCGGAACTAGGGAGGATGGGTCGGGGGGCCCATCTTCCCATTGCACAGGTCCGTCGGACGGAGGAGACGGCCGGTGTTTACCCGGCTGTCTCCTAACAAGACGGGGCGCGGCGGCGGCGCTTTCGGTGCTGGACCAACCGCTGGGGCGGCACGATGAAATCTATAGAGATCTCGTGTCGCCCCAACTATAGCGGCAGACGTACACCGCGGGGTTTTTGTCCGTGCAAGTCGGGCATAACACACTCTCTCCCTCGAAGGACTGGTGTATCCATAAGGGATTTCCCCACGTAAAAAAAAGCTCATATAGGTCGCGAATTACATATAGACAACAGCACAAGCCGAGGTGCACCCTTGAGCTAGTTGTCAAAATAAAATCGACTGAATGCTTTATACGCTCGCCTTAGTAGTCCGGTGAAGCTGTTAAGGCCTTGCTAGGTCAATAGCGTAGTCAGTTCGGAAAAAAAGTAAAATAATGCATGTTAATAAAAACATGGCGGAATATGAGCAACCGAGCGGATGTTACCGAGAAATTACTAGGATTTTATAGCACAACCAAACAAGACCTTTTTCGTGTGAAAGATGAAAGGGAGCGAGCAGCTGCCGACCGACGGATCGTTAAGGGATTTATTACAGCCCTGTGTGTTTACAGGCGAATAGCGCAATTCATTCGCACGCATATGTTAAGCTTCAAACAATTTCTAAAATCCGTTGAAATTGTTATACTTTTAACCAATATTAATAGACGTATTACAGCTTTCATACTAATCTTTGCGTAATGTACACACAGAATAATATAGGTCATTGTGTCAGCATATTTTCACCTGATATCGAGCCAAAAGTAACGAAAAGCGTAGTGGTATAATTACTCGAAATATACTCGTGTCTACCGCCGCGCCGTTACTCTATGCATACCGCTTATTTGGAACTATACGATCTTATATGTGAATGTTAATTGATCTTTTTTGGTTTTAAGAAATTTATTTCACAAGAAGAACATAGTTCACTTAATGATAATTAATAATCTTTAACATCATCCAGTGCTACAGAAAGAACAAGAAATCACTTACAAAACATTTCTATAGATAGAATATTGACGAAAAAAAACAAAAGATGTCACGCTATGAACAAAATAAATATTTGTAAAACTTATAAAATATATAAACAGTTTTAGTTTTATTTTGAATTCATTTAAGGATTCCATTTCACTTAGTTTTTTCGGTAATTCATTAAAGTAAATATAATATCTATGTATAATGTTATCTATATTTTGTTAAACACATAACCATTTATTTATTACGTGGCGTGGTAGAGCTACGCTGAAGCTATTACCACCGACATAGTACCACCCGACCCACAGAAACACCCACGTGAAGCAACAGTGCTTTCATTGTTGCGTTTCGTTCGATCAGTGACAGCGACGAAAGCCCAGCTCTCCTTCCCTCTCCTCTCCCCTCCCCTCCCCACTCCACCCACCCCTTCCCCCTTCCCCCAAGCACAGGGTGGCAACGCACTTGCGACTCCCCTGATGTTACTAGTGTCTATGTAGTTAGACTAGATTAGATGTGCACAGGCCGCATTACCACGCGTCTCTAGTCTGACTCAAGCAGCGTACTTGCAATACGGTCGGTCACGCTTGCTTGCATGTCATGATGCGAAATCATAATTTTATCTCCTCCCCAGAAACTACCGTTCAACGCACCTACAGAAGTTTTCACTTCTAAAACTATATATTATATACATAAAAAACCACGTGAATGCTACATCGCCATATCCGTGGTAGCATTGACGTCAAAAGTAGAATTTTATAATTATTTAAATCATCGTCTTTATATCAGAAATTATTTATTTTGTAGGTAAATTTGAAGACAGCCTTTAAATGAAACTAAAATATTGAAGATGAAGTAATTTTCCTTAAGAACATTCCAAGTACATATGTTCGATACCGGGAATTGTTTGAGTCTTGAACTTGATTTAGCGCGTAAACACATAACGCGTGTAAGAACTGAGCGAATCATCCGTATAATTATTATCCAAGACGGGTTGATTCTGAGAGTGTTTTAATTTTAAAATTTCTTGTATATTTTGAATACTTTATAAGTTTTAACGTTTGAGGAAAATCTCATCTGATGTTAAATAACGATGCGGTATAACACGGTAAACTCGTTAAAGCTGGAGAAACTGGCTCTCAAGTTCATCTGCCGGTACGAATTAACAAGTGCTTGAAGACTGATTTTCAACATGAAACTGGTGGTAACGAGCCTAGTGGACTTAGAACGACTTAGAAGACCTGTCACCATGCAAGTTGTATGTTGTATTATTTATTTTATTAATCATATGTTTGATAAATAAATTCTAACACTAACGGAATTCGTAGTGTTCAACATGAATATTAAAATTATATATTTAATTAAAAAGATAAGTGCAAGTAGGTTTAAAATTTGGGACTATATATGTATTTTTATGTGAGAAATAAAAGATGTATTCTATCACTATGCATTCCATATTTTAAAAAAACTCATTAAAAAGATCCGTAAATCTCAACAATAGCATCACCTAACCCAATAAATAAAATATAAAAGTCATGAAAATCGATGAAATCTTTTATAAAGAAAAGAATTATAACACAGGATTTTACATAATGAGACGATATATGTTATTTTACTTAAAACAGTTAGAAATATTTTGCATTTTATAGGGTTTGTTATGTAATGTTATGTTAACTACCATACTCGAATTAAAAATATGTCACAAGGCACTTATATTGTTCCCATAGCTGCACTTAAGAGCCTGCATTTCTCTAGGTTAAGCGCGTTACCATAGACAACATCGAATTGCAAACGGCTTCGTGAAATACAATGCCTTTAAATTTATTAATGAACAAGATAAAAATATTATCACAGATTCACGTGTATACCAGTGTATTTTATTTATTTTCTATCTCATTTCTCGTATATAATGAATCTTCTTACTCTTTTCCTCTTTATTTGAATACCGATTCGTGGAATACAATTTTAATATTGAAATTGTTAACTTCAGAATAAGCACCGATAGATGTTCGCGGCCTTAGACATGTGTATCAAGTTTTACAAATAATCTCAGCGGAAACTGATGTTTTCATTATAAAATAATTTAACATACTTAGAAGTTTAACAATAACATCTCACGCGAATATATATATTAACAGAAATAATTTACATTAAAGTTTACTTTGCAATCTCAAGCGGTTTATTCGATTAATTATATGGTTCAAGAACATTCCTGTTTTTAATCATACGATAGGCTTTTATCGTTTATCTTTCATCGAGTTTATGTACATGTTTATGATCATCATAAATACAGTATAATTATTCTATGGTATTGATTAGTTTGACTATACGTATAACATAAAGCAGTGTTAGAAACACATAAATATCGCGTTTAAAATCTGTTGCGAAATCAAAAACATTTTATTCAATTTAAGCCCTAAGAAGGCACTTATGAACGTCAAAACTATCACCGGTTCGAAAAACAACCCAGTCATCGAGAAGAACCGGCAAGAAACTCGATCTGGTTTGTCTTTTTAACAAATACTAGTAGGCGCCCAGAGGTCGACATTCGACCATAGTTCATTGATTTTTTTTAAGTTTGAATTTTATTAGGGTTAATATCATTGTTGAATGTAGAATGAAAAAGGGTAATTGAAACGTAAGAGTAAAATAATACATACAGCCGAGCATTGCAACCTCTTTCGCAACCTTTTTTGAAGTTCTTTATTGACGGATGTCAAATTGTCTTTTTTATTTACATGTGTGTATATGTTGTGTAAAATTGAAGTATTAGTGTGAGTAATGCATATTTTAATTAATTTAGTGTACTTCTAGTGCACTTTATATAAAATAAATAGGTTTCTGCACTTCTCCTCCATATAAACTTTAATTATGCCAAATTTCACGTTCATTCGTTCGCGCAATTCCGTTAAAAAGGGATACAAAGTTTAGGCTTCACGTATTAACATATAGATATGTAAAATATAGAATACATTCAGTACACGTCACAATCGTTTTTAGTGGATGCACAAAACTGAGTCAATTCCAGACATCACCGTCGTTCACGTATTGATCCACTCTATAATAATAGCCTTTTGACACCAAAACCCGCTTGACATGGCGCTTAAATTCACAATCCAGCAAATCGGTAATATCGTTTGGGACTTTGTTGTAAAACCTAGTTTGAACGCCCTTCTCTCTGAAATTAGGGCGCTTTTTTTCCGAACTGACTACGCTCAAGACCTAGTAAAGTCTTAACAGCTTCACCGGACTACTAAATTAGGGAACATGTATTAATAACTTCACGGGATCAAGGGGAGAAGGGTCAAGCCGCATCTCACTAAATCTGACGTACGGGAGAGAGGGGGTTTCGGTAAATATCACATAATTTTTTGAGCAAAAAAAGGAAAACAAAAAAAATCTTTTTAACGAGTAATAAACTCAAAATTGACCAGGAGAGCTATTTTTTAGAGTACTAAAACATCATAAAATTAAGGAGGTACTTATTTTTTTCTAACCGTCCAAATTGGCTTGGAATGCCCCATATATATTCCTATCGTTCATTATATATAATTAAAATGTGTTTTTCTCAGTATGAACGTCTGTCGGTCGGTATGCTTATAACTTAAAAATAGCTAACCCACCTTCCGAATTACGTATATGGCAAAACAAAAGAGAAATGATTAGAGATATATTAAAAAAATATGATTTCAGATTGTTCCTGCCGTAATGTAAACTAGAATGAACATATTTGTCTATAGATTTACCCGTCGAAAGGTTTCGGTATCACTTATACAGAAGGTAGCAATGTCGTCGCTTTACCAAAGCTTGGATATGTATTCTATACATATATTCCAGAGTTTTCAATTTTGTTCATATGAAAACGTAACGACACGGGATATATGCATATTTTTCCCCGGTTTTTTTTTCTGAATTAAGGCTTATTTTATGTTAACAAATAATTAACAGTGTTTCATGTATTAAGCGAACTAGTGAAAGACAAAAAGAAAGTTAGTTCTTATAATCTATACTTATATAAATATAACTAGCTGGCCCGTGCAACTTCGTCTGCACTAAATAAGTTATTACCGGTTCCAATTTTATTTCCAAACGCTAAAAATCTTAAAACCCGATATCAGCGTAATTTATCTGGTCCAATTGTGACTCGGAACTATACTATATATATATTGGCAAGAAATGTCTTCCCGATATCCACTGGGTTGCTCCTTTGACCCTCACCTCCACGCCCCATTTACTATATAATATATATTTACCTAAATAAAACGTAATCTAATATACCTTTCTAACAGTGAAATAATTTTCAAAATAATTGATCAGTTATCGAGTGGGACGAAAAATTATTAATCACTAAAATTACTATTAAAAAATTTAGGACTGTATGTATTTTTAATGCCTCATTATAATAAAATAAAATTTTTAAAAAATGTCCAAATAATAAAAATATTAGGGGTGGACAACCCTTATCACATAGGAGTATGAAATATAGATAGTAGCCGATTCTCAGATCTACTGAATATGCATATAAAATTTCATAAAAATCGGTCAAACCGTTTCAAAGGAGTACGGTTACTAACATTGTGACACGAGAATTTTATATATAAGATAATAATGTAAATCTAACGTGTCTGAACTTTTTAGATTTTTATGAAAAAAATTGTTGCAGGTGTCTTGGAATGAGTGATTAGAAATGTTTGTCTGTTTGTATGAATACACCTCACTGCTAAAATATTGCGTTCACGATAAAACGTAAACGGGCTTAATACATCCAGATGATTTAATTAGCCACTGTTTTTTACATTAGCTATCACGTGGACGCAGTCGCACGAACAACTAGTAAGAAATGATAGAATGATGAAGTAATTTAGTCAGTATAGCCTATGTTAATTAATGCAAATCGTAATCAAACTCTAATTATTCAGTTCAAACCAGTATTTATGTAAATTAATTTACTAAAAATACCTAATATAAACAAAACTTGCCTCTAGAGCCTCTTCCAGTCATGTTGAAAATCTAAAGCTATTAGCTATTTACTAATTTCATCATTTGTACGATAAAACAGAGGTCAAACATGGATAATTATAGAATCATGTCATGCTAGACCTCGAATTATAGAGCCTATGTAATTGGTGGAACAAATTTACAATTATATAGACCTTATATATATAAACTAACAATGTTCGCGGTTGCACCCGCGTGAAGTATAAAATTATTCTTTAACTATTAATTCAAATATATAATAAAGCTTTATTAATGTTTTAAGTGATAACTTCTATAGGTGCGTTTAGCGGTATTTTTTGGCAGCAGTTAAAGTAATGATTTTATTATATTTATGAGTTAATATATCGATTTGTTCGAATCATTCGAATGGTTCGAGTATTATACGCAGACCCATATTTTACTATTATATATACTTTTTTTAAATATATTATCGGTGGCAAACGAACAGACGGTTCACCTGATGGTAAGTGATCATCGCCGTCCATAGACACTAGCAACACCAGGGGAGTCGCAAGTGCCTTGCCAGCCTGTGTTTGAGGGATGGGAATGGGGGATCGAAGAGGGAAGTGGGGGGAGGGAAGTGGAATACATTCATTGCATTAACTATATGAAAAGACAGATAATTGTCTTGTCATAAATTCATTAGGCGTCCGTAGCAGCATGCGCGAAGTAATGCATAACTTACCTTGAAATAAGAATGTATCCTGTACATCTGACGATGGTCTTTCACGGGGTGAAGAGTGATCGCTCTGTGGACTTCTCTGGTCTTCAACCTGCTGGTGTATGCTAGCTCACCGCTCCCGTTGTGATGAAGTATCGTTTGCATCTGGAAAAAAAGGGAAATTTTATGAATCCCTTAGAATTAACACTAAACAAGAAATTACTGGTTGTTATATGCTTATTAATATTATAGATACGAATGCGAATTTATTTGTTTGTTTATTACGCTTTCACGCCTTTTCTAATCAACGGATCATGCTATTTTGTATAAACTTTAGCAGGTGTAGGCAAAAGAACAAAGGCTACCTTTCATTCAGTAAAAGTGTTGTTTCCGAGATATAGGCCAAATCTACATTTAGTCTAGATTATCAGTCTAATATGTTCCTTCTTATTATCGTTATTATATTATTCATCGGAAAATTATCCACAATTGTAAAGAAATAAATAATGATATATAAAAATCCAGTGTCATCATCTTTATCCACAATGAACTCCGAAACTACTCAATCTATCTTCATAAAAATCGGCATTTATGTATAGTTTGGTTCAACTCGAGAGATAGGATAATTTATATTTTGATTAATGGCCTCAATATTTTTAAATTACAAATTAAATAATTATCAATGTTGATTATTTTTATTCATTGTAAGTTAAGTCTTGAACAGATGGCGCTTTAAATTAGTTTGTTGACAAAAAACTGTATAGGACCAACTATTATATATATCTCATAGATGGCGCCACGTTTTAATGTGGAATTTATTTTTCAATAACCGTGTCAGAGCAACGTGTAGCCGCGTCAGCTAGTAAATAAGTAAAATCATTTTAAACAAAAACGAATTCGCGTGCACAAACTAGTGATGGATTTCTGTTAGATATCTGTCGATATTTCAATATATATTTTTAGATCTTCATGAATATCGACAGACCAATGTAAACGGAAGACGTAGAGTCCTTGAAATTAGCAAAACTATAAACGAAAACCAGCCAGGTGAGCGAGCGCATAAATAGCAAGCCTTGTGCTAGTGGCGGCGCGTCGAACTTTGTAAACAATTGGTCAACTGTGTTTACTAAATATTTAACTAATGGCTAACACGCGGCCGGTGGTCCAGTACATAGATTATCGAAATTTCGCTTACATATTTTCCTTTGATTACTGATATGGTCACTGAATAGTACAGAACATAATCGCTATGTACGTCTGTTTGTATTCCCTTCTAAATTACGAAACGGATTATTTTTTTTTTTTTTCGAACTGACTATGCTATTGACCTGGCAAGGTCTTTACAGCTTCACCGGACTACTAAGGCCGAGCGCTTAGGGCACTCAGCCGATTTTGGTTTTGGGTAACATACACAAGGGTGCACGCACACCTCGGCTTGGGCTGTTTCCTGGAAAAAGACACGTCTGTCCTAGGTAACTATTCTAAGCTTTTCATACATATATACATTTGTGAACCATACAATCGAAATTGCATGATTCACAAATGAATACGTGTATATCGGATTGAAACGAACTAAAACTATTCGATTCAGTTCGATGAGGGAAAAAAAAAAAAAAACCCTCCCACCATGTGTATATATGTGCACGTGTGTGAGAGAGATGATCTCATATGTGTGTTCAAGTGATGTAGGTGAGTCACTGTATCGCGAAAATAATATCAAGAGGGCTCCGCGCGGGGACGACCTAGGCTCGAGATATTATTGAGAACCGCGAAGTGTGCGGGAGCTAATAGGGATCGATTACAAAAGCGTGGGCGCAACACGCATTTTATAAGATTGAATTTAAATTTACTAACGGTGACGGCACCGAAGTCTAAAAATAGACATAACAAAAATTATTATTATTGTTTGACGGTTATTTTTAGGGGAAGATAGACGTAAATACGCGATTTACTCTATCTTATTTGAGTTATTTATTTTTTAACAGCTGCGCGCGCGAGCCGTTGTAGTGTAGCCGCGATGGCTGGAAATCTATGGATTGCCGTGACGGCACCTAGTAGCGGATTACGAGAGCACTCTTCGTACGCCGAGATCTCCGAGATCTCGTGGAAAATGAGTAGTTGACCTGCGTAGTCAATACTCGATAGGAAACGGATTATGATACGGTTTTCAATATGATTTAGAGAATTGCTTTCAGAGGAGTTACATATGAGTCATTCCACGATAAATCGAAAGGTTTGAACTGAACAATTGGTTCTATAGTTTCATGTCACCAACTAGTGCAAAGCGCCATCTGTTCGCAATTGATGAAACTTACAATTAATAACAATAATCAACGTTGATAATAATTTAATTAGTAAATAAAAAATATTGAGAGCATTAATCGAAATATAAATTATTCTATCTCTCAAGTTGGGTCAAACTATACATCAATGCTAACTTTCATGAAGATCGGTTAAGTAGTTACGGTGTGAAAGCGTAACAAACATTCGTATTTATACTATTGGTTGAGATTAGGATGGTGACGTGGGAAGTCGGGATGGTTCTATTTCAAATAGAACCGAGAAATCATATTCAAAATAATATAAAACCTAAAATCAACTGTATTGATTGAATAACATTTTAACATGGACTTTTAAAAAACTAAAAGCGTTTGTCATCTGACAATATCTCGGTGGCCTTATGAGGTGTTATTGAATGATTGACACTCATCACTCTTGCACAAACAGTTAAAAAAGAACCTTGATAGTCGACGATCGAATATAAAAAGCAAACGTTATGATCATGTGTGCTGACACAGTATAAATATTTGACAATCAGTCAAGTCTATTGAGTCTTTTATTTTATATAAAACTTATAACCGACAACTGAAATTTTAAAAGTATACAAAACAATATCGTATTATTGCAGTAGTGATTGAATGAAAACATAAATAATTAATTCCAAAATCTTCACAAAGTCTTTACGAATTTCATCATCATATGAATTTTAAAGAATGTTTATCGATGTCTATTACTTATGTGGTAACAAAAAACATTAAATTTGACTCAATAAAAAAATGCAATGATTTAAATGCTGTATTTTAATATAAATTCATTAAATTAGCCATATTTCATTGCTTCAGGCCGCGTAATCTGAGATTTTATTGTTTATTTATATTAAACGTTCAATATACGTTGATGGTGCCGTAAATAGTATTTCCTTTAAAAATAATAAATTTTCGCTATTTAATTTCATTAGACATGTTACAGTTTTATTTCAAGGTAACATTAAGATTAGCATACTGTTATTAGGAGTATTCTTCCTTACGTTTAAATTTTAATTATGTTAAAACTCTTTGCAATCCTTTCCAAGCAACTCTAGAATAGTAACTCTGTCCCTTATTAGAGTAATGTTATTATCACATTTTTTATTTATTTGAATAAGTCATAACAAGCGTGAGAACCAATACTTCTTTGACGTGAATATAAAAAAGAATGTTATTGGTTAAAATACACCTTAACCGTTCTGAACCGAGGAAAAGGTTCAAACTATGCTAAGAATAATATTATCAGTAGAAGTATTTTAATTTTCATATTTATACAAAAGGATTGTAAGAATACCATTAACTAAAAATGAACTCTCGATAATTTCTCAGACGTACGGAAAACGTATAACTTAAGGAAAAAAATGTACATAATGTTGAAGATATTATTCATCGCTCAACAATAACAGAGCATTTTGGTACGGCTTTGTACCAAAAGATTGAACCTAATCCAAGGTATCTTTGTACTAAACCTTTTCCCTTATTTCCTTGTCTGAAAAAGCGGTATTTAGTTATCTCATTAAGGATAATAATAATACTCTAGTATATTCTTTTTTTACGCTGTCACTTTTCACTGTCAAGTTGTACTACCATGAGTCATTTGCACTGTGGCTCTTGTGTATATATAAATGTACACGAGACAGTAATCAAGTAGGGGCAAATACGAAATCATATATCTGATTGCAGATAGTAAAGATGTTATGAGCATATTAATTATAAGTAGATTGTATCATCCTAATAATTTTATAAACTACTAGCCTCTGCCCACGACTTCGTCCGCGTGGAGTAATTAATTTGGGCTAACGCTAACACGCAACGGAAGCTCTCAAGAGGAAAAAACCCCGATTGTAAAATATTTTTCATTTTTGCTCCGCTCCTATTGACCTTAGCGTTATGATATATAACCTATAAACCTTCCTCGCTAAATGAGCTTTATAACACTGAAAGAATTTTTCAAATCGGACCAGTAGGTCATGAGCTTACCCTCTACAACGTCACAAACTGACATGACAGCATGACAGCGGAGACCGGCGATAGATTGTATGTCTCTTGATGGTGGTCATTGCTATTGAATTGTACTGTTCTTGCCATCAGGCACAGTACAGTCATTTTGCCGAGCTACATTTAAAAAAACGCACAAATTCACAACGTCAAAATTTCACAAACTTTACCTCTTTATAATATTAGTATATAGTATATAGTATATATATATATATATATATGTCTGTGGTTTGTCAAGGTTGATCTTTGAAACAGCTTTTGACGAGACTTTCCCTAAAATATAAAGGAATTTTTATAGTATCATCTAGGCTACACACAATTACGCTTTTCTATAGCCGTCGGGCAGTAAAAGAACATAGATAATTTATAATCCGTCAAGTAGTTTTGAAACCACACCCAAATAAGACAGGTTATACATATATCGTATGGTTTGTCTAATAAAAGGAACATTATTAAAGTAAATGCTAATTATTTTTCTAACGAGGTTTCTTAACGCGGCTTACGGGTGCGATTTAGTAGAAATAGTCACGTAACGAATACACTGTGTGTATCGTGTCTGCTACAAGCAAATGAGCACACGAGCAAGTGAGTGCGCAGCCCCGTGCGCAATTCTCTCTCTGTCTCTTTTCATCATATAACCTCAACACACGGTTGTACGGCAGGTGGTACACGTGTAAATTTCATGAAAACATATTTATTATTTGTGTTTTTTGTTAATACGTGAATATTTTATTATTGCAATTAAGTTTTGAAAAATGAAAACTGCAGTAAACGCATCTAGTAATACAAATTTAGAAAAGTGAGTTGATACATTTGTATAACTCGATAATAGGGTTTACTGTTTACATTTGTTTATTGTTCATGTGATTTGAGTGTTTTTCATTTAGTCTTATCTTCATATACCGTATAATGTACTATGTTGTATATATATTTTTATGAATAAATATTTTTTCCTAAAATATTGAATGAAATCTTATGATGTAATTCGTTACTTTAGATTATTTGCCCTTAAAAAATAATATAAAATAAAAATTTAAATAAACAGATTACATTTTTTTTACTATGTTAGTTTTTAGCCGCGTCTTCGCTCGCGCTTAAATTTTCTTATGATTTTCTTGATGAAAGGTACCTTATGTTATTTTCTGTGCTCCTGACAACGTGTAAGCAAAAGTGGAATAGTTAAGGTTTGAAAACATAACGAACAAACTTACATTTGTATTTACGATATTAAGGATTTTTCAGTCTTCATATATACCATTATCTAACGTAGTCGTAGCTTCTTAACTACTTGCCTGAGTAGGTGTCAAATTGACGATCCCACGAACACCGAAATTCTCAACAAAAATCTTATAAATACTTAGTAAGTAAACACTCGAACGGAGTTACGATTGACGAAAACAGATATCAAATAGAGAACACGATTTATGATCGAAAATGCCGGAAAACTTTTTCACAATGAACCATAGACAAATATACAGATCGGCGAAAGAATTTAAGCGCATCGAAGCGGTCTGGATTTCGTCTGGGAGTCAATAGTATGACCTAGATTTAGTTTCAGTCACAAATCAAGTCCGCCTACTTCTATTTAATCTTTGCTAACTCATCGGCGTTTATTGATAAATGTGATGACGTCAGCACACCTCTACTAATAGTAAACATATGTAGGTGTATTTATAAGGTGCTAAAATATAAACAGAATACCAAAGAATAATAAATTTTCGAGTTAAAATTCTTACGCGTAGTTGCTGAGCTTTAAGGGGATGGCTCTCATGTATAATATAAAATTAAAACTTTCTAGAATTTTTAATATTTTATTATACATATTAATATTAACGTTGAAATAGAAATATATATAACAAAAGAGTTTTCTTTATTCAAATTACTCTGCCACATTTAAGTAAGGCTTAAAAAATAACTGTTGTAATTATGATCTCCATGCGGTAGGTGAGTGCAGTTTCCTTAAGGTCTTAAGACATACAATAAATAAGCATACATATTTACATACTTTTGGCGTAATTTCTTGGAAACTGTAACAATATGAATACTTCATATTTATTCATTAAAATTTTTCAATAAAAAGGTTTTTATCCCTCATTATAATAACCTGATTACAATAAAAATAAAACCGTTCATGTTTTTGTCCGTTCTTTCACTCAATTACATGAAATTAATACAAATTAAGATTTCACTCAATTACATGGAATCTAATTTATTTAAGTAACTAGCTGCTCCCGCGACTTCGTTCAGCTCACAAAAGGAAAACAAAACAATTTTTAAACATTCTTCATTGGTGCTCCTTTCATATTGGTCTTAGCGTGATGATATAGCCTATAGTCTTCCTCGATAAATAAGCTATCTAACATTGAAATTTTTTTTTTAAATCGGACCAGTAGCTTCAGAGATTAGGGCGTTCAAAACCAAACAAACAAGCCCTCCAGCTTTATAATAGTAATATCAATTAATATCAATTACATTAATTCTTAACCTAAATATAACAGATTATTTTTTCTTCCATGAACGTCGCTGAATCGTTTGCCACTGTCAAAATGTTATTACCCTTGAATTCATTTTTCAAATTGAACTTGGTGTTAATAGTGAAAATCGTTTGGTGTTTTTTTACATCTCTCTAGGGTAATTTTATATTCTAGTACTAGTATTTAGTAACTTCAAGAAAAAAAGTCGTTAATATTCATGGTCTGAAGTTGCTCGAATAGGTCTAAGGGAGCTCTACTTGGAAGCTTAAAAACATCCTGAACGACTTTTAAATATTAAAGTATCGTATTGAAAATTTCAGGATCCTAATCATTTTAATTGTAGAGATTATTGTGAAATAACAAGAAAAAAAAAAAAAATTTTTGATTTTGGAAATTTTACAAAATTTTGAACGACCTCTTAAATTTTTTTTTTTTGAGCTGCGCTTTGAATAGGATTTTCCAACATAATAAACTAACATATTTACGTAAGAGACTCGAAAAAAAATCATTTTTTGGATTATACATCCAATCAATCTGTTCAAATAAAGTAAACTCATGCTTAATTTTAAGTCAAAATTTACCAAACGTCTTTCAGTATCACGTACAAATGAGGTTTATGATCTTTTAAGCTTAATGAGACATAATAGAAAACCGGCGAGGAATCACCGCGAAGTGTTTCATACAACGGCATTGAACTCTAATTTATAACTGAAGTAATGATTCGGACGACAAAGTTGATTGTCGCCTTCGCGATATTATTAATCGCGATTAATTCAAGATATTATACATGTACTCGTGTATCTTATAACGGGATATATACAGTTGTGTGTGAATATTGAATTATTGAACTCTAATCTTTGTCGTACTATGGTGATGTGGGATCGCCTCCCGGCCAACGTGTTCCATTCCTCTTTTGACATCGAGTCCTTCAAACGAGGCGTGAAGAGGTACTCTTTCAGGTCGGCATGATGGCGCCGAAAGAGTCGAAGCACTCATAAGGATCGCCGACAGAATCCTTATGAAATCAGGATGTCATCTAACCGTTTCAGTTTTAAAGTCAGGGTACGTCGGCTTTACCAGTCTCAGTTAGCAGAATTATCTGGTTGATGCTGTATTTACTACTTGATGTTTATTATTATACTTTTATTTATGTATGATGTAGTTATATGTATGTATTGTATATATATATATAATATATATGTGTTGATATTTTATTTATATATTGTTATATTAAATAGGTTAAACATAATTTTATAAAAAACTTCTCCTTTTACACCTACCAACATTTATCTCTGCATCACCTAATGGTTGACTAGTAGAGAACGCCTTCGGCATTAAGTCCGCCGTTGCGTATTTAACGCATAATGTATAAATAAATAAATAAGTGAAAACTTAAAACAATGTGTTTTAAAAATTCGACAGAATTCTCTTTTCAATTTTTAAATTGTTAATAATAAATGTTAACAACATTAGTCCGGTTTAACATTTATTGCCACTCGAAGCATTAATTATATAAATTTTTATAAAGCCTATTAATCAATCAAACATATGATGAGCTACAAAATATTACAAGTACACAGGTCGCTACACTACGCGTCCCTAGTCTGACACAAGCCTAATACATCACGATCATGTCGAGGACATCGGTGACGCGAACCCATAAGTTTTTGTCCTACCAAAAATCGCACAACGCAGCTAAAAAAGTTTTCATTTCAAAAAACCAATCGAATTGGCCAATGGAAACCGATTTGATTTTTGAACAAAATATTGTAACCGCAAATTCGATTATATATTAACTAGCTTTTGCTTGCGGCTTCGTTCGCATTGTAAATTTAATCTATCGCTCGAAAACAGTACATTTTCTACGGATAATATGTACCCGTATGTTATCTCTTGTACTCCTGGCAATTACAAGTACAAAAATACTGTTACCATGTACCAAATAATAAGTATCAGCGTAGTCTATAACATTTGTTTTGATAAGATGATCCAAACTATTTACATACATAACTAGCAACTGCCCACGACTTTGTACACGATAATTAGAATATAAAATATCGTATACAATAAAATATATTACTATCAGCTCTGTACATCCTCCTATACTACTTGATTCTTTGAAAACTTCTTTAGGCACGTTGAGCGGTATTTTTTTGGCAGGGTATAAGTTTATAATTTCACGTCATGACATGCTAGTGAGCGTGACCGATAGTATTGCGCTTACGCGGCTTGCGTCATACTAGCGACGCGTGATATAAGACGCCGTGTACATCAAACATTGATATTCTGTTTTGAGATTATATAGCCTATCATACATTTGGTGAGGTAATAAATTGTATAAAAGCTATTTTTATAATTATTATTCGGAATGCCAATAGATGTGATAAAGAGATTAACATGCAGTTCATACAAACAGACAGACATTTCTAAAAATGATTGTAATGTATTTTATTATTTATTCCAAGACACCTGCAACAATTTTTTTCACAAAAATCTAAAAAGTAGAGACACGTTAGATTTACATTCTTCTTATATGTATAGATATGATCCAAAATTTTCAGCCAATTGGACATTGACTATTTTTTTTATATCCACGGCATATAACGGTCTATGGCAGAACAATATCTGCCTATCGGCTCCGCTAATAGATAAAATAGATTGCGATGTCTATCAAATGATTGTTATCTAAAAAAGATAATTGAATTAAGAAAGTTAATGTAAATATATAATGAAGTGAAAACTTCTTTAGGCGCGTTGAGCGGTTTTTTTGGCAAGTGAAATTATGGTTTCGCGTCAGCGACATGCTAGTAAGCGTGGCCGACCGTATTGCGCCTGCGTCAGACTGACGACGCGTAGTATAGTGGCCTGCGTACATCTAATATTTATATTTTGTATTGAGATTGTGCAGCCTATGATATGTTTGATGTATGATACATAATGGTGGTGGTAATACAGAGTGGTGTTTTTATGGTGGTAGAGCCAAGCTTTTTGGTGGTAGAGCCAAGCCGAAACTATTACTGGTTTCAGCATGAATGGGTCGGCTCATCCGGGGTAGTAACACCCTCTCATAGAAAACCGACGTGAAGTAACAGTACTTGCATTGTTGCGTTTCGTTAGGTCAGTGAGAGCGCCGGAGGCCCACCATCCCTCACCTCTCCTCAGCTCCCTCTCCTACCCCTAATCCCTTCCCCTCCAAAGGGTGGCAACGCACTTGCGACTCCTGTGATGTTGTTAGTGTCCATGGACGGTGGTGATCACTTAACAGCGAGTGACCCACCAGATCGTTTGCCAAATAAGTAACAAAAAAAAAACATAATATTCTTCTTTTTGAAATATTCTTATCAGCACACAATATAAATCAGCGAAACGATATTTTATTTTACAAATTCTTATATACAATAGGATCTGTATTTTTTTAAAATACCTCCTACAAACAAAGTTCTAAGCTATAACATTATAGTGTATTTGAAAAACATAAATGCAGTAAGAACTAAGCAAGTGTCAAGATGATTTATCGTTCCGTCACGGTTTAAAACTTCAAAGCCAATATAGTAAACGTTAGATCGTAAAATAAACTGCGAAGTACTGAATTCTCAGTCGATCGGTGCATTATTTACTTTAGATAATAAAAAATGTTGTGATGAAATAATATAATCATGGTGAGGTATGTATTTTGCAGACCTCAAATCTGACTTAATATTACAGTCATGTTAAAATTCCGTCTCTATGCGTCCGCTGTACCTGATAGTAGCCATAACTCAATCCAAGAACAATGATGACCACAAAGAAATCGGGAACCGTCGCTGACACTTTTAAGCAAATCGATTGCAGGATGTACACTAATACTATGTCATTATGAGGGGTTTATTACACAGTGTACATAGTGCCAACCCAGTCTTTATACTTTGACCACAATCTCATCACATGTTCAATGACGATATCTTAACCTAGAGAGGGAGGGCCTGGCTCTCACGTATAGCTGCCAGAACACACCTACAATTACTTAGCGACAGAGTTTCAACATGACCGCGATATCTAGTGAAATTAGAGAACTACTTACAAAATATCTCACCATTATTATATTATTCCACCACAATTACCTAAAACAAACAATACACCGATAGATCGAGAATTCAATACGTCCCAGTCTATTTTTCCACCTAACATTTGCTATATTGGTTTAAAACGTCGCGAAAAGATAAACATTTAGACGCTTGTTTAGTTCCTACTACATTTATATTTTTAGATCTATAATAATGTTATATATGTTACCACCATACCACGGTGCAATCACGATGGTTTTCTTCACCGAAAACTGCAGCTCATTCGGAAGGATTCCTATCTACATCCATCGGCAAGGTGTCTGCTAACTACTGAGCTATCACCTCGTCAATCAGATACAAACCCTAGTATCCTTAGTTATTTGATGGTAAATCAAATTAAAAATACTTTACTAAATTTAGGTCCTGCGAAGGCGATTGTGAACATCAAAGCTACTACGGATTCGGACAAACAACTAGTCATCGAGAAGAACCGACAAGAAACTTGATCGGGTTTATCTTTTTACCATACCTATATCTATTATACATTAACGTACAGTCGCTTTTAGTGGATGCACAGAGAGAGGAGTCAATTCCAGACATCACCATCGTTCACATAACGATCCACCCTATAATAAGCCTTTTGACACCAAAACCCAGTTGACATGGCGCTTAAACTTACAGTCCGGCAAATCAGTAATATACTTTGTTGTAAAATCTAACACTATTACCTAAAAAGACATCGACTGATTCTAATAAAAATATTTTACAGTACACCAATATTTAAATTGTTATTATTAAAGCTGAACTAAATGCGGATAATTAAAAAATCGCAAAACAAATGATACTGGAAGTGGATACCTTAATACCAGGAGTCCCAGTAATAACAGTAATTTGAACAATTCCGTCTGTCCTGAGGCAACCGGCTAGCTGAGACTCCGTTATGTCTATTTGCAAGGTAAATTAGCTTGGTACATGCAAAAAACTCGGAACGTAACCGGCCAATATTGTTAGGTTAACGACATAGATAACATTAATCGTAGAATACATTTGTCCGGGTGTTTTGTTGTTACCTTTTTTGCATTAAACGATTGTCTTTTCATTTTTGGAAATTAATTATTAATTTATTTAAAACAGATAAACTAAAGTAACGTAATGTAAAGTAACGTATCTATACATATAATAAAAATGTAAATCTATCGTGCCTGTACTCTTTAGTTTTTTGTAAAAAAAAATGTTGCAGGTGTCTAAGAATAAGTAATAAAATACATTACAATCATTTTTTAGAAAATGTCTGTTTGAATGAACACGCATGACTGCTATAGTATTGGGTTCACAATAAAACCACACTAAGAAAATTATAAAGCATATCCTCGAGAGTAACTTAGTCTTTTCATTAAAATCGGTCGACTCTATCAAAAGTTATTGTAGTTTTAAAGATGACGCAACTTAAGTACGAGAGAAAAGCAGACAATTAAATGGACTTAATACATTCAGAAGACTTTATTAATCGTTGTTTTTTACACAAGGTTTCACGCGAACAAAGTCGCGGGCACTCCTAGTTGTCAATAAGTAATAATTCATCAAAGGCCTCACATTGATACAATGTACTAATGTCAGTGTCTGAACCATTGATCGTCATACTTTTCTATTAAAGGGTAACATAGAATCATGCGAGGTACGAGTTCCGATCAGGACGCGGTGGCGTACGCACGTGCGCTCCGTGTTTTTTTCGTAACTTACACCGACCCACGTGTTTGAGTGATCATGCGAGGTACGAGTTCCGATCAGGACGCGGTGGCGTACGCACGTGCGCTCCGTGTTTTTTTCGTAACTTACACCGACCCACGTGTTTGAGTGAGATTTTTTATTTTCGCTTACGCACCTACCTGCTATTTCCTTTGTTGTTTTTTTTCTGTGTTTTCGTGTGCTGTTCACAGGTCCGACGCGAGGCAGAGAAGCCGAGAAATTTTTTTAATTTATTTTGCTTTCTTTTGCTTTGTTATTATTATTTTGTTTCTAGAACAAGGTGTCAATCGTTCGTTCGAGTGTCAATCCACGTCAATCGTATAGGCGGCCGCAAGGCCGGGCTTTGTTACTTTTCGGAGTGACAAAGAGTGCACTTTTCGGTGCGCCTGTAAACCGCACTTTTCAGTGCATGAAATCGTGCTTTTCAGCACGCGTCGAGTCTCCGTAAGGCGTTCAAGAAAGAAGTGTTAGGGCTTCCCCCTAGGCATTGTAGGTCCCCTGTGAGGCATTGCACATCGCCCACAGCTCCCTTTGATCCGGACTCGGGATAGTCCGTTAAATTCAGTAAGGCGCGCCCCCCTGCCCCTCTGGCAGGGAGGTTTCACATGTCCTCTCCCGCCCCACTCCCCTCCTCAGGCCCCGGTATGGCCGCTGAACAAGAGGTCAGTCTCTTAGAGACTGAGCTCATTAGCCTCCGCGGCTTCATAGCCGCTATCTGTCCTCGTCTCGTAGACGATTACGATGCGTACGCTGCAAAGCGTCGCACCGAGCTCCCTCATTCCTCGAAGCCCGCTCCCTCGATCTATGCCAAGATCGAGGCTTCCAACAACTTCCCAATCCCAGCCGATCGCGATAGCGATGACTCCGACTCCGACTCCGGCTCCGACATGGAGCAAGACCCTCCTGCTCAGCAGGATCCCCCTGCCGAGCAAGCCCCTCAGGCTGAGCAAGCCCCTGCTGCGGACGATGGCTTCACCACCGTCACGCACCGCAAACCGCGCAAGAACAAGAAGCGCCCGAACTCACCTTCCGATCCGGAGGACAAATTGCCCTCTAAAAAGATCGCAAACGTCGATGGCGCGAAAGTGCCAAAGGCGACACCAGCGCCCTCTAGACCCGACTCGCCCGTGGCTGCGGGTTCCGCAGTTTCGGGCAAGAAGCCCCGCCCACCGCCCCCCGTTACGATCCAAGACAAAGCGTCTTGGGTTGAGATTTCTAGCCTGCTGGAAACGGCAGGTATCCCTTACACCTCCGCCGTGAATACCGCTGTAGGTATTCAGGTGAAGGTAGCCACGTCCACCGCCCATCGCAACCTCACTCGTTTCCTTCGGGACAACCAGTGGGGCTATTTCACGCACTCTCTCGAAGAGGAGCGTAAACTACGGGTTGTGATCCGTAGAGTCCCCTCAGAACTCCCGACTGACGACATTTCAGACGACCTCAAGGAACAGAAGATTCCTGTTCGCGAGGTTCATCGTATGCGCTCTCCGCGCACCAGGGCTCCATATGATATGGTTCTCGTTGTCCTCGATCGCACCCCTCAGGGGAAAGCGATTTTTAATCTTACATCCCTTTGCGGCCTCTCCGGCGTCATAGTCGAGCCGCCGCGCAAAACGTCTGTGCCCTCGCAGTGTCACAACTGCCAGGTGTACGGACACTCCGCACGAAACTGTCGCCTGAAACCCAGGTGCGTTAAGTGCCTCGGCGACCACTCCACTAGGGAGTGTCCTCGCACGAAAGACGCCTCCGACCCTCCGAGTTGTGTTCTGTGCCGCGGCGTGGGCCATACCGCGAATTATCGCGGATGTCCCCGCGCCCCGCGCACAAAGCGCCCTCGATACCCCAGGCAGGCGTCGCCGTCTAAGACGGCCGCTGCCCCCGCCCGTCCTCGACCTCCGCCTCTCATGTCTCGAGAGGCCTTCCCGAACCTGCCGGGCACGTCTCGTGCACCGGCAGCGTCCGTACCCGCGACTAGCGCGCCCCCCCGCCCCTACCGGGCCCCTCAGGCCCCGTGGGCTCCCAAACCCGCGTCCCAGCACACTCCCAAACCTCCGGCGGCTAATCCTTCACAGGATGACCCCGCATACTCCTTTTCCCTATCGAGTATTGACTACACAGCTCAATTACTCATCTTCCACGAGATCTCGGAGATCTCGGCGTACGAAGTGTGCGCTCGTAATCCTCTACTAGGTGCCGTCACGGCAATCCATAGGTTTCCAGCCATCGCGGCTACTCTACAACGGCTCGCGCGCGCAGCCGTAAAAAAATAAATAAATAACTCAAATAAGATAGAGTAAATCGCGTATTTACGTCTATCTTCCCCTAAAATAACCGTTCAATAATAATAATAATTGTTGTTAAGTCTATTTTTAGACTTCGGTGCCGACACCGTTAGTAAATTTAAATTCAATCTTATAAAATGCGTGCTGCGCCCACGCTTTTGTAATCGATCCCTATTAGCTCCCGCACACTCCGCGGTTCTCAATAATATCTCGAGCCTAGGTCGTCCCCGTGCGGAGCCCTCTTGATATTATTTTCGCGATACAGTGACTCACCTACATCACTTGAACACACATATGAGATTATCTCTCTAACACACGTGCACATACATACACATTGTTGGAGGGTTTACTTTTTTTCCCTCAATCGAACTGAATCGAATAGTTTAGTTCGTTTCAAATCCGATATACACGTATTCATTGGTGAATCATGCAATTTTCATTGCATAATTCACAAATGCATATATGTATGAATAGCTTAGCATAGTTTAGCTAGGACAGACGCGTCTTTTTCGGTAACAGCCCAAGCCGAGGTGTGCGTGCACCCTTGTGTATGTTACCCAAAACCCAAAATCGGTTGTGAGCCTTAAGCTCCAACCTTAGTAGTCCGGTGAAGCTGTAAAGACCTTGCCAGGTCAATAGCATAGTCAGTTCGAATAAAAAAAAAAAAAAATGCGAGGTACAAGTGCGGGCCACATATTCAAGATTTGGGTACTTAACACCACCAGTCACTTAGCATACTTTTCGAGCTATCAAAATGCGATTGCCCTATATATTTTGAATGGCAAATAACCTGTGAAGTCATTTATTTACCAGCCCATTTGGTCAACTATTAATGTTTTGCAAAGCAACTAAATACCTAATTTGCGGTTACTTTCCGAGCTTACTCAGAGAAATTATGTCCTGGAGCTAATTAAAGATGTTAAATACCGAATAGGATATCTTTATATATATAATTATTCTGTCCGTATGTATGTGACTGAACTCCTCCTAAACGACGTGACAGTTTTTTTTTTGTGTGTTGATGTGGACTCAAGAATGGCTTAGATTCACAATAGCACCCGATTGGCGCTGCGCTTGAATTTTAGGATTTTTGTTTTTTTATCAGACAGGACAACGTCCACCAGACCCGCTAGTTATATAAATTACGCAGGGAGCATTACAAAAGTGCACGTGATTACATAATGTATATTAAAAACGATAGTACATTAATAGTCTTTATTTTTACATGCAAAAACATATTTCCGCTCACTCGCATCATCTTCCTGTCTCGTGTACTTCCATTTAATTAAGGGGGCCACCATTAATTATGTGAAGCTTTCTAGGAGGAAGTGGTCAAGCTGAATCTCACTAAATGTCACGTGGGGGAGAGAGGGGGATCAGAAATATCAACAAATTTTTTTCCGGCAAAAATATTCAAAAATTTGACAAAAATCTGATTATTTTCAAATAAAATATGTTTCTAGACTAAAATTGTGCTGAAATCGGGCACAATTCTGCTATATATCAAAATCCGTGAATAAATGTAAAGTTATTTCGTACTGATAGATCAAAATATAATAATAGTAAAAATATAAAGCGAATTGTTTTTTTTTTTTAATAAATGTCACCAGATACGGAGGAAAAGTAAAAAAATCCTTAAAAACGCCTCACGTAATGTACGGACCTCTAATTAAAAATGCAAAATCAGTTTCGACAGTAACTGTCTACTAAAGTCATTTAATCGCAGTTTAACGACCACGGGTCTAAACGATTTAGATACATTTTTTGACAGTGTTATATACAATTCATCAAAATGATATATGATAAGTATATTTTGCACACAAACTACTCTTTTTTTGCTTGTAATATTCAATTTGTAATATCTTCTAAACTATTCATTGGAACGATGTGCTGTAAATAGTAGTTCGAATCTATATCTATACTAATATATAAAGTTTAAGAGTTTGTTTGTTTGTTTGGTTGAACGCGATGATCTGAGATGATGATTCTTTTTATTTCTAAAAACAAAGTACTAAAATAAATCTCTTGGGAGATAGTTGTAATTTTAGTTTTGTCTTCTAAAACATTTTAGTAGCGTCTTAAAGATCAATTAATTTCATACCAACCATTATTTACGTAATTTAATTCATTATTCGTAGGTGTTTAACCATAAAACTTTTCGATAAGCGCTTGTTAACATGAAGTCTCCATTTTAAAGATATTTAATTTGTAAGCTAGTCTTTTCGTCTCGAACACAATTATACTTATAGCTGTGTGAACTTTTAAATAAAATTACCTTATACCTAATTACCTTATAATTTAGATAGAGGTTTTGAAACTATTATGGCGTTTTTTTATATTACGATGGTGGCAAACAAGCATACGGGCCGCCTGATGTTAAGCAGTCACCGCAGTCTATGGACGCTCGCAACATCAAAGGTGTGACTTGCGCGTTGCCGACCCTTCAATATACCATTTACTTTCCCCTTGAAGAATGCCATACTGTAGCCTCCAGGAAATGTATAGCTTAGTTGATATCGTGTTCGGACACACAAGTCGGCGCTTGCGGTCAAGGAAAACATCGTAATGAAACTATAGCATGATGATATGTTTTCTTCTAAGCCCATCTGGATAACTACCATCCTCAAGTTGTGATCAAACGCTAAAGCCATATTATAAAAAAAATCCTGAGCCGCGTCTGTCTGTCTTTCTGTCTGTCTGTCTGATCGCGATAAACTCAAAAACTACCCAACGGAATTTCATGTAGTTTTCATTAATAGATAGAGTGAATCACGAGGAAGAATTAGGAATATAATTGTCAAGATTTTGTGTAAATCGGTTGAAATATAACAATAATTGTTGGAAGTCTCTGAACAAGTCAAGCCGGCTGAAAGCTTTCGTCGAAAAAGTTACCTAACCCCTTCGAGATATAACAAAACAATTAAGATAATAAACGACGTAGACGAAGTCGCGGGTGTCAGCTAGTAAAGTATAATCACAGAGGTAAAAGATTTATTGAAAATGAGTAATAGTAGAAAAATTAAATACGGTACTTCGCCCTTAATAAACCTAGATGATACACGCATTGCGTAAAATAGGATTTCGGCTAAACGTAGTTACGAGCACACTTAGTATATATATATATATATTTCGCAAATGATTATAGTAAAAGTTCATTACTACTTTACGATTCTTGATTATTACCATTCAAGTCATTAAACTTGAATGATGCGACTGAGTCTTAACTGTCAGAGAATGATAGCTCTAGGATGAAAGAATGCAAATAAAACTACTCGGCCATTACAACATATCATGTAATATTTTCAGAAGATCAAGTTTAAACGAAGAGTTTAAATTAGATAGAATAATAATAATCTAAACTAATAATCGTCCTTGGTATTAAACTTCTAGATATACAGAATAGCAAGAACTTTAGACTAAGAACTCAAATGATAGATGCGAAAAAACATGCACAATATTCAAAATAGAGCCGGGGAGTTTGATTGACTTTGCGCAAATCCATAATTGAATATTATAATGGACGTTACTTTACACTTTATTAGATTAGATTAGATTTTTATTGTGAGAAGCGTTAGGTTGTGCTTGTTTTATGTTTATCTGCAACACATTTTAATTAATTATATATTTGTTTTATATGTTACAGTTACATAATATTTCGCTCTCCTTCTATTACAAGTTTCACATTTAATTTTTTCAGGTACAATTCGCACAGAAAATCAAACGTGTTTTGTTGCAGTGAGACGTGGTAGCGGCCAATCAATTCCAGGCGGAAATGCAGAGTAACGTCCACCATAATATTTGGAGCTGGGCAGGTCATATAACATGGAGGTCATACGAAAAATGGGTACAAAAAGTCACAAAACAAAAACGCCAAAAGGGTAAAAACGTTAGAAGGTATACCACTAGACGGCTGGATTGACGATAAACATAAATTATTCGGCAAGCCTGGACAAAGTTTGTGCAAAGCAGATATGATTGGACACAGGAAGAGGCCCGAGAATGGACCACGACAATTTTAATTTCATTTTATATTATCTATCCTTTGTAAATTTAAATTAAGGAATAAATGCGATTTAATAATAATAATAACGACCAATAACTATTTCCATAACGAAATAATCATAGTCGTCATAAATGTATTAGTATTAAGTTATTGATACATACATTGCGGTCTCGAGAAAAGTCAACGCATTGGAGTGAAGTCCTTAAAGACAAGTTTTTCGGCACTTACATTAATAACGCTGGATAAACATTATGAGATACATTTTACATATACATTTTTATAAGTTTTAGCATTTGACACTATCTCGTCTGTTGTTAAATGACGCCTTGGTCTAAAATAGTAAAGACGACAAAGCTACAGCTGACTGACTCTCAAATGCAGGTGCAGAAACACACCAACACATGCTTGGCGACAAACTTAAGGGTAGTTAGTCAAGCCATCACCATGTTATGGTTTCATCAGGAATCAGGAATCAGGTTATCAGGGAAACCTTCACCGGAAGCTCGACTCAGTTGCTAGGATTCGAACCTACGTCCATCGACGCTGTGTCCGAACAAGCTATCAACTAATACATTATCGCTTCAAAAATACAAATAAATGGTTTAGACAAAAATAATTTACCACAGAAGTCTACATCTAATAGGTGTCTACAAAAAAGTCCTTGATGGTATAAGGTCTATCTGTTAATTATAACCAAATTTCATTAATCTTGTTTACTCTACATTAGCACATTTAACGCGTACAAAGTCGGGGTGAGATTCTAGTATGTTCATAAATGAATTGTAATAAACGAAATGATACGTACATTTAGTATACTTTACAAACAGTTGACAATTGGCTGCTGCAAGCGCATTAACTATAACGATCTAGATTCAGTCTGTAATTACATATCATTTAATATCTTTGTGTTTATTAGGTCCAGATAATTACGTTGCCGGGAAGTTATAGTTCATTGTTAATGAAACTCCATCATTGCAATCTATGCAAGAACCTACTAGTCGTATTTCCCATTCCCTGGCTTATGGAACCGGTTGGGCAAGCTTGCGAGACGTTTTACGTTTATCCCGGACGTGAGTTTTTTTTTTTGATCCTAAGTAGATATTTTTTTATTTAGCACGGCTAAAGAACTACGTTTTACCAGGTAGCGTCATTTGAGTCATTATCTGACAAATAATTTAACGGAATTCGCGTAAAATTACTAATTCGAATCCATTCAGTTAGCACAACAAGGAAATTATTAGGAGGAAATATAAACTGAGAAATATTCTTGTAGTGTATTGCTTTTGTTTTCTTTTTAATGCTTCATAGATTTTAGCGTTTGCTACAGTCTCACCTGATGTTGTTATTTTTTAATTTTATTTTTGGTAACCAGTCTTCTATTACATTATTTTTTGGACACTTGCGACACGAGAGGAATCACAATTGAGTTGCCGACGCTTTTTTTTTAAAGCCCCTGAGGTTTTCTAAATCCGCCTGGCTAGCAACCATAGTTGTAAATTTGTCGCCAAACACCTCTTGGTGTGTTCCGGCAGACACCGTTTATAAACTTTGTTCCATGGTACCCAAATATTGTGTGGAAGAGTAACTGGGGTTACGTGAATCGGTTATATTTGTTGTTAAAAGAATAGAATCAATAATATTAAGTAAATAATTCCATGCTTCCAAATATTGTTTTGTTTAAAACAAGTTTTACTATCGAAGAAGTTTTTATTGGGTGGATAATTATGAATATGTATGAGAATATATATCAAAGTACTAAGTATAATGCATAGATTAAAGCAGCCATTACAATAAATATATTGAACCATCAATCATGTCTATAAATCGAAACAGCGAGCTCTCGGCTAAATTAAATGTATTAAATATATTTAAGTTTGAATTTCTAATAACATAATGTGTTTTCATTCGTTGTCATTCAATGAAGGGTTCTGTCTTATATAAGGTATTTGTTGTCTTGGCTTTAAATATTTATGAATCGCTGATCCATATTTCGCTTTTCATTAATTAACACCTGTTAGCTCCTTCTTAGAGCAATGCAAAGAAGCTTTTGAAAAGTGATAATACAGTTAAGTTGAAGTCCACCTTAAATATATAAAAATCCAGTGTCATGACGTTTGTCCACGATGAACTCTGACACTACTCAACCGATTTTCATGAAACGTTGCCATTTATGTATAATTCGGTCCAACTTGCGAGATGGGATAATTTATATTTCGATTAATGGCCTCAATATTTTTTAATTCTAAATTAAATGATTGTCAACGTTGATTATTGTTATTAATTGTAAGTTTCACCATTCATTCGTTTGTTGACAGAAAATTATAGAACCGCCTGTTATAGATTTCTTATAGATGGCGCCACGTTTCGGATTTTAATTTAGTTTTTAGGCAGACTCATTACCTCATAATACCAAATACTTGTCATAATTTGAATTCAACATATAATAACTGAGGTACGAGAACGCGTGGTCGGGTCTGCTAGTGTTTTATTTTAAATAACGCCGATTAGTAAAGTTAAAAGGTAGATGACTCCGCCCGACGCGTGTTTCCCCGCCCGTTATGACCTGTTTTGAGGAATTTTTTTGACTAAGGTCAAAGCACCTTGTTGTAATTTACCCAGATTTAAATTATTCAAAATGGCCGAGGCCCTTCGAGAGCGATCATTACAACTCATTATAATTGATAGCTGAATGACGTAAAGAAGCTATGATAGTTTAGTTGATAGCGTGTTTGGACACTGTGTCGATGAACGTAGGTTCGAACCACTGCAACTGAGCTGGAGCGCACGGTGAAGGAAAACATAGCAATTAAATCATGGTGGCAGAGAGTTTTATAAGCCCGCCTGCTAGCTACCACCCTCGAGTTCGAAATCTGTCGGCAAGCACCTAGAAATATGTTCCGGCAGCTGCATTTGAGAGTCATAGTCACGATTAACCGCTTTCATCTTATTTATACTAGTGCTCATCTAGAGATCAAAATTCGCCGCACACCAGACTATTAGGTCCGTTCCCTCGGCGTGGAGCCCTTGAGTACGCTGCCCGCGCGATACAGTGACACAAAATCTTACAACACTGCAACAACATTACATATATCACCTCCACACGCGTGCACGCACACATGCTTACACATGAAAGTGGAAGGGTTTTTATTTTTGTTTTTCCCTTATTGAACTGAAACAGTTTAGAAAAAATAATCATACACAAAACACACATAAGAGTTGTTGAGGTATGTATGCTTGGTACACATATATGTTTTAATAACTCATATAAGTATGAATATGTAGCCAAGCTTAGGTTAGATCAGATAGGTCGCGAGTCAATAACGGTCTGTCGGTACACCGTGGGGTTTTAGTTCGTGCGAGTCGGATACAGCCCACCCTCTCCCCGGGAGGGTGGCGTATCCATAAGGGATTCCACACGTCAAAAAAAAAAATAAGATAGGTCGCGAGTTGCATGAATCAGGCAACAGCCCAAGCCGAGGTGTGCCGCGCACCCTTGAGCTAGTTGTCAAAATAAAATCGGCTGAGTGGCCTTAAGCGTTCGCCTTAGTAGTCCGGTGAAGCTGTTAAGACCTTGCTAGGTCAATAGCGTAGTCAGTTCGAAAAAAAATAAGGTCAAAATTCGACAACATGTAATGGATTTCTCAAATATCAGTAATATTAAGGAAAAAATTAACTTCATCAAAAAAAGTGTTGTCAACACTAAAGTTCGTCAGTATCCACTGAACAGAAATAATTAAAGAAAATGGTCTCAGAAATCGAGGGGGAAAATGCCCTTTACTCCCCCCTTCTACCTTATTTATACATAGAAGATAGAAGAAGATTGTAGACTTAAGGAGTATGAATCAAGAGTAGATGAGATTTAAAAATATAGACGTCGACTCATCGATGGTATAAAAAAACTATCTTCAAGTTTTTGAAGTGAAACTTTTAATGCGACTTCCAACAAGGCTGCGTGAAACGTTTAACGCTCCTGGGGAAGCGGAATAGAAAGAGACAGAGCAAGAAAAATAATCAAACATTTCGTAACTTTCGTTATCATAATCCCATTGTAAATGTTATAGATTTGGATATATCTCCACCCGAAAATGATAATTAAAAGATGCGATCAATTGTGAATTGGAAGCAATGTTAATAAAGTTTGTCTTAGTGAAACAATATGATTTCACTAAAAATTAATTTCTACCCCTTCCTATTTTCATTTCCACATTACGAAGTTTCACTTCTTCCGCGCGTAGGGTCCCTCCCTCCACGCACTATTTTTTTTATAGGTAACATTAAAGATTTTCAATAACTATTTGTGGTCGAAATTTCACAACCATTCGTTATTTTTTTTTAATTTTAATATTTTTACTTTTTTTGCCTGAGAGTTTTTTTGTTTTATGCATTTAATGTTGTCGATAAAATGGAAAAGTAACCGTTCTTAAACTAGTTACTTTAAAAAATCCGTGTATCAGTGTGTACACGCGGAGGAAGTTTCTTTGGCTTATCATATATATTAATACGTAAAGCCTAAACTTTGTATCCCTTTTTAAAGGAATTGGGCGAACGGATGAACGTGAAATTTGGCATAGTTAAAGTTTATATGGAGGAGAAGCGCAGAAAGCTATTTATTTTATATAAAATGCATTAGAAGTACATTAAATTAATTAAAATATGCATTACTCACACTACTGCTTCAATTTTACACAACATATACACACATGTAAATAAAAAAGACATTTTGACATCTGTCAATAAAGGACTTCAAAAAAGTTTGTGAAGGAGGTTGCTATGCTCGACTGTATGTATTATTTTACTCTTACGTTCCAATTACCCTTTTTCATTCTACATTCTACAATGATATTATAACATTTGACATTTCTTTGACAAAAGAAACCTAATAAAATTCAAACTTTAAAAAATCAATGAACTATGGTTGAATGTCGATCACTTTTTTTTTTAAATTATATAAACATTTAAAAAATCTATGCCTAAATGATAATTGAAGTTAATTATAAATTTGAAACAAAAAAACAGGCGGTTATATAAGGTCGTAAGGCTCTCAAATTCTAAGTAAATATAACTTATAAAAAATAAAGAAATTGATCGCAATAGAATCAAATGATGAATCCAAAACAAAGATGTTTTTAATACTACTACTACTATATCATTTGAAGTGAGTTCACGATAAAAAAATACTATACATTAAAATATTAACATTGACGTTGGTATATTGCTTTACTTACGACAACGTTAAGCAACATGTACCTAAAAATTTTGACATTCAATAAGACCAAAAAGAATAATGATTATTCCAGTGGTTCCATAAATTTACTAAAGTTAAACTATTTATCAATTAATTATTAATGTATATGATGAATTTACATATTATATTATTATAAAATTAACCTACAATTTGACAGGTTGATTTCAAAGGGAATGTAAGGCATGCAACGTCAGTCATGTTAAAAATATTAAAGAGATAATTGGAACTTAAGAGTAAAAGGAAGGAAGTCACAACGTAACTTTTTCTTTTGCATGTGTGTATAATGCATGTGTATATTATAATAATAGTTATATGTTATAATATCATTGTTGAATGTAGAATGAAAAAGGGTAATTGGAACGTAAGAGTAACAGGAGCTGATCACAACGTCTTTTTCTTTTGCATGTGTGTATATGTTGTATAAAATTCAAGCAGTAGTATGTATAATTAATTTAACATACTCCTAATGCATTTTATATAAAAAAAATAGCTTTGTGCACTTCTCCTCCATATAAACTTTAACTATGCTAAATTTCAAGTTCATCCGTTCGCGCAATTCGCTTAAAAAAGGGTACAAAGTTTTGGCTTCACGTATTAATATATATAATAAGTATATGAGAATTCTCACAAACTATACACTTTTCGAAGCCGAAAGAATAAATATTTGACAATATGGACTTTTATTCATTTTTGTATATTACTAGACACAAACAGATAGTTATACATACTTAGACATATACACCATACATACCTCTACCGTAAACGTAAGTTTAACGCGTAACGCAAATATTTCCCTGCCATACCATAAAAAGTTTCACTGCAAAATTAAAGAAAGTCAGTTGACAAACAGAGGACAAAAAGATACCGAACTCCATTATTTATATATAAATATATAGTAGGGTGTCCGTTATTTAACAAGTTGACTTTTTTGACTTGGGTATCGTTGAAATCGTTAGTTTATAACCTAAAAACATTTAAGAAATATATATATACATACAAATTACATTTTGGACTGTTATATTTAAATTTCATAGTAGATGGAGAATTAATAATAGTGGGTAAATTATTCAATAATACAACCAAGATAAAAATAAATTTCTAAAAAGTGCTAAAACCCCATGTTAAATGAATGGGCAAGATCATTTAGGCACAGTTAAACGGCATCAGATCTTTTTCTTCTTAAATAATTTTAGTCTATAAACTAACGATTTGAACGATACCTAAGTCAGAAGACATAGACATCCTAATGTATAGCTATTACTGCCACCTATAGTAAAACAATGACCAGCATATATTCACGTGATCATTCCAAACTGCACTCAAACGGCTAGTAGATTCGATGACGGAATTACATTAAAAACGGCTGTCTAAACACCCAAAGTGTTCCGAATTCGCCACGCCACGTTTTCAATAAAGCATCGTTGATGTACCATTACATAGCAATAATATCAACTCCACTGTACAGATGTGGCCTTATTCGAGTCTAGACTACGTTTATGGGCATTCGACCGGTCGTCCTCGATTTGTGTCAACCACTCGCTTCCTAGAAATGGCGGATCGTCAAATAATAGTTTCACGAATTGATGAAGCCGCCGCGTTTCGATACGGTTTCAGCAAATTCAACTTCACGTTTTTAAAATTCCACTTTTCTCATTATTCAGATGTCTTCATCCGCGTAAAAACACTGTTTAATGGTGTTATATAAACCTACTAGCTGTACCCGTGACTCCGTCCGCTTGGAGCGTAATGTAAAAAAACAGTACCTAATAAAATCATGTATTAAGTCCATTTACTTATTTACTTTTCTCACGTACTTAAGTCGCGTCCTCATTAAAATTACAATAACTTTTGATAGAGTGAACCGATTTTAATGAAACCAAGACTAAACGTTACTCGAAGATATGCTATATAATCTTCTTTTGATGTGAGGTTTTATCGTGAACGCAGTACTTTAGCAGTGACGCGTTGAAACAAAGAGACAGACAGACAATTCTAAGAAATATTGAAATGTATTTTGATACTTATTCCTATACACCTGTAACAATTTTGAAGTGAAACTTCTTTAGGCGCATGAGGGTAAATTTTTTACAGATGTAACGTCACGCAGGTATGCAACGGAAGTTACGTCATTTGCAGTAAACGCAGATTTTTCATCTATTTTTCAAGTCTCGGAAATCTAAAGTTTTAGATTTGTATAAATATAAACAAGATTTATAAATTAGTTCGCCAAAGAAGTTTCACTTCTGACATCTGTACTTTGTACGCACGCGCTTTTTGTTTCACAAAAATCCAAATGTACAGACACCTTAGATATACATTCTTATTACATGTATAGATTACAGAATACTGTTAAAGTTATAGGTTGCCTAAAATTAAACTGTGGTCTCTTCAAGCGGTATCAATTTCGTGAGTTCATCAATCAGCGGATTATAGTTTGAACAAAGGAAGCTCCCATTTGCCCCCCTAACAGTTAAATGGCCGACAGTCTTACATATGGGCCACACGAGGATACGTCAATCTTATACTAAAATAACACTGCACTCTTGTACTTCCTAATTATAAATATACGATTCCATTGAAAAACAGTCGACTTGTAGTTCCGAGACATGTTAGACAAGTGTATCAATGTATTCGTCCAATGTATACAAGATTTAACCCATGGGTTATTTATTTTTTAAAATATTAACATGAACATTTTATCCCAATTTTTAACATGCCAGTTTATTTTAACTTTGTTCTCATTAAACTAATTTTATCACTTGACCAAGTGATACCCACGACTTTTTCTGCATTGTCCGGCGCATACTCACAATACCGCATGCCCCATTTTCTATGGCGAAGTGAAAATACACACCGGTGAACGCGTAATGCCAATGAGAAGCTCATTAAAGTCGGTCCAACCATTTCGAAAACTAACCGGAACATAGAGACAATCTGACATACAAAGATTATACAAATTGTTTTTTTTGTTATAAATACAGCATTCATATCCTTTTAGTAATTAATCAGGGCACTTTACTCATACTGCTCAGATAATATGAATAATGACCAGTAAAATCGGGCTACATAATTAACGCTATCTCGTATTCAGTTTAAAATAAACAATTAGTTCTATTTTGTATAACTACTGTTAGCCTGGCGCAAGTGTAGTGTTAATTCTAACCTATTGACAAGTCGGGAGTTTTTGGCAGGATCGTCTTTCATGTATTTATATTTAGCTTATATTAGCTTTTATATTTTATTCATAATCTTGTGTTATTCGATCCTATATTTTATAATATGGATCGATTATTGTGAGCAAGTGGATGGGAAATAATTCCATGGAGCATGAATTCTGAAATACCACAAAAACTCCCTAGAAAATTCTAACAAGGGGTCCACCATCTTGTTAAAACATTGAAATTTTTGCAAAACACTTGTAATATTATTGCCTATATGTCTGAGGCATTTCTTTGTCACGTCCTTTTTGGGGGCACGCTAATTTACGAATGTTGTAAGTCCATAATTTTCAAAAAAAAAAAACAAATATGTACACCTTGTTATTTTAGGTAATCGCGGCATATAATAGTAAAATATTATTTTAAACAGTTCAGAATGAAAACCAATTTATGTCAATTTTACGATAAGTTCGAAATTCCCTTTAAGAGCACTGCGTCAAAAATAAAATAATAATAAAAATATATTGATAAGTCAATCTGAAATCTGACCCGCATGGGTCAAACATTACGAGCTGAGATATAAAATACCTGTAATACAATTTACGATAAATTATAATAAAACTAGCTTCTGCCCGCGGCTTCGTCCACGTAGAATAGTTACTTTGGGTAACCCTTACACGTAGCGTAAGCTCATAGAAGGAGGAAATAAAATTTTTGAATTTGATTTTGAAACATTCCTTATTGATGCTCCGCTCCTATTGGTCTTAGCGTGATGATATATAGCTTTCCTCGATAAATGAACTATATGAAAGAACTTTTCAAATCGGACCAGTAGTTTCTGAGATTAGAGTTTTCAAGCAAACTAAACTATTCGGCTTTGTTATATTAAGTATAGACGTATAGATTATCGTAAATGAAATTCGATTCTCGATTTACGACGATATGTCTCACAAGATTTCAATCAAGCTGATAGCATCATCATACAATGACATTATGTTGTTCGGATTAATAATATATATAAGTATATTCGGCAGCTCTTATCTAAAATAGATAAGATAAAAACCCAAGGATACTCTGTCGTAACTCACCGATTACTACGTCAAAAGTATTCAGGAAATACAATACGCTTTTCGACAGACAAGCGAATCTATTTACACGATAAGATGATTTAACATAGAAACTGGATAACCCCAGAGGTGTAGCTAACATACGGGGGTGGGGCCATCATGATACTTGGCCCATTACGGCGGCTGCCAAGTATAAAAAATTCGCACATCGTTAACCATAATCTCAATTCTATTGATAAAGGACTCGATATGAATTAATAATCACTACAAATTATAAAACAAAGTCCTCTGCCACATAATTCTGTCTGTTCGCGATAAACTCAAAAACTAATGAACGAATTTTCATGTGGTTTTCACCAGTAGATAAAGTGATTCATAAGGAAGGTTTAGTGTATGATTAGTCAAGTTTTTTTTATTAACAGGGCGGGAGAACGTCCGGCCCGCTAGTCTATATATAAATAGGCAGTGGGGAAACGGTTAAGAACATCTCTCTCGTCTGTTTCTCAGCCGATTTTCTTCTTTTTTTTTCTTCTGTAGCTATTGACGAGTTTTAGTTTGATAACTCAATAAGAAATTGGAAAAGTTTTTTTTTTCTCTATGGTCGAAATCCGACCTCTGGACAAGCACTCGACCAAATAAATATACAATTAATTAGTGTCGATATAACTATCTTTGTTTTTTTTTTTAATATGTATCATGAAAAGATAAACCAGATCGAGTTTGCTTGTCGTTTCTTCTCGATGACCAAGTTGTTTTGCGAACTGTTGGTAGTTTTGACGTTTTGTTTTGATTAGTAATCGTTAGGGTGTTTTATTTGTAAAACTTGAATCTTAGGGGGATTCCGAGTCACATTCTCGTGGGAAAACAACACACTGACCTGGCAAAAATGTATAGAATACAAATCTGATGTACTCAAACCATGTGTAAGCGTTAACAATTTTGTACGGAATTGGCCTTGACACGCCAATTTGCATTAAATTAGTAAAAATTGTACATTGAGAAAATTTGGACACACGAGAAATGATCTCGTGGGATCCAACAACAACTACAACACCAAAGTTCGATAGAAGTAAACAACTTAAGATTAAGATTCTGAGACGTTTCAAATCGTTATTACGCCGTGAGTTGGCGTTGAATTTCAATATTTGCATACTAAAGAAAATTATATCTGCATACGTAGAAATGCAAATAAGGCTCGTTTTTATTTTGTAATTTTAGCTTTTAATCAGAATTTATGATGATATGGATTAACTCTAGAGGGGCTGGCACTCAAGCGTAGCTGTCGGCCCATATATATGGGATTGGCAGAGTTTTTAACCGATTTCAAAATAAGAGGTGGTACGATATTTAGCTGTTTGTATTTTTTTAAATTTAAGTATAAATCGGCACTTCTATGTTTACTTCAGTATAATTTACTACAATTATGATCAATACAATTAGTTTCTTTAATTCTTTATATTATTACATTAGCTGAGCTTGCGAGTCGACATTTGTCATTGTAGCTGTATAATTTTCCATGTTCAATCTAACTTTCATTCCAGTTCTTTGAACAATTTTTTTTTTAGATCATAGGAGGCAAACGGACAGGTGGATCACCTGATGTTAAGTGATCACCACCGTCCATAGACACTTGCAACACCAGGGGAGTCGCAAGTGCGTTGCCAACCTGTTTTGGGGGAGAAGGAGAGTGAGGGAAGGGGGAAAGAGAGGGGCGGTGGGCCCCCGGCGCTCTCACTGACCGAACGAAACGCAACAATGCAAGCACTGTTACTTCCCGTCGGTTTTCTGCCAGAGGGTGGTACTACCCCGGTCAAGCCGACCCATTCATGCTGAAACCATTAATAGCTTCAGCGTAGCTCTACCACCATTTAAAACGATATAGAAATGTATGCATTGCAACACCAACCAGTAGCAAGTTATAGTGACATAGAAAACATTGAAAGATCCTTAGCGATAATTTATATGATGATCAACTATAAACCAAATAATGTTTGACTTTGTCTATATAGAAAGCATATAAATAGCACATGTGACAGAGAAGTCGAGGAGTAATATATTAACGCGGTATGTGCATGAGAGGAATAAGACTGGATGGATGTAAAGGTAGAGGAAGATCGGAAAACGTATGCATGGATCGTGTTTGTATATGTGGATATTTGTGTAAAAAGAGTGAACATTGAATCAACAGTTAATAGGGGAGACTGGAAGAGGAAATCATATTATATCGACCGTACTAACTGTACTAAGTTTGAATACGAGTAAGAAGATGACAAAACCAAAGCAAAGGATAGATCATTTAACGCTGATTAAACAAACTGTGGCTGTAGAAATGCAAAGGTGCTTAAATCACCTCTAAAGTTAAATGCGGAAAATAACCTAGTTAATTCATAAATTATAATTGTATAATATTAGATTAACTGTTATCCGATGGTCAATGAAGCAATATAATGATAACTTTAACCTAGAACATGCAATAATAGACGGTATGGTATAATTTCTAGGTCAAAAATATATTTAGGCAATCCCTTATGGTGCAAAGCTTGAACTTTCAATTACCAACATATAAATGGCTTAATTACCGTGAACACGCATTCATCGTGATACAACATCAAAACGATTCATCGAGAACAGCCATGAATTTGGTTAATACTAGCTGTTGCCTTCGACTTCACTGATATACAAGCGTGTATACAATTAACGGCCTCAGATTACAACTAGACTCAATTAAAGGGTCAATCAAGAAATAATAATTTGTTGGTCACTGAAGTAAGTGTCTTGAGTGAGAATTGAACACACATTACTCACCGCGATGTATTATTATTACCATTTAACCCCTATAGAAAAGCTTAATGATATTTATGATAGTAATCTTCCTCAGGTTCAGACCTGGAAAACTGTATTCGAAACATCAACCAAAAAACTTATAAAGTACACTAAATTATTCAAAGGAGTCGCGCGCCATCTTTTGAACGTTTATGGTACTATGACAAAAACATTACGCAAATGTCAATAACAATGAGAAGGACGACGAAACGATTGAAATGTATTTTGTTACTTATTTCAAGAGACAACATTTTTTTTTATAAAATCAAAAAGTACATCGGTTAACCCAATTCCCACTTAACCCAATATTAAAAATCAATAATTCTAGAAGTATAGAACTTAATGCATTATATCTACATGCTAAAATAGATTGTATTTTAATATTAATGGGTTTTTTATTGTAATTAATTCATGAGAAGTAACGGGCGGATGCTAGTTAACAAATTAATAGGTACAATGACACGTCGCATAAAGAAAATACGACGGCGCCAATCTAGAATCTAACAGTGAACACGAAATATCAATTACTTGTATCGTAAAACTTGATTAATTTCCTAGATAAATTAAAAACTCTAATCAAATACACCTAATCGATCCTGTAGTTTTGATTATAATTATTAAAAAATATATTGATAGTCCCTAATGTGCATAATTAGTACAAACAATGAGCTGGTAATTGTTTTACGATATTTAAAAATGTCGTTGGTTCATTCATACTCAATTTTTAATGTACAGAATCCGTCTATACTTGTATGTATTTATATATTACTAGCGATTCCGGCGGACGTTGTCCTGCCTTGATAATAAAAAAAATATTTAAAATTCAACTCCAGCGCCACCTACGGGGTCCAATTGAATCTAAACCATTCTCGAATCTACTGGAACATGCATTCAAAATTTCGTCAAAATCGGTCCAGCCGTTTAGGTGGAGTTCAGTGACACACGTACAGAAGAAATTTATATATAAAGATAAAACCGTTATAGAGGTTTTGACATGCAAAGAATTTTAACGATTTAATAGGAAAACTAGCTGCGCCCGCGACTACGTCTGCGTGAATCCTGGTATACAAAACAGTGACTAATAAAGACATCCGTATATGAAAATGGTTTACTTAAAGTACTCTATTCTATTAGCATTCCAAGAATTATACATATCTATCATACGAGCACAGACACGTACACTCACACACTTTTACACACCCACTCATCATAACTACACACACCCTATCTCACACTTTAGCATTTACTTAGTTATTATATGATTTTTGTTTTTTCAGTTCGTGTACGAGTTCACGGCGGCGAGGAAACGAAGGGGGGAGCGTCCGGCTCCCAGGGAGGTAGAGGCGGAGAGACGGCGTCTAAAGGAGGACGCCGTCGAAAGGTGGCAGCAGGACCTGGCGGACGAGTCACAGTGGACGCCGTCCGCCCGGTCCTGCGGGAGTGGACATCAAGGGAATGGGGCTCCCTGACGTTCCGACTGGTGCAGGTACTCACCGGACACGGTTGTTTCGGGTGGTACCTGCACCGGATCGCACGCAGGGAGCCGACGGCCGCCTGCCACGAGTGCGGCGCTGACGAAGATACCGCGCAGCACACGCTGTCTGAGTGTGCTGCGTGGGGGGAGCAGCGCCGCATTCTGGCGGCGGCCGTGGGAACGGACTTATCGCTGCCGAGCGTGGTTTCGGCCATGCTCGGCAGCGAACAGGCTTGGCGAGCGATGGCCTCCTTCTGCGAGGAGGTCATCTCGCAGAAGGAGGAGGCGGAGAGGGCCCGCGAGGCAGACCCTCAAAGTGGCCGTCTCCGCCAAAGGAGGACAGGCAGGAGGAGAAGGCGCTTCGCCCAACTCCTCCTGCCACCGTAGCCGGACCTGAGGGGATGGGCCGGGGGGCCCATCTCCTCATTGCACGGGTCCGGCGGACGAGGGGGGGCAGCCGGTGTGTACCCGGTCTGTCCCTCTATAGGTAGGAGCCCGGCGGTCACCTTCCGCCGGGCGGACCGTGGGGGCGGATCTACAAGATTGATTAGTTTCAACGATCCCTTGCCGCCCCCACAAAACGGTCTGTCGGTATACCGTGGGGTTTTAGTCCATGCAACTCGGACACAACCCACCCTCTCCCCCGGGAGGGTGGCGTATCCATAAGGGATTTCCACACGTTAAAAAAAAAAAAGGCATTGCCTAGTTTGGGGCCATAGTTAAGGCTAGATTATGTAAAATATTCTAGTAAATAAAGATATTTGTATTTGTTGTATTTGAATATTAATTAATTAATAAAATAAAATAATTAATAGTATAATTATTATCTACTTTTCTATACAATAACTTTTGATCCAATCCAAACCAATTTTAACTAAACAAAGACTAAACGTTACTCGAAGATATGTTTTATAATTTTCTTGATAAGGTTTTGTCATGACCACAGTATTTTAGCAGTGATGCGTGTTCAAACAAACAGACAGACAGACATTTGTAAAAATGATTGGAATGTATTTTATTACTTATTCCTGCTGCAACAACTTTTTTTACAAAAATCTAAAAATTACAGACACGTTACATTTCTTATATTATGTATAGATATTCGATTTGTAAAGAATAAAGGACCCACTGCATGGCCATAGGCCTCTTCCCGAAGGACGCTATGGCCGTAATCACCACGCCAGCCAACGACGTATTGGCGACTTCAAACTCTGGAGTAATCCACAGTTCTATATTTCACACACAATATTTCCACAAGAATATTTCTCAGGTTCAGGTTCCCTCACAATGGTTTCCATCGACGTTAACCAATAGTGTTACCCATTTAAATTAAGCAATGTACGCCAATTCCGAAAAATTCGTTGGTACATGCCGAGGTTCGAACCTGCGGACATCGAAATTATAATTCGTCGGTCAAACCACTAGACTACGAAAAATGAAAGCACTACCGAATAATTCAAATCTCTTTGATAACTTCCCGATCTTAGTTGATGACTTTATCATATCATTATTCTTATGTCGCAGAGATATAGTGCGATATTTTTTTATATTAAAATGAAGGTTACTATGCCAGTAGGATTTATCTGTTGCTAACAGATCCCGGTTTTATCTAATCTTGATATTTTTTAACTTAGCGTCTAAATCAGTTGTTTCAAAAGAAAACTTGTTTAGGCGCTTTGCGCGAAATTTGTCAGCGGAAAAATTTTTGGTTTCGCGTCAGCGACATACTAGTAAAGCGTGACCGAGATGCTTGTGACGTATTGCGCTTATATCAGACTTGTGCGTAATATAACGGCCTATGTACATGTAATACTGAGCTTGTACAACAAATTATCTGTTTGGTTTATTAATTAACTATATAAAAACGTATATAATTATTATTCGGAGTGCCAATACATGTGATAACCAGAATAATGTTAATAATTTTATTTTACAAATTATGAAATTTAAATAAAACAAGCTACAATTAAGCACAAAATTCAAAAGAACACAGTTTTGTTTTGAGTTTACGCTTCTGTCGATAGTCCTTATGAGGCTACCTAGTTTTTTTTAATATTTCACCCAGTTTTTGTCAACTAAGAACGAAGTGTGGTTATTTTTTATAGTAAAATTATAAACTTTACTTAAGCTATAAAATATATATATATATAACATAAATAAAAATGAATTGTCGATGTCTGTATAACGCATAACATCAAACCGACTACATATGTTTAGCTATTTTTTTCTTTGTCCGAAAAAAAATGTTAAAAAAACGTGTTTTAAAAATTGTACGGGTTAAAAAATCACTTGGAACAGATTGCCCTACGCAGCCGAGTAAAAAAAGAATCACAAATTCCAAAACACTACCTGAATCGATCGCCTTGCATCCGTGAATTAGTTTGACCAAGCGCATAAAGGTCTTAACATCACATTTTGACGAGATAGTAATAAAAAAAAGTACCAAAACCCTTTTCAATACGAAATTTGACACCTCGTCTTCACGCATTAATCCGAGGTCATTGACACCGATCATAAATCGCTAAGAATTTAATCGAAAAGCAAAAAACATATGTAATCATAATTTCGTCGGAGAATTTTGTGTTGATTTTTTATATTTTTGCTCTTAATAAGAGTTACTCGATAAACAGGATAAGTTGTTATCATATTTTACATTTCCTTTCCTTCGTATTTCATTTTAATATGTTATTTACGACTTCCTATTAATTCCATATAAGTTAGTTATGTTCTTTGGCTGATATTAATAGAATCTACGTGATATAATTCTTGGACACGTACACTTAAAACCAATAATGAAATTTGACACACAAGTTCTTAATGTAACGTAAGCGAGCACTAAGAAAAGGTCTTATGAAAATCATCCCCTTAAGGGGATTAAAAATATAATGATTCACAAGATGTTAACAGTGAGAAACACACGAATAAACCAATATTAGAAAATTCGAACAGTTATTTTATTTGACCAGACTAATTTCAGGAATTACCTACCAGTTACATTTGATTTTTATTTTTCATATTATTTAATGTTTTTGAAGTAAAAAAAAATGGTAGAGGACCAACTTATGAGTTCGCGCTACTGATGACCTTGATATGTTATGATGATTGCTAAAACTTAGAAAAGCTGGATTTTGTTAAACACCGGCATGATCTAAATACTAGAAACTGTAACAAACTGGTCGTCCCATGTTTCACAATCAGTAAAACCAGTTAGGTTAGGTTTAACAAGGAAAGTCGCAAAGCATATTACTGAATTGCCGGACTGTAAGTTTAAGCGCCATGTCAAGTGGGTTTTGGTGTCGAAAAGCTACTATAGAGTGGATCAAAGTGTGCACGATGGTGCTGTCTGGAATTGATTACTCTCTGTGCATCCACTAAAAATGATTGTAACGTATACTGTATTCTAAATATACCTATAAATGTTAAAGCGGTAAACCCGATCTAGTTTCTTGCCGGTTCTTCTCCATGACCGGGTTGTTTGTCCGAACCGGTGGTAGTTTTGACGTTCATAAGCGCCTTATTAGCGCCTACTTTGAATAAAGTATTTTTCGATTTGATTTGGTTTGTGAAGCGTATAACGTAATTGTCTATTAGACAATCAATAATGTCGACAAACAATAGATCGCGTCGAGACGTGAAGGGGCGAACGCGACGCTACAACACACATGTATGCAATCATTCTCAACGAGTTGTGCAATCATATACTGAAATCTCATTCGTTGGATAGATATTCAATTCACCCATTTAAGTAGCTAATAAAACCTCCTTATAAAGTTGCATGTTTGTTCACGGAGTTTTTTGACGTTTGTAGCCTGTAACATACTAAACGTAGTGAAAACAGACTCTCAATTACAGCTGGCACCTACAAAGTGCTTCGCGAATTCTCAGCTCGATAGTTGTCTTTAAACAGACGGACAATAAAAAAGCCCTTCAGCCATGATATGTGATTTAATCACGATGATTTCCTTCACCCACAGCTTTTATTGTATCTTTTTACACTTGTTACCTCAGAACTTAGTCATTTACCAGCCGATTTTGATTTTTTTTATTAGAAAGGGAATATTTTCATGACCTTAATTTAGTTAACGTTGGACCCTAGATTTCTAAAATACACCAGTGAACTCTTCAAATTCGAATACGAAATGAATAGTCATTGAGATACTGATAATTTATGACGATTCAAGACTATATAAGCCAACTATGGTAAAAGAACGTTTTAATGCATATTTTGTAGTCGGTTTTCTTTCTTGTCAAAATTGTACATTATATTCCTATTCATATATATATTAAAAAGAGCAGCATAATTTAAATACTAGAAACAGCAACAAATTGGTCATTCCATGCTTCAGGCTCACTAAATCCAAAAACAGTTTTTTAGGTAATAGTGTTAGGTTTCATAATAAAGTCCCAAAACACATTACCGATTTGCCTGATAGTGAGTTCAAGAACTATGTCAAGTGGGTTTTAATATCTATAGGCTATTATATTATAGGGTGGATCAATACGTGAACGACTGTGGCCTTTCTCAAAGGCCGGCAACGCATCTGTGATTCTTCTCGTGTCGCAAGTGTCCATGGACGGTGGTGATCACTTACCATCAGGTGACCCGCATGTTCGTTTGCTGCCAATAGTAAAAAAAAAACGTCTGGATATGACGCCCCTCTCTGTGCATCCACTAATAACGAATGTAAATATCTATGTTACTGTACAAATATATGACATGGAAAAATAAACCAGATCGAGTTTCTTGCCGGTTCTTCTCGATGACTGGGCTGTTTTCCGAACCGGTAGTAGCTTTGACGTTCATAAGCGCCTTCTCAGGGCCTAAATTGAATAAAGGATATTTCGATTTTTGATTTTAATTCATAAATATTTTTATTAATACTAAAGGTAAGCTAATTTATATTCAGTACCAGATCTTACCCGCAGCTTCGATCCCTTGTAAATAATTTTATTATTTGATAGATTGTACGCATTTTTCCTAAATTCGTTTCGGGCTAAGAATTAACCTCTTAATAACTGCTTAACCCTCACGGTAAAAGCGTAATAATGTGTAGTCATACACTGAAAACTTCTCTAACTACTAGTTAAAATACGTCAATCGGTTTATCCATTTGAAAGATTACCTCAAACTACCAACGGACGATTTAACTTTTTTTTAAATTAAAGTTTTGGAAACCTATCTTCTAGATTATAACTGTCATTGATAAGTAGATTAATATTACAAGTTTCTTGTGATACTTTCAATTTTTTAACAAGACGGCATATTATTAGGCTTAATGCTTCGTGGTATTTTTTCCATCCACTTCACTTGCGCACAATAACTGAACTATATTACGTGAAATACCACCAATATTATAAAATACGCAGTCAAATAACAAAGATTATGAACCTGATTTCCATGCGGTTCACCAGTATATAAAGTGATTCATGAGGAAGGTTTAGGTATATAATTTTTCAAGGATTTCTTTTATTATCAGAGGGAGACAACGTTCGCCGGGCCCGCTAGTAAAATATAAAAGTATATAAAAGTAAAATATATAATCATTATATAACAGATCAAGTTCCCACCAAAAACACCGATCCGACTTTTATTCTTATGTGAAGATAAATAAGTCGGTTCTCTACGCTTTCTTAACATGTGACCTCGTTTGTTTTAAAGTGTCTCGTACATTTATTAATACAGTTTATAATGTCGGTGTGAACGATTCGCGGAGTTAAACGAGCTATCGGCGGCAGACGTCAATTTGTACGAATAACGCAATCCTCTGACGAACGACGGACAATGACCGACGTCAATTACCCTCCGAATGTGAGTTAACTACGCCGCTAAAATCGAAAGTACTGTCTATATGCACCGCGCTTCAGTCAAACAGGCAATTGAAATTAGTAGCGTATTTATTGAAATGAAAACTGCTTTAGATGCGTTGAATGTTATTTTTTTGGCATAAGATAAACTTATGATTTCGCCTCATGGCTTGCACTAGCATGCTTCGATTACACGATGCACACTTACTAACAACGCGTAGTATTGCGGCTTGTGTACAGCTAATATTGTATAAAAATGTATACAATAGATGTGATAACCATATTAATGACAATAATTTAAATATACAACTTACGAAATTTAAATAATTCATACAGTAATTGATTTCAAAATTTACAAAAAAGAACACAATTATTAAAAAAAAATTCTGAGTTTTCACTTCTGTCGGCAGTCCTTATGGTTCTTCGCTATATGGTATATGGTCCTCGACTTTTTAACTCATACCTAGTAATACTTGTATAGTTCAATAAACGAATTTATAATTATTTTCTTGGCTCAAAACAAACTGTAACCCAACACCGCCGGAACGTGTATCCGTTATACTCAAATTCATTCGAGTCTCCATGTTTTTATTCAAAGCTCATGTATGTATTTGTTTATTTAATATTTATTAATACACAGCCTAAAGTAACAATCCACTTATACGATACTAGCTTCTGTTCGCGGTTTCACTTATTTCAATTTAGATTTAACTTATCGGAAACATTTATTTCTGCATGAAAGGTGCCGTATGTTTAAAAAAAATACTTTATACGTTTTAACGTATGACCACAAATTCATCTGATGTTAAACGACAACGTAGTCTAAGATAGTAAACACGCTACACCTACAGGGGACTGGCTCTGAAGTATAGCTGTTGGAATATACCAACAGGTACTGCACGACAGTTGTTAACCCTGAGGGCAGTAGCTAGTCAGGCGGGCTTAGAAAAACTTCTACCACTATGATATGATTTCGCCACGATGTTTTCCTTCACCTGAAGCTCCGAATCACTTGCTGCAGACTGCCCATGAATCAGTCAGAAAACCAGAATCTAAATATATAAAAATCCAGTGACATGATGTCCACGATAGACTCCAAAACTACTCAACCGATCTTACATGAGAATTGGCATTTATATATAATTTGGTCCAACTTGAGAGATAGGATTATTAATATTTCGATTAATGGCCTCAATATTTTTTAATTACATGCTTGCCGATGTTAATTCTTCTTATTCATTGTAAGTTTCATAAGTCTCGAAGATGGCGCTTTAAATCACTTCGTTGACAGAAAACTGTAAGACCGACTGTTATAGATATCTCATAGATGCAGCCACGTTTTAATCTTGAAATTCTTTTTCAACTCCAGTTTATTTTATGATGATTTTAATATAACGGAACTACAGTAGGTTAAAGGTTAGAGGTGGTAGAGCCACGCTGAAGCTATTAATGGTTTCAGCCCGGGGTGATACCACCCTCTAACAGAAAACCGACGTGAAGTAACAGTCCTTGCATTGTTGCGTTTCGTTCGGTCAGTGAGAGCGCAAGATGCTCACCCCCTTAACCCCCCCCCCCCTCCCCCCATTCCCTCCCCTCAAACACAGGCTGGCAACGCACTCACGACTCTTCTAATGTTGCAAGTGTCTATGGACAGTGGTGATCGCTTAACATCAGGTGACACATCTGTTCGTTTGCCTACTATGATATAAAAAATAATAATAACGCATTGCCCGGTCTGCTAGTATATTATAAAATACTTATAAGTGTTTACATAAGCATGGACGGGCATTACTTACTTATAATGCTAATCAGCGAGAGGTGGCGCTTAGAAATTACAAAAAATCTGCTTACATGATATTTAAACGGCCCCTAAAGCACTATACCGTGACAAATATACCGCAAAACATTCCAAAATATATCACTTCCTTAATAGCTTTATGGTTCATTAGAGTACAGTGAATTTAGATTAGTATTCATCCATCCTCATGTCACTGTAATTTATTTGCTAGACCACAGTATTAACAAAAAAAAATATCTCTGTAATGGAACATAAAAAAATACTTTATATTCGTCTTAATATGTTATCTATTTATAATTCATACAAACCGGTTCACAGAGATAAAATAATATATATAGAGAGTTATCAAAATGTTTTCCACGTCATTCGAAAGTACTGGAGAGAGGTTCAATCGAATCCTACGTAAATGCAAATAAAGTGAATTTTAATGTCTAAAGGATCGAACTGACTACGCTATTGACCAAGCAAGGTCTTAACAGCTTCACCGGACTACTAAGGCGAGCGCTTAAGGCACTCAGCCGATTTTACTTTGACAACTAGCTCAAGGGTGCGCGGCACACCTCGGCTTTGGCTGTTGCCTGATACATGCAATTCGCGACCTATCTGAGCTACCCTAAGCTAAGCTAACTATTCATACATATATGAGTTGTTGAAACATATATTTGTACCAAGCATACATACCTCAACAACTCTTATATATATTTCGTATCGGATAATATTCTAAACTATTTCAGTTTGATAAGGGAAAAAATAAAACCCTTCCACCTGCATGTGTAAGCGTGTATGCGTGCACGTGTGTGGAGGTGATATGTGTAATGTTGTCGCAGTGATGTAAGATTTTGTGTCACTGTATCGCGCGAGCAGCGTACTCAAGGGCTCCAGGGAACGGACCTAGGCTTGAGCTGCTGCCGAGGGGGGCCTAGTCTGGTGTGCGGGAGCGAAATTTACCCCCAGACCACGGCGGCCTGATCTGTGGTTACGCGGGCGTGGGCGTGAGCACGCTCTGTTTGGAGATACAGGCTGGTACTGATCGTTCACTGCCGTTATTTCATCGGGAGGGTCGGTAAAAATATGTCGCGGACGTCTTTTACAACGCCCAGCGTTTGGTACGGGTTCGTATTTTGCGGCGGATACCACTAACGGACTGGGTAATAACGATTGTAACGTGTAATGTATTGGAAATATATATGTTAAAAAAAATGAACCCGGTCGCGTTTCTTGCCGGTTCGTCTCAATGACCGGGTTGTTTTTCCAAACCGTTTGTAGCTTTGACGTTCATAAGTGACTTCTCAGGGTCTAAAGTGAATAAAGTACTTTGATTGATTGATTAATGTTTGTTTATTGAGGTGAAACTTTTTATGGCATGGTAGGGAAACATTTTCGGTACGAGATAAACGTAAAGTAGGTGTATTTGTAATGTAGTATGTATAAGTGTTGAATGTGATACACGCACTGTTTTTTGTTCCGCTTTTATGCATAAACTACTCAACTAGTAAAATAGGATCAGCTAATAAAATATACAATTTACTACATGACAAGTTAAAATCCCGCCAAAAACGCGGTTGAGTAGTAGTTATAACAACACCTCAGACCTCACCTTGTGTCATTTTTACGCAGTTTGCCAAAAGTCAAAAGAATATAAACTTTAATGTTAATTTTCTTTAAAGTTGTTATATCTACGGTTTAAGAGCTTGTAAAAATAGATTTGATAAATAAAAAACACTAACTATTATTAAGAAGAAATACTGAGAAATGAAAAAACGAACTAAAAATTCAATCATTCTAACCAGACATATTCTATATCACTTGAGGGATTATACCAACGAATTTAAAAAGCCTACCGCCCGGACGTAATCAATAAATATTTACGAAAAGTTGACAATTGGCAACTTGACGTTTCCTGCAATCGATCTTATACATACTCTCTAAAACTTCATGCATTTAACTTCTCTGTCCGTAACGTAACTCTATAGATAAACATGATTGAAAATCGTAGTCACAAAAATATCTCTTACACGACGGCCTTCGTGTTTAAGGTCAACAAACTGCATAATATTTATACAGGTAAAAAAAAGTTTAAAAAAAAGTAATCACCTCCGGATGCCATCCGAGGCACGGAACGCTCAATTACCGAAGGGTAGACGAAATTTTATGGACTCATTAAACGTTGAAGCAATAAATAAAAAAAAATCAAATTCTAAATTTACCGGTACTGGTATAAAAACTCTGGAGATTTCCTTATAATTTTGTTGCACGAGCTAGTAGGGTTGTCACCAGTATAACATTATTATTATGCTGCATTATGTTCATGAATTTTGGTAATTTATTTTCATAAAACTACTTCAATTACTACTACTAATTAAAACTATATATCACCACATATTATAAAACAAATTCCTCTGCCACGTCAGTCTGTCTGTCTGTTCACGATAAACTCAAAAACTACTGAACGGATTTTCATGCGGTTTTCACCAATAGTTTATCTATTATCTCTGATGTTAAAATACGATGTGGTCTAAGATGGTAAACCTAGCCAAACCTAGAGGGAAAACTGAGAACTAGAGGGAACACACCAACTGGTGTTTGGCGACAGATTATCAACTTGAGGGTGATATCTAGCCAGGCGGACTTACAAAAAGCCACAATACACCATGCAAATATATTTTTGCTTTAATATTTTTTCCTGTATAAATGAAATATATTTTTAAGGTAATAAAAACACAGACGACGCCACCGGTATCAGCTAGAGTCTGTAAAATACGATAAAGATTTTCCAGATCTGACTGGTATTTTCAGAGATATTAGGACAAACAAAAATAAACAATTAGTAAAAATTACCGTTTGATATAATAAAAGTGGTAACCCTACGGAAACATATAAAAGCAGCTACTGAGATGAAATGCGATCTCATGATGCATGTAATATTCATACGTCGTGTATAGCCGGTAAAAGTGAGGCGGATCACATATAGCAACGTTTGTTATGAAAATATTGTTATAATATAAATCATTATTTGAACGATAGTGATGTCTGAAAATGAGTTTTTTTTTTGTGAAATGTTATGAAAGTTAAATCACATACGAATTATTAGAGAAATAGATAGACACCGAATAATTCTTTCGTCTACTCTTATCGATGTCATATTTATGTTCGAGATTGTTTCTTCAGGTTTCAAATCCAATTAATACATGTTTGGTGTTAGTTTCATTAAAGCCAATTTGAAATGTATAGCGCTAACTGTGATCATACGAGATCCCATAACACAAGTCACACAAAATGTATGGATAAAACAAAATAACCATATAAAACACACTTCATTTTGCTTGTGCACAATAATCGAATATATTATGTAAAATGCCACCGATCTTACAAAATATAAAGTCAAGTAACACAAGATTATGAATAAAATATAAAAGTCACTACATGCTAGACTCAAGATCCCGCCAAAAACTCTAGTTTGATTATCCTAAATCCAATTTAAAAAATCAGCACGAAATATGAATTACGATTTTCCTAAAATATCCTAATCAAATTTTAGTAACATTACCTTAAATAATCGGTTAGTAGAAATTGAAGAAAAGAACAACATTTAACTCTAAGAAATGATTTTACGAATATAAGTCGTTGACGCTGGCAAATACTATTGTAAAAACGATGAAAAAGGACTTTTTGGCGGAATCTCAGTCCTGTCAAGCTAGGTGCTTATATTTTATCCATGAACTGACTTTATTTGATCATAAATTGTGTAATATCTGTCGCATATTGCGTAATACATCTTGGATGAGGTGCACAGTTGAAATAGATGGGAAATAATAACATGAATTTATGAGTAGTCTCCAAAACTCCATCATTTTGTTGGGAAACTGAATTCATCACAAGAATTTGTAAAAAGGAATTATTATTCATTTGATACATAATTGAAATAACAATCTTTAAAAGTGAAGATTAGTTAGCAAAGTGGAACAGAAAGGAGAAATAAAGTAATGAAACTGGCGAATACAATTCCGACCATAATCGTAAAAGAAAGAATATAAGTACTTAAAAAAATCATTTCGTTTTAAACTGAATAAAGTTGAATAAGCCAATCGATCACGTTCCTAAAATTTACAGTCCTGACGCATTTATCTAAACTGGTTTCGGGTAGCAAATACAGACGTCACGTTTGAGTAAAAAAAACTATGTGAAACTGGTTTTTGTCCAGTTCAAACGGAGACAAAAGAAACGGTGAACAAATAATATGTCAAAACTCACCTCGTATCATTATATACAGCGTTTTATGAACGGTACATTGTTATTTTAATATAAAAATCTCATAATAGTAATCAATTTATAAACAGTTTTAACTCCAAAACAGTTAATTTGCATTCTGTTACTGACTAATACAGGTTTTTTTTTCACCACCGGTTGGTCACTATAACTCAATAACCTTTTCCTGATATAAGACGATAAGACGATTCCTTTTTTTCGAACTGACTACGCTATTGACTCAGCAAGGTCTTAACAGCTTCACCGGACTACTAAGGCGAGCGCTTAAGAGGCACTCAACCGATTTTATTTGGGCAACTAGCTCCAGGGTGTAAGGCACACCTCGGCTTGGGCTGTTACCTGATACATGCAATTCGCGACCTATCTGAGCTAACCTAAGCTTAGCTACATATTCATACTTATATGAGTTATTGAAACATATATGTGTACCAAACATACATACCTCGACAACTCTTATATGTAGTTTGTGTCGGATAATTTTTCTAAACTATTTCAGTTCGATAAAGGAAAAAACACAACCCTTCCACTTTTATGTGTAAGCGTGTGTACGTGCACGTGTGTAATGTTGTCGCAGTGATGTAAGATTTTGTGTGACTGTATCGCCCGAATAGCGCACTCAAGGGTTCCACGCCGAGGGAACAGACCTAGGCTTGAGCTGCTGCCGAGGGGGGTATAAGAGGATACATTTTAAGCTCTCTACATGACTATAACAATAGTGATAGAAATGGGTCAACCGGTGTGATACGCGTGCACAGAAGAGAATTAAACGGATACCATTCTTCACAAATAAATTTCGTAAGCGAAGAAAATGTTTGCTTTCAATTTTTTTTTATAGTTTTTCCTCTAAACACATAATATAAATATTGTTAAGATAATAAAAAACGCATACAATATCGCGAGTAATAATTATTACGCAAAGTCTAAAAAACATACTTTCCCGAGTGCACCTTTACGGAACCTTATATGCCACAATCTGTTTTTTTACACAAACTAACTGTTATCCATTCATAGGTACTATAAAAACTATTACGTTAATACCATTGTATGCCAAAGCATACTGGTTGTTTCATAATGGTTGTTTAACTCGGCTCCAAACTTATAGAATATGAACTCACGCAAATTGACGCGGTATCCAAACACACTACTACTGTACTATTGTAATTAAGAAGGAAATAGTTTATTGTTGGAACGACCATACAATTAAATTGAATTAAAACAAGCAAATAAAAAAAAAATACATGTGAAAAAAAAAGACTAACTGGACCAATTTGGATTCATTGTAATTTGAGGTTTTTTTTTTATATCAGCAGGCAAACGAACATGTGGCTCACGTGATGTTAAGTGATGAACACCGTCCATAGACACTGACAACACCAAGGGAGTCGAAGATGCGTTGCCAGCTTGTGTTTGGGGGTAAGGGTGTGGGGAGAGGAGAGGGGAGGTGGGCCTACAGAGTGGGAGTACAGAAGGGAAGAAAAGTATACTATTCTATGTAGCTTTATTCCGTAAGTTCGAATCGTTGTGAATAAACCGGAGCTTTCGGTGAAGCAAAACATCGTAATGAACCCATAACATGGCGGTGGAGCCTTTTCTAAGCTCAAATAGCTAACTAACAGCCTCAAGTTGAAAATCTGTCACCAAGCACCGATGGCTGCGATCTGGCTGCTGCACTTCTTAGGGTGCGTAGAGCGGTATTTTTGGCAGGAGATCAATTTATAATTTTGCGTCATGACATGCTACGTAAGCATTACATTTTGCAGGTCATACATTTGATAGATTAATAGACTTTATAAAAATGTATGTATATAATTATTTTGAGTTTCCACTTCTGACAGCTCATTATTTTTGTTTAAAATTGTTGAAAAACTATTTTAAACAAGAATACAGTGTTTATTACGTTATAGAATCGTTCATCCAATGAATCGAAATGTGTTTTTTTCTCTTAAATCGTCAGAAAATTTTCCATTGTTAGTTTAAACCACATATATAATGGAAATCGCCATAATTATCTTTTAATTAATTATCTCTGTTCACTTGTACTAACAATAATGTTAAAATCTCGATATTTCACTACTCAATTTGGTCAGCCGCGTCCTCGTCCAGGCAATGCGTCAGTGCCACGTGTAAAAAATATATTTTATCATAGCTCACATCGTCGCATAACAAGATATGAATTATAATAACTACCTCATTTATATTGTACATAATAAATTATCCTATACTAGCCTCTGCCTGCGACTTCGTTCGCGTGGAATAGCTACTTCGGGCTAACGGTAACACATAGCGGAAGCTCTCAAAAAGAAAAAAGAACCCCGATTTTGAAACATCCAATGGTGCTCCACTTATTATATTATATTGATATAACATACGAGATGCAATTACTGATGTGCTTATTGAGTATATTCCAAGACAATAGTGTTTAAATGCTAACACCAGTCACGCGTTGGAACGCTAACAGGGGCCGGTCAAGAATTACATAAGCAGAATTTTCGTAATTTCTGACAACCCCCTCGCCTCTTGTCAGCAAAAGTAAACATGTATACGTCTAAATTTTACAGAAAATCCGAAAAAGTAAATAATTGATTTTGCTGACGTCATCACCTTCCAGACCCCCAAACCCTGTGTCATCAATAATAAGCAAATCAAAGAACCCCGCGACCCTTTCGTTTTTTTTTTATATCTTAGGAGGCAAATGAACAGGTGGGTCATCTGATTTTAAGTGATCACCACCGTCCATAGGCACTTGCAACACCAGGGGAGTGCGTTGCCAGCTTGTGTTGGAGGGGGAGGAAGGGACAGGGAAGGGGAAAGTGGAAGGGGAGGGGAGGTGGGCCTCCGGTGCTCTCACTGGCCGAATGAAACGCAACAATGCAAGCACTGTTACTTCACGTCGGTTTTTTGTGAAAGGGCGGTACTACCCCGGACGAGCCGACCCTTTCATGCTGAAAGCAGTATTAGCTTCAGCGTGGCTCTACCACCTACAGCGTGGCTCTACCACCTACAAGCGTGGCTCTACCACCTACAGCGTGGCTCTACCACCTACAAGTACAAGTACCTACAAGTGCTTAAGTAATACTTCAAAATCAAAACATTGTTTATTCAATTTACGCCCTGAGAAGGCGCACATGAACGTCATTGTTACCATCGGTTCGGATAACAACCCAGTCATCGAGAAGAACCGGCAAGAAACTCTTCATGTTATTTATTGTTACAAAACATAAATAGTCACATTCGTTATTAGTGGATGCACAGAGAGGGGCGTCATTTGCAGCCGTCACAATTGTTCCCATATTGATCCACCCTATAATAGTCTTTAGATATTAAAACCCGCTTGAAATGGTTCTTGAACTCACTGTCCGGCAAATCAGTAATGTGGTTTGGGACGTTGTTACAAAACCTAACATTATTACCTAGAAAAAAGTGTATGTGTACTTATGTACACGCGTTAGAAGTTATACTTCTGTGGCGTAACAAGATAAAAATCTTTTCAAAATTTTTATTTTTCGCCTTATTCTACGTTTGTAGACAAAACGACACTAACAATAGAAAAAAGGTATTTAATAAATTGAATGTTTGAATACAAAGAAATACAAACAACAAATACAAAGAAACAAAATGTTGACTATAGCTAACTTCAGGGTGTCGGTTTTTCGTGACGGTGTGCGCGCGCATCATAAATATTTACTCTCATCATTTTTCCCTAACGCGCCAAAAGAAGTATAACTTCAAAAACTGTTTTTGGGCTTAGTGAGCTTGAAGCATGGATTGACCAATTTGTTGCTGTTTTTAGTATTTAAATTATGTTGGGTTTTTACCAGATCCAGCATATCTAAGTTTTTGCGGACATACATTAAATTATCAAGAATATATTGGGAGGGCAGAGTTAAGATACCGAATTCCTGAAACTTAGTATTTAATGATTCGCGAGACCAAGTATTATTAATTGCTCGAACTGCCCGTTTTTGTAATAGGAATATGGTGTCCACCTCAGCTGCTGTCTCCTCCAGCAAACAACAAACTTGAATGACCCCACACACATTTTTTCAACCCTTTAGACCTCTTTCACCGTCTATTTATATTTCACTTTGTTCAAATGAATACTCAATTCTCTTACTTATACGAGATATGCAAGTTTTACGTTAGCAAACAAAAATAAAACACGTGTTACTAATGCACACAAACACACACGCCGTGTAATATTAGCAATATCATAAAACCTCAGCTAGCACCACAATACTAGACAAAGTAATACGCCGATGTCACAGATTAAATACAACAGATGTTTCAATTCGTTAAAACCGCCATTATGCTTTCCCTTCGACAGTATCAAGTTTAAGCGGTATTAGCAAAGTAAAATGCAGTAAGAAACAAAGTAAATTACATGATTGGATATTACTTTGCATTTCTGCTTGGAATTAATGACTTCTTTGGAATTGAATACTCTCACGTTCGCATTGGAAGAATCAACATTGATATAAGAATGCTCCGTTAAAGAACAATATATATAATCGGTTATATGAAACATGGCAGTAACCAATCAAATCAGAAGTGCAAAGTAAAATAAAGTGAGGAACCAAATACAACTACTTGATTGTTACTTTGCATTTCCGTCTGGAATTGATTGGATAATAGGGAATAGAGGACTTACCTGCTGGCATCGGAAGAGTTATATCGACCTAATGATGCTCCGTGAAAGATCGTGAGAAATAATTGTATAATACATGGCAGCAACCAATCAAATCGGATGTGCAAAGTTACATCCTATCGAGTAATATAAATCAACAAAAACATGAAACAAAAAGAATTCACTCTTTTTTTGTTACTCGAGTTACCACTGATATCATTTTTATAAATATAACTCCAACATTCTTAAACGAAGACTGATACCTGTGGTATTCTTTGAGAAATTACTTAGAACTGGTAGTCTGGTGGAGCTGTTAAGACCTTGCTATGTCAATAGCGTAGTCAGTCCGAAAAAAAAAGAACTTAGAACTGTTCGTTACATACATACGCGAGCACTGCTACTTAACGCAGTCCAATTTCACACAAAACTCAACCACGCCGTGTTTACAACTACAGATCGTGCATATACTTGTAATAAACTAAAAGCGATACAAATTGATATTTTACTAACGAGACTGCCGACCATCGTTATAGCAAATTTGAGAGCTTTTCCAGTATCCAAAAGAGCTTTGACAGGTGAACTGTCACCATCCTGGCACTGGTCAGCATCAACATACCACATATTTGCTATTACCAAATCCACCAGACAACCGGATACATTTTTACTGATACTAAAGAAGCAAATAAATAAACCGGTATCTAAATATGTTTGTAATAGTCGCAATATGTCCCTCGCAGTTCAACGAACCAGCTGGTCTCTCTGACTTATATAAATATGCAAAAACAGCATAAATGTTAATAACAACTCGCTTGTAAAACTATACCGATATCACGCCATATAATTTTATTTTGGAATTTAACATTTTTTTTATACTAAAACAAACTTGCTTTGCTAATGGACTTCACTATAATTTAGCCTTGTCTACATATTTACAAATGTATGTTGGTATGTATAGCTGATTTGGTTATCACAATAGTTCATACATTTAGGTGTTTTTTCATGAAAATATTTTTATACTATAATTCGCCATTAGGAGATGACTCCAAGTTCTTAGTTTCCAAAGTGGTCCAGGTGGACTCCAAAGGGTCCACGGGAGACTCGACAGGGGTGTACGTTGGCGTGACAAAAAAATGGACGTTTACAATTCGTAAGCGGGGGTCTACGAAAATGTTTCTGATTTCGATAGTGAAGAACTACAATGTTGGCTTGACTTCACCAATCAATCAATCAATGTAAGCAAATATTATTTGAAGAAACTCAGCGACTGTTACTTGTAAAAATTCCATATTCAGTATAACGTGGCGAGACTTGCAAATTTCCATAGTTAAATCTAATTTTCTCATTTTTTGACGAGTTTTGAGAATATGGTAGAAATGTAGCTAGCTGCAGGGGTCCTCCGGAACCAGCTAAATTTTGAAAGTGGTCCATGAGAAAAAATCTTCTGGGACCCTCTGCTCTAAGTTATATTATACTGTCATTTTTATATTGTAATTTAACACGGACGATTGTTGTGGTTTATAAAAAATATTACACTAAATAAATATGTAGGTAGTATGATTTTGAAAAATATGGGAAATAAAAAACGTGTATGAGCTGTCATATACACAATATGGTAAAATGCATTTTCACCCGCATTTTACATAATTTAAAACTGTAATAGGCTCCGTGGATAACGACATTAGACAGTTAAATTGTCATACTAATTGGTGGGAAACTTTTAATTCAAAATGTACTGTTAAAAATCATATGCATTTGTAAAACCTTTTTGTTTGAACACACTATTCGATACAGTGTTTACCCCTACCACTTTTCGTCGCACAAAAAGGTTACCGACCAGGACCTCAAAGCTCTTCCGTGAGAAGTTTTACTTTAAATTATACCTACCGTGCGTTCTCTTTTGTAAAATAATGTTAAACTCAGTTCACATAACACTTTACGGCCAACATATCGAAACTTTTCTTAAAGACTAATCACCCCCCAATTACAACAGTTAGTAGCACATTTAGGTGTATTCCACATCGAGTTATCTATACACACGAGTATGATAAGAATGTAAATATAAGGTGTCAGTACTTATTTTTATGAAAAAAATTGTTGCAGGTGTCTAAGAATATGTAGTAAAATACATTACAATCATTATTAGAAATGTCTGTATGTCTGTGTGTTTCGGCACGTATCACTGTTAAAATAGTCTTCATGATTAGACCGCACCAAGAAAATCGTAAAGCATATCCTTGAATAATATTTAGTCTTTGTTTCATTAAAATTGGTTCACTGTATCAAAAGTTATGGTAATTTTTTTATTTTTTTTATGTCATAGGTGGCAAACGAACAGGTGGGTCACCTGCTGTTAAGTGATCACCACCGTCCATGGACACTAACAACACCAGAGGAGTATTAAGTGCGTTGCCATCTTTTGGAGGGAAGGGTTAGGGGAGGGAAAGGGAGAGGGGAGAGGAGAGGGCAGGGGAGGTGGGCCTCCGGCGCTCTCACTGACCTAACGAAACGCAACAATGCAAGCACTGTTATTTACTTCACGTCGGTTTTCTATGAGAGGGTGGTACTACCCCGGACGAGCCGACCCATTCATGCTGAAACCAATAATAGGCCCACCTCCTTTCCCCCTTTCCCTTCTCCTTTCTCCTCTCCCTACCCCTCTCCCATACACAGGCTGGCAACGCACTTGCGACTCCCCTGGTATTGCTAGTGTCTATGGACGGTGGTGATAACTTAACATCAGGTGACCCACCTGTTCGTTTGCCTCCTTTTGACATAAAAAAAAGCTTGAGTTAAGTACGACAGACAGGTAGGTAAGTAAATATAATTAAATCTCTTACAAAAACAAGGATATTTATGCGTATTCTATATAATATCTAAGAGATAGTAAACAAAAGACTGTTTTTGCATTAAATTCCACGCGGGCGAAGTCGCGGGCACTGCTAGTCATCTATAAGAACATACCCGTACATAGTTTTGCTTTAATTTGAATTCTGTAATCAACATTCTAATATTATTTTTGCAGCGACAGAATATCTAAATCAAAACGCGTCAAGCATTGTTGAATATGAAACATTCGCAGACAAACGTCTGGTGCGACATCATTGGACTGATTCGGCGCGTGATTTAGCACATAACAAAGCAAAACGGATAACACGCAAGGCCATATCGTCTAAACTGGCATCGAAACTTGTTAAGGATGCCAACTGTCTAGCAGTGACCTCATGAGAAGCCGACTCCCATTGAACCTTTAAGAACATCCGTACTTGTCATCGACCTTACAACATTACTAGCATCCACGACTTTGCTTGCGTCGTATTATAATAATATACAAGCTAATCGAACGAGTAGTTATATAAAGTTATAGTGGGATAAAAGAAACCTACGTAGAAAACAGCTGTTGTGGTATCATGATGAAAAAAGATGTCGCTTACATCAGTTTTTTTTTCAAATATAATATAGATTATTGTTGTTAAATCCCAGTGAATTTCATTTTAAATACACAAAATATTATATATTTATTAGTGAAATTTCTTTAGACGCATGAGGGTAAATTTTTTACAGATGTAACGTCACACAGGTATGCAACGAAAGTGATGTAATTTGCAGTAAACGCAGATTTTTCATCTATTTTTTTTTCTATTTTTTTATTATTATTATTATTTTTTTAAGTTTTAGATTTGTATAAATATAAACAAAACTTATAAATTAGTTCGCCAAAGAAGTTTCACTTCTGACATGTGTACTTTGTACGCACGCACTTTTTTTTACTATATAGATTTTAGCATTTGACCACATTCTCATCTGATAATCAAATCTGCCGTTATACACTAACAGATGCTTGGCGACAGATTTTGAACTTGACCGTAGTAGCTAGCGGGCGGCGGACTTAGTACCTTACCACCGAGCTATGGTTTCATTACGATGTTCTCCTTCACCGGAAGCTCCGACTTAGATTCAAGGATTCATTAACATTATATTGACGCTGTCTCCGAACATGCTGTCAACTAAACCATAATCGCTTTAAACCGATAAATGGCAACGTTACGAGCCTCGCTACGATTTTTCCTTCGAACGATTATGTATATCAGTGTTAATAGAAAGAAAACCCATTAGTATGTACCAAAGTAGGTATCAACAGATTGAAATTATTAAACAAAAACAAATGGAAAGTCTTCTTTATCATGAAAATTCTCCGGAACGACTAAATCGATTTTGACAAGACTTTTAGTGGTAGAGGATTTTTTGATTATTATATTGATTTCAATACAATATAACGTTTCTCTATAAGAGCTAAGCGGTATTGATAATAATTAACAGAACAATAGCAAAATGGTAAACAGATTAGAGGGATTAACTAGTGATGGCAATAAGAGAACACGAACTGTGTTTTATTAATTAATTATTAATCCAAATAGACAATATATTCATAATGAGGGTAAGTAACGAGCGTTAACTAGATTTAATATAAGATCATTCTTATGCTTTTGACAACCCTGCAGATTAAGACAAACACAGGAAACACCGCTCTACATATAAATTCGACCTACAAACATTATAATTATTAAACATAAAATATTCATTTCCAAAAATTAATACAGGGCTCATAATCGCAAGCCAATTACATTAATTACTAGCTGTGCCCGCGACTCCGTCCGTGTGGACCCAAATGTAAAAAAAAAGTGACTAATACAATCATCTGAATGTATTAATTAAGTCCATTTACTTATCTACTTATCTCCTGTACTTAAGTCGCGTCGTTATTTAAATTACAATAACTTCTGATACAGTGAACCGATTTTAATGAAACCAAGAGTAAATATTACTCGAGGATATGCTTTATGATTTTCTTGGTGAAGTTTTATCGTGAACGCAGTACTTTAGTAGCGATGTGTGTTCAAACCGACAGACAGACATTTCTAAAAATGATTGAAATAAATTTTATTACTTATCCCAGGACACCTGCAACAGTTTTTTTTTCACTAAAATCTAAAAATTACAGACACGTTATTTACATTATTATTACATGTACAGAAAAAGACATGTAGATATTTAGGGGTTCTTATTATTTAGTACGGTGATTTTCAGATTTACATCACTAATAAAACCCCAAATTAATTATGATCTATAGTATAACTAGCAACCGTACAAGATTTTGTTCTAAATAATTACAATCTAAAACTTAATAACTTTATAATATAGCCTATATCATTTAGGAAAAACGTAGCTTACTATCAGGAAAAACTTTTTGAAAATCGGATAAGTAGGTGCAAAACTTACATATTACAAATAAACTTTACATCTTTAAAATATATATGAATATAGCTAGAGGTGTTGAATTAAGTATACAAAAATATTCAATTTTAAAAGAATCAATATTCATTTAAGGAAAACGATAAAAATTCCAAACATATTTGAATATATTCGTAAGCACTTAATAATACACTAAATTTCATTGAAATACCACGAGACGTTTAGTCCATCTCATTTAGGAAACTTGGCTGTAACACTAAAACTTTAGCCAATATTAATTAACTGTTATAAACAGCTCCTAATTCACAATTTCTGTATTCTGATTTGATGTTTTCATCAGGTCAACGTTATATGATTTCCTCGATATGATGTTCATTCAAAACACCAACTTACAAAAAGAAGTAACATATAAACTCTTCAAACGAGCCTAGCAAAATAACAATTGAAAAATTGCGACACCCAAAACACACTTATAGATGTTTGAGGCAGATTTTTCATTTGACGACGATAGCCAGGAAAATCGGTGTGGTAGGGTTATACAGCCTGACTGGGTCGCAACCACCATGTATATGGCAAAAAAGCCCGTCATAGTGACTCGCTTCTGTGGGTCGTGTTTCGGGACCAGCCTGTGCATATCCAGCTTTTTGCAGGCCGGCATGACAGCAGCGACCAGCGATGGATAGTGTGTCACACGGTGGTCGCCATTGTTTTTGGACTGTACTATGCTTACCATCAGGCATAATGCAGACATTACGTGGTGCTACTATTAAAAAAAAAATGTTAGAAAATGGTCTAAAATCAACATGTCCTAACGAAAATGCGAAAGTAAGTTTGTTTGTTAAGCTTACACACCTTAAACACTCAAGTGATCATCATGACATTTTTGCATACACGTCTCATACGCGAGCAAAGCCGCGTGCAAAATCTACACACTATATGTTTCTTGAACAAAAGCTCACACCAATTATAGGTGAACCCATACAATTACTAACGAGATATGAAACCGACATATAACCGAAAATACAACAGTTTATTTCATAAAAAACGCTGTCAAAGTTTGAATAAGTTCATAGATGTCAGGCATCATTGAATCCGTTCGGAAGTATGATGAAAAGTCGCCAATTACAATATGATGTCATTGTCGTCTGATTTGATAAACACGTCCCGAACAAGCTTCTATTCGTATGACAGTTAATTGAATTGAACTTTTTAGTGTACCAATTTGTAAAACGATATTCAGTTTTATCCCGACAACAAGAAAACACTGGCAAATGCTTAAATCGCGCCTTGATGAAATTAAAAAAATAAATACACACACAGACAAGACACGGTAAAAAATACAGGTGTGCGATTAGTGCGGTTTTCATTAATAGATAGAGTGATTCACGCGGAATATTTAGTAATATAATTTGTCAAGATTTTTTTGTAAATTGGTTGAAATATAACGACAATAATTTAGTGTTTATAAAGTGTCGGAAAAAGTCAAGCCGGTTGGGAGGTTTCATAGAAAACGCTGCCTAATTAATCCCTTTGAGACATAACAAAACAATTGAGATAATCAACAACGCAGAGGAAGTAGCGGGAATCAGCTAGTGGTGTATATTATATAGTATAAAATTTAATTTATGTTTACTATAAAACAAAACTATCGTATACTCTCAAAATCAAAATATCCTTTATTCAATTTAGGCCCTGAGACGGCGCTTATGAACGTCAAAGCTACCACCGTCTACTCTGTCTGCCTATCTTCATTAGACGCGGATATTAACGACAGCAAAGAAATTAAATATACTACAGATGCCGACTAGAGCGTAACAATAACAGTTGACAATTGGCCACTACACATGTGCAATGAATGATTTTTATTCAACATCTTATATCTATATATAATGAACACTAAAAATAAACAAACTCTGTTTTGAATGAGCAATAAAGGTTTTTTATTAGGCAAACTAAAAAAGATAATTAGGTTTTATATTAAGGTCTCATAGCATGTTACCGATTAGCCGTAAGTCACTAATAAAAAAACCCTTTGCATGCGAAGGAAGTGATTTTTTTTTGGCTTATATGTATTAGAACCGTTTAGGTGAACTTTTTAGATACAAGAAAAACACCTAAATCGTTTAGAAGGATAACAATTACTAACACTCGTGCAACGGGATTTTACTATAAAGATGTACACGGTTAACCTTTGAAGTGTCCAATACCATAAAGGATTTTAAGCTCTATACAAACGAATATAGATCTCATGAGGCACAGGTCAACAGACTATTGGCAGCATACGCTTAAAAAATACCTGATTTACTGTAAAACTTTGAAAAATAATAAATTATATATTGTAAAATGATAATTACTAATGAAATCTACAATTTACGATGTCGTTAAATAAAAACATGATCCGCAATTTTGAGATCTGGCTATTAAAAAGTCAGCCGAGAGGTTAAATATCTTTGAACGGTGACAGATCTGTGATACAATTAAACTAAATTCGGTTTATTCGAACGCTCAGTTGACAGAGCTACTTCACCTAGTTCGCAGTTCAGTGCCCCTCGTGTTCAGTTCACGATCAGATTGTTGACTCATCGGTCGCCATGGCCACCGTTCAGACGCAAAATCACGTTATCCGACTCCCGTATTATTATATATTATTGTCGAACTATACTCAAACATCTTAGCCTTCTTTGTAAATCCCAACATTAGTTGACCTATACATAGCGGCCGCACGCGACTATACCTTTATAAACTGTTCCCGCGACTTCGTACTTACTTACTTCGTACTTACAATAACTTTTCATAGAGTGAACCGATTTTAATAAAACCAAGACTAAATGTTACCTTGAGGATATGTTTTGTGATTTTCTTTGATCAGGTTTTATTGCGAACGCAGTACTTTAGCAGTGATGCGTGTCCAAATAAGCCAACAGACAGACGTTTCCAAAAATGATTGAAACGTATTTTATTTCTACATATTCCTAGACGCCTGCAACAATTTAAAATATATATAATGTACAGTATATTTATTAGCTATAGACTAGCTATATTGTTATAAATAAAGGACCAGATTAGTCCCCCTTGGCAGCGGCTCAAGCCTAGGTCCGTTCTCTCGGCGTGACTGTGACAACATTACACATGTCACCTCCAGACACGTGCACGCACACACGCTTACAGATGAAAGTGGAAGGGTTTTATTTTTTCTCTTATCAAACTGAAATAGTTTAGAAAAGTATCCTAAAATTATTATTATATTATTATGTATTCTTGGTACACATATATGTGTCAACAACTCATATATGTATGTATAGTTAGCTTAGGTTAGCTCAGAGAGATCGCGAATTGCATGTATCAGGCAACAGCCCAAGCCGAGGTGTGCCGTGTACCCTTGAGCTAGTTGTGAAATAAAATCGGCTGAGTGCCTTAAGGGCTCGTCTTAGTAGTCCGGTGAACCTGTTAAGACCTGGCTAGGTCAACAATGTAGTCAATTCGAGAAAACAAAATTATAAATAAAGGAATTTGGAAACAGCTTGGTTTTCAAAAAACTCTCTTTGGGAAAAAATCTCAATATAGTTAAAACTTTTAAAAATTAATGAACTACGGTCTAACTACACACATTTGTCAAACAAAAAAGTTGTCGATCAAAATTTCATAGTTCCCGTAAGAAGTTTCAGTTCAACAATGTACACAGTACAGACACAACACATAAAAAAGTCACGCGAGTCTATAATGACATACTATATCTATTTATTTATTTCTCCGAGTTATACTAAAGCAATCTCAACAGAGCATACGCGAATGACTGGTCTTCATCGATGGACTGAACAATTAAACACAATGAGTGACAGTTTCCGTCGACCGGAATATAAAACACCTTAATAAGTGAATATTACTTCAACAAGAACAGTTGCCGTTCGAGTGAGTGCGTTTCGAATTATATTAATAATCAGGGAAGCGACTATAAACCATCGGATGCTTTTATAAAAGCGCGCTCAGGCTTCACACTACGCGGGTGACGCGACCCAACCCGCAACTCTATTACCTGGAAACTGATATTTCAGCTATAAGCCTTGACTGTGATTGCAGCGATCGAGATATAATCTTTTAGTATTGACTAAGGAAACTAGAAGGAGTATGCTTGTGGCAGAAACAGGTGAAAGCGGCGTGTTCATGAAGGTGGCATAGCCCGTGATAAAACTTGGTTTAACTTACTTTAGAATTAACCATTTACCAATTGGTCACAGATTTGAAATTGACGAATGGAATCCCGTGAGCGAGGTTGTAGCTCCCGAATTAGGTTATATGATCACAAAATAATATATCTACATAACGCAGTTCAAATCGTCTTTTATAAATGCAAATTTATAGCTTTTAGTTTAGAATAATTTATAAATTTATAGCTTATAGTGTTTAGGGTTTGAGCACAATCTCCGACGATGTAAACCAAGATAGTAAATACGCTAAAGACCGTTCACATTCTTGAAATAAACCGGAGTAACAATGAAGGAAAATATGGTCATAAAACCATTGCGGTGGTAGGTGCCTGACCAGGTACCACACCAAGTGGAATCACACATTAGTATGCTCCGACAGCTTTGTAGGTGGTAGAGCCACGCTGAAGCTAGTTTCAGCATGATAGTGTCGGCTCGCCCGGGTTAGTACCACCCGACCCACAGAAACACCCGCGTGAAGTAACAGTGCTTGCATTATTACGTTTCATTTGGTCAGTGAGAGCGCCCGAGGACCACCCCCCTCCCCTCAAATCCTCCCCTCCTCCGTTCCCCCCAAACACAGTCTGGAAACGCACTTGCGACTCCCCTGGTGTTGCTAGTGTCTATGGACGGCGGTGATCACTTAACATCTGGTGACCCACGTGTTCGTTTGCCTCCAATGACATAAAAAAAGCTGTACTAGGGAGCCAGTTCTATTTTAAGTTTAGCGAGTTACCATCCAAAATTTAAAACTTGCACAAAAGTTTGAAAATGGAAAAAAATAGATTAAACTTTTTTTTAATTGAAAACTAGCGGGCCCGGCGGTCGTTCTCCTGCCTTGATAATAAAGAAAATCCGAAAATTCAACCGCTGCTGTAGGGTCCAGTTGTGAATCTAAACCATTCTAGAATCAACCTAAACACATAAAGAACTTTATTAAAATTCATCCAGCCGATTAGAAGGAGAAGAGACAAAGACATACAGACAGAAGAATTATATATATTAAGATAGGTAACAAAACAGGATTTTGAAAATTCCAAATACGGACTTTTAATAGGTTTTTTTTAACTAAAAAATTAAGATATAATTGTCACCTGATATTTACAAATCGTTTCGCTTTTTCTAATAGATAAGTACAGGGAATACATAATAGCGCAATCTGATAGGAACTATTTATTAATATAGTTAGCCTGAGCGGTGTTCGACCCCGTAACCTAATGACCTTAGATTCAATCGTCTCCACTGCTGAACTTTAGAGGCGGATGGCATTTATATTATTTTTAAATTAGAGATAACCTTATCATTTTTTTTTATTCGCAACGTTATTATATTAATCACGTACTTAATTGGTTCAGTTTTGATAAAAAAATATATATATATTTTGCCGCATTTGGTTTTATAATATGTAGTTCGTGAATAGTTTTTGTCATGTACCTAGTAATTTTTATATTTCATTCATAATCTTTACAATGATAGAGTGTTCGTATCAAGTAAAAATTACTGGAGAGTTTCCTATCAGTTCTTTATTCTTACTTCTTAGAATATTGATCCTTGTCAAAAAAAATGTCGCGATATACTCATTAGATATATAGTTATTAAAATTACGAGAACTATGATTTTTATAAGCATTACAAAAGTATAAAATGATTGTATAAGCAGAGAATATTTTTATTTTTTTATATTTCTTTCTACATATCTTCTTCTTATCTACTTCCATATAATACGAATGTAAATCTAAAGTGTCTGTACATATTCGACTTTCGTATAAAAACATTGTTGCAGGAATAATTAACAAAAATAAAGTACATTTCAATCATTTTTAGAAATGTCTGTCAGTCTGTCTCTCTGTCTGTTTGTATAAACACTCATCACTGCTAAAGTACTAGGTTCACAATAAAGTCATCAAATCATCATAAAGCATTTCCTCGAGCGTAACTTAGTCTTTGTTACATTCAAATCGGTCCACTCTATCAAAAGTTATTGTAATTTGAATGACGGCTTGAGTTAAGTACTAGAGAATAGTAATCTATACTATTATTATAAAACTGGAGGGTTTGTTTGATTGTTTAGTCCAACGCGCTAATCTCAGGAACTACGGTCCGATTTACACCGAAAAATTTTTTCAGTGTTAGATAGCTCATTTATAGAGGAATATATATATATCATCGCGCCAAGCCTAATAAGAGCGGAGCAACAATGAGTAATGTTTGAAAATGGTTTTTCTTTTTCCTTGTTAGAGCTTCCGCTGCGTGTTCGCGTTAGCCAAAAGTGACTATTCCCCGCGGACAAAGTCGCGGGCAGAAGCTAGTATAAAATATATTATTAAGAAAATAAACAAAGCAGACGAAACTCTGTGCATTGTGTAATGTTTACGACACTTTACATAATATAGTTTAATTTTTGTGCACAAGTGAAATGGATCACGACTTACAACAAAACGGTAAATCTAAGATGTCCAATAAACTCCCTGGAAATTTCTGACATAAAGTCCGCCATCTTGTTAAAACACAATAGTGTAAAACTTAATAATTGTCCAATTAACCCCTGGACAGTCCAATACCTTAAACTCCATAACGAATGTAAACCTCATGAGGCACAGCTTAATAGATTGTTTATTTATTTTTTTGTTAACAGCTTAATCTTGCAAAAAAGGATTTATTACAAAACTTTGAAGAATAACAAATGATTTATTATAAAATCATAATATTTATCTAAAACGTATTTTTAAATTATTTTTTCATCTGTACGAACTTATTTTTTTACTTAACCGTGAAGTTTACAATTTACAATGACGTGAAATTTAAAAAAACATGTTCCATTTTGAGATATTAATAAGTTTATTCATAATTTTATATTGACTAGGGAAAATTTATTTCTTCCCAAAAAATATAAACGGGAAATAGCTACATTGATAGCTTATAACATAAATAGGTTAGATGACTCAGCAGTATCATGTAGTTTACCTAATGATGCTGCGAATAATTATTTAAACAAATAAGTAAGACAAAGGAGCAGCATTACATCTCATTATATCACCAAAATATTAATCGCTTCTCCGGCAAAATATTAAATATAGATCTATTGTTAAACAAAGAGAGACTAGATATATTATGTTTCACAGAAACTTGGCTTAAGCTGGATAAAATGTTATTTCATGTACCTTCTTTTTCTATTGCCAGTGTATTTAATCGAACAATCACCGCCGGTGGTGGTTGTATTATATTATTTAAAAATAATTTAAAATTGAAAGACCGAAAAGATATATGTAGTCTCTCAATTGACCGGGTTTGTGAAGTGGCCTGTGCAGAGATGGATAAATTAATTATCTTATGTGTTTATAGACCACCATCATCAAAATATGTACTCCGTCAACATTCAAATTATGCGAATTATCAGTAATTTTGGATTTTCCTAATTCTTTATTTATAATATGCCAGACAGTCTTGGTCTTATTACTAGATCCAAGAACTTTATTGCTTAAAAATTTAGCTTTAGCAGTTACACAGACACGCTTAAAAATTTTTGAATAATTTCTGACATATGCATGAAAGGATTTATTGCTAGTTAATGATCTCCTATAATACAGATCGTATAGTCTATCTCTACTTTTTTTAATTCCCAAGGTAGCCCATTCACTAAAACTATTTTTTTGTTTTACACTAATAACTTTTCTTGGGCAGTGTTTATTAAATTCAGTCCTTATGATGTCAAACAAGCCATCATAATCCTCATTTGGATCTTCTTTATTAAAAATCTTCGTAGATAATCTTTCTATAATGTTGTAATTTAAATGGTATGTTTCATGTTTAAGAGTTTAAAAGTCCTTATTATTTCATCTGCACTAATAGATGTGAAATTAAATTTTGAATTTATAGGTGCACTCAGATTTTTTAGTAAGGATACCGCACCTTGGGCTGATGAAGTAATATTTTTTGTTACCTGTAAAGGTATGTTAGTGAAATAATCTTGGAAAACAGTTACTACCTCTGAACTGTTTGAAATATGTACTCCGTCAACATTCAAATTATGCGAATTATCAGTAATTTTGGATTTTCCTAATTCTTTATTTATAATATGCCAGACAGTCTTGGTCTTATTACTAGATCCAAGAACTTTATTGCTTAAAAATTTAGCTTTAGCAGTTACACAGACACGCTTAAAATTTTTTGAATAATTTCTGACATATGCATGAAAGGATTCATTGCTAGTTAATGATCTCCTATAATACAGATCGTATAGTCTATCTCTACTTTTTTTAATTCCCAAGGTAGCCCATTCACTAAAACTATTTTTTTGTTTTACACTAATAACTTTTCTTGGGCAGTGTTTATTAAATTCAGTCCTTATGATGTCAAACAAGCCATCATAATCCTCATTTGGATCTTCTTTATTAAAAATCTTCGTAGATAATCTTTCTACAATGTTGTAATTTAAATGATCTAATCTACTTTTGGATGTAAGTCTAGTTGTTTTCTTACAATTAACACTTTGTTTGTCACAATTTATTTTAACAAGTAGTCCTTTATGATCAGACCGTATCCCAGTAATAATACTACCGCCAATGGTTTCAAAATCAGTGAAAATGTTGTCTATGCAAGATGCAGTCTGAGATGTAGTTCTAGTTGGCTCATTAAAGAGAGGATCCAGGTTAAATGACCTGAATAATGATGTGAACATAGTGACCTCTGGCGACGTACTCAAAATATCTATATTAAAGTCACCACAAACTAAAACTCGTTTTTTGGTATTGGTTATTCTTATTAAAATGTCCTCCATCTTTTGTAAAAATTGAGAAAAATTTGATGATGGTGGTCTATAAACACATAAGATAATTAATTTATCCATCTCTGCACAGGCCACTTCACAAACCCGGTCAATTGAGAGACTACATATATCTTTTCGGTCTTTCAATTTTAAATTATTTTTAAATAATATAATACAACCACCACCGGCAGTGATTGTTCGATTAAATACACTGGCAATAGAAAAAGAAGGTACATGAAATAACATTTTATCCGGCTTAAGCCAAGTTTCTGTGAAACATAATATATCTAGTCTCTCTTTGTTTAACAATAGATCTATATCTAATATTTTGCCGGAGAAGCGATTAATATTTTGGTTCTTGAACTCACTATCAGGCAAATCGGTAATGTGTTTTGGGACTTTAATATAAAACTTAACACTATTACCTAAAAAACTGTTTTTGGATTTAGTGAGCCTGAAGCATGGAATGACCAATTTGTTGCTGTTTCTAGTATTTAAATTATGCTGGTCTTTTACTAGATCCAACATATCTGAATTTTTGCGGACATACATTAAATTATCTAGAATATATTGGGAGGGCAGAGTTAAGATACCGAATTCCTGAAACTTAGTCTTTAATGATTCGCGAGGCCTCATATTATAAATTGCTCGAACTGCTCGTTTTTGTAATAGGAATATGGTGTCCACCTCATTGCCTGATAGTGAGTTCAAGAACCATGTCAAGCGGGTTTTAATATCTAAACGCTATTATAGGGTGGATCAATACGTGAATGATTGTGACGTCTGGAAATGACGCCCCTCTCTGTGCATCCACTAATAACGAATGTGAATATTTATATTACTATAGAAATATATGACATGAAAAAATAAACCAGATCGAGTTTCTTGCCGGTTCTTCTCGATGACTGGGATGTTTTCCGAACCGGTAGTAGCTTTGACATTCATAAGCGCCTTCTCAGGGCCTGAATTGAATAAAGGATATTTTGATTTTGATTTTGAGATCTGGGAAAATCGGCTGAAAATTAATAATGGCAGTCGTATTTTTCAATTATGAGAAGTATCAACCAATATAGGAAAAAGATGAATCACCAATGAATTCATACGCGGGAATTACGATATGTATATTGTAAGACATAAACATAGTGTGTATAATTCAAGGATAATATCGTGATTGAATTGTCAGTGTTTACCTCTTTATAAAATTTATATATAAAATTCCCATGTGGCGTGGGTTTGCAATTCTCCTTCTATACGGTTTAACCGATTTTGATTTTTTTCCTTATGGGGTTAATTGTAGGGACGGCGTTCTGAATTCAACTGCTCGATAATTATTTTTTAGAAAAAAGTAAAGATTATTCTCATCGACATTAATTAAACATTGAATCGATCAACTGAATCGATTTCCTTTACCTTTTTTTAAATTCCAATGGTAATTATCGGCTGATTTTTTAAGATCCAGATCTCAAAATTGCGGATCATGTTTTTAATTTTACAACATCGTAAATTGTAAATTTCATGGTTTAGTAAAAAAAGTTTGTAATAATAAAAAAATAATCAATTAATAAATAATTTAAAAATTCGTGTAACATAAAAAATAAGATTTTTATAATACATAATTTGTTGTTTTTGAAAGTTTTGTAATAAATCAGGTTTTTTAAGCTTATGTTGCCAACAGTCTGTTGACCCGTGCCTCGAGAGGTCTACATTCGTTTGTATGCAGCTTAAGCCGTTACGGTTTTGGATACATTAATGGTTAATTCTCAAAATATTGTACATAGAAGAACAAAATTGTCTTTTAAAAGTGATTTTACCAATACAATGAGATTTTAATTATATAATTTAGTATGATAAAGACAATATTTTATTTATAACATGGTTGTAAAATTTAATGAAACTAGAAAGTAAGGTAATAAAACCAAAAAGCCAGATTGCATAATTGCTAACAGATTATGACCATTTGTAAAGCAAGTATGTTAGAGATTACAATAATCCTGAAATGTAGAGTTGATTATTGATTCAACGGATTTGCAGTTTCCCCTCTCGCTCACACGACTGCGGTCCCTATCTAGCTCGCACCGACGCGCGACACGAAAGCGTAAGATTTGGGCTATCTTATCGCAGCGCCCATTTTGTGACGTTTTGACAATGAATTATTAACCGCGACAGAACTGACTATCAGTGCAGATATACAGATAATAATTTCTACGTATACTCCGGTACGCGGCAACAGCTGATTTATTTTTATAGCCTGTGGGATATGTCTAAGAAATAAGTTTTAATATATTTAAATTTCCCTTCTATAATTAAGTTTTTAGATATATGAGTTGAGTAAATAATTGTACGCAGCCTTAAAGGAGGACAAATTACAAATAACACGGTTAATTAATTATACATTCAAATATACTAATGTACATATTTACCTTCAAAGTTTATCTTAAATTACCTACCCATTTAATTTCCATACTACCGTATAATTAATATTTAGTTTATATAGTACACTAATATTTTTTTACTTTTAACTCTGACAACGTATCTTCTAGATTCTATAGCGGCCTGTGTAGTCTAATTAATATTATGAATCCAATCATATGTTTGATTAATTAATGAACTGTAGGTATATTTATTTTTCAGAGTGCGAATAGATGTGAAAACCACACTAATATTAATAATTTGTTAAAATGTACAAATTATGAAATTTTAATAATTCATACTATAATTCATTTAAAAATTGAAACGAGAATACAGTTATTTAATTGTTTTGAGTATTCACTTCTGTCGGCAGTCCCTATGACTGCCTCGACTTTTTTTTGATGACATAGAAGATGGGGGTCCACGTAGTGATTACATCAGCAATATTTTTTTATTAAACCAGAACAGATTAAAAATTATTAAAAATACTTATATGCATGTTTACGTAAGCATGTGGGGGGAGGGGGGTAGGAGCAATTGCTTACTTTTGCTGAGCAGGGGGAGGGGGCGGTTAGAAATCACAAAACTTAGGCTTATACTAGTATATAATACTTGAACGGCCTCCTTGCGGCTTGACATAGGTCGATAACCTATTTTATTATACATACCGAAATAAATCAGGCCATAAAACCGCACGGCGCGTCTACATAACCTGTGCGATGTTAATCTACATTCGAACGCATTATCTCGTCCGGGAATCACGTGTTTTGCAAAAACCTCTCTGCTCACTGTTACAAAACCGGTTGTCGCGTTACCGCGCGGTTCTGCAGCCAGCCCAGATTCGGCGTAACTCCGCTCTCAAATATAAAACTTACTTAAGGGGATGACCATTAATTATGTGAGGCGTTTTTGAGGATTTTTGACCCCTCCACCTCTCTGGTGAGATGTTGTGAGATGTGTCTCAAAACCCCCTTCCCTAATCTCACATGAGACCTTGAAAATTTATATTTGGAATATAAATTTTCAATTTATTTTAGATTTATTCCGAAAACAAAATTTGCTTTATTACTTTTACTATATTACTAGCTTCTACCTCCGACTTCATCCGCGTGGAATAGGTACTTTGGGCTATCACGACTTCGTTTACGTAGAAGGTGAAAGGTTTTTAAATATTACGTACGTTAACCCCGATTTTGAAACGTTCATTGGTGCTCCTCTCCTATTGGTCTTAGCCTGATGTATGTTATAGATAGATAATCAATAGTCTTCCTCAATAAATAAACCATTTAACACTGAAAGAATTCAAATCGGACTAGTAGTTAGTTAGTTATAATATTATAGTATAGATATTTCGGTATATCAACACTAAGTAACTTTACGTATATTTGTGGAATTGAATATATAGAAGAATTGTGTCCGATTTCGGCATATATTATTCTAGAAATATGTTTTCCTTTAAATGAATCTGATTTTGTTGCATTTTTAGACTATTTGTAGCTCGAAAAAATATTTGTCGAAACCCCCTTTCTCCGCCACGTGAGATTTAGTGAGATGCGGCTTGATTCGCTCCCCCTGATCCTCTCGCGCAATTTATGGATGCCCCCTAACAACGTGTAATGTAGAATTGTAACTGCGTTCTACACGGTCCACTTTTTATTCGAACACTTTCAAATATTTCATAAATTGAGTCAGTGTTTACCCAATTGCCGTGTCTCCTTCGAGCTTTTATGACGACACAACTAGCTTTTGTTCCGTGTGGATCTTTAACATAAGTTATAGCTCTTGAAATGTTTTCTTTACTTTCACGTCAGGTGAAAGAGGTGAAAGGCGTTCGTTTTACCCGACTCGAACAAAAAAGATTGTTCGGTGAAAAAAAAAGTGTGAGTTCACATGCGGTAGAAGTAAATCTTAGTATTCTGAATATATTTTAAAAGAATAAGATGAATAGGTACAACTATGGACATGGTAAACATTAGCTTTTGGCATTATTTTGTAATATAACAATGTCAATAATACACAACAGTTTTTAAAAGTGCGCGATAGTGCGCTAGCGCGAAAATAATGTGCTATAGATTTCAACGTTTCACTTTCTCTCTCTCTCTATCTTTGTATATATTTCCAAGATAGGTAAACTATATAGAAACGCATTCTATCTCATTCTTTCACTGCCTAAAACTTACATATACCAGGTGACTGTTTAAAGGTTAACACCATTAAATCCTTTAATTGTTCATGGTCACATATAACATATAAAATAATAATATCAAAACAAATACTAATAAACAACAAAGAAAACCTTGGTTTGTTCTAAAACTCTTAAAAGTCTGGGAGAGATACTTTTAAACGTATAATAATCACATCTAGGTTCAATGAACAACATTAAAGGGTGCATTAAAGGGCGCTGTTCAAGGTTGATATCCGCTTTAAACTTTAACCTTTAACTTTAATAACTGCTTATCATCGGAATGCCGCACGGTCGAACAAAGGGAAGAGGGGCGCGGGTCGAGGTGCGGGAAGAGAGCGGGACTGCATGACAAGGTGTGATTTATTGCTTTCCTTATTATTACACCAGTTCGTTTTTGCGTAAATCACCTGATGTTGAATGTATATCAGTTTTCTTTTCTCTAGATAATTAGGTCAATTACTAACCACATTTTTTAATTGGTTTAGAGCGAGAATCGAGTAATCATTATCCTGTAAAGAATATTGCTAGAGACTAACCAGCCGCGTTGTATATTTATAGCTATCTCTTTTTCAGTACATATTTTCGTTAAATAAAATCCAATTCACTTCGTCCGAAATAAAGTTTCACTTTAAAAAAAATGCATTAACATCGTAGTGATGAATAATATTCTGAAATCTTGTACACAATTAAAATATATACATCAGATAGTAAGCATAAATGATTATCCACAGGCAGTGCAAAGTTAAAACTAATGAGTTTCGAGTGTCGAAATACAACGTAACTTAACTGTAGTAGATTAACATAAATCTTTCTGATATTCCACCAGTAAATTAAAGAGTTGGGAAGAATATAAAATTGTTGTAGGTACGTAAAATCGATAGAAAATAAACAAAAATAAACGTGATAATATCGAACGTTTTTAAACTAGCCAATAAGTTTTTTTTTTTTTTTTATCAACAGATTATAAAAAGAAGTCTCTGTTTTGTGCTTATAACAGGTCGTGATATATCACGATGTTTAGAACTGCGCAGAGATAGCATTTAATTTTTTATTATCTCTATATGTTTTTTTCTATTTGTTAATTTTAGTAAGACAACAAATTTAAAATACGTTTTTATTTATGGATCGAGATGTTGAATTGGTACGAAAATAAGCAAATTAGCATTGCGTAATAAATTTAAAAAATTAAGGGACGATGGCTGAGTTGTATCGCGTTTGGTAACTTCTCTGATCGAATCCCATGATGGGTTTGAACTTTGAAAGGAATTTTCTTGAAGAAACACAAGTGGTATTGTCTTTTCTAGCGTCTGCGTTAGTTATCCACTCTTAAGTAGGCAATTTATCGCCAAGTAATTATAAGTGTGTTCCGATAGTTGGACTTGAGTAAGAGCTATTCAAGGTCAGATCAGGTTATATTGTGATGAAACTCTAAAACGTATATCAAGAAAATTTTAAAACAGATTCACTTTATAAACTTTATAAGACCTTTTCAACTCGGTTATATGATTGGTATTTCTAACCACTTATTTAATGATGATACCAACTGAGTTTGTGTGCATTGAGCACAACAAATTTACATAATTAGCTTAAATTTTTACTTTACTCACAAAATTAATACGCATAAATCTAACAAAAACCGCTTCCATCATTCCACCTCCAAAGGTTCTTCCGTCTTCAAGTAATGATATTACATCAGAACATAATTATTTTCGATAACTTGGACAGTAACTTATGAATTAATGCTGCATCGCAGTTTAAGTTGCTTCACTGATGTAGCATTTCCATCCAATTAACCAACGGGAATATGGAAAAATATTATTACAAACTAGCTGATCCCGCGACTTCATTCGCGTGGATAGGTTTAAAAAAACTGTGGCAAATAAAATCATCTAAATACATTAAGTCCATTTACGTATCAACTTTTCTCTCGTACTTAAGTAGCGTCGTCATTAAAATTATAATAACTTTTGATATAGTGAATAGATTTTAATGAAACCAAAACTAAATGTTACCCCAGTATATGCTTTATGATTTTCTTGGTGTGGTTTTATCGTGAACGCATTACTTTAGCAGTGATGCGTGTTCAAACAAACAGAAAGACATTTCTAAAAATTATTGAAATGTATTTTATTACCTATTCCTAAAAACCTGCAACTATTTTATTCACATGAAACGTTAAGTATATAGTTACGCACATTTAAAAAACAATAACAACTTTGTCTCCTATTTGACAATAAATATAGGTGTAGTTGGATTATATCAAAATTCAATATTACACATTTGGTCACATAATTATAAAATCATTCATAAATTATTATTCCCACTGTAGAGTTTTTTTCTAGGAAATATTTACCTATCGTAGCCACGTCATCACTATGAGCCTAACATCATTGTTCAAAGGCCGGAACGAATGTCACGCACTATTAGAATAGGTTGAAGAGAAAAAGATTATCTAAATTATTATTTTGAAGTTCTATAAACGATAAGTATTATGATGATTGTTGTTATTTATGTCTTTTTAATACATCTAACTCCGTAACAATATTCAAGATTACTCATTAAAAAAAAGCCTGGAATTTATTTTCATAAGAATTGCATCAAGCAGAGAAAAATAATGTATTACGTAAAAATGGCAGTAATAGTCTCTAAAGAGGACTGGGTTGCCAGCAATGAAAAAGAAAACAATAACGTTTTAGTTTCTAACTCTTAGCTTTTTAAAGATAATAAAAATACCAACGTATTCAGTTAAAACCTCTGATATAACCTTGATTATATATTCTACATTTCTTTTTCAACTTATTGACTTAATTTTAGGGGAAAATTCACACACTAGAATTCTTTTTTATTATAATGAAGCGTCGCATCACGAGTCCGATTCACAATCGGCGATTATTTTATATTTTTAAATCTAAATACTCTTAAAGAGAGAGCCGACGCACATATGGTAACAGAACAATAGGCACTCGGTAACTAATTTTCAACTTTCAGTATAAATAAAAATCGAGTCTTCTGACAATATTCTATGGTTTTATTAAGCCTCAGGCTTATTGCAGATTAGAACTCAAGTCAATCTACACGTTATTTAAATGCGCTGACACTAAATCATTGACGCGATGCTTGAAAATCGCGTTCGTGACGTGTTAAACCTCCAAACTTAATATTTCTAAATCTGATCATTTCCGTTCAGTGTTGATGAGCCAATCGGTATTTCTTTTATATGCAAATAGTACTTAGTTAATATTTACCCATAAAACATGACTCGAAGCCGAAATAAAAAACCACACATAAAATATTCATGCATTAAATTCAATAGAACTGGCCTTGTTTCCACTCTTAATGCTTTATTATAAAAATGAAATCTCTTTGATAAACGTACAAAGCATAATACAGACGCGCGCTATCGTTACGAACGGAATGGATGACCGCAATTTTTTTACACATAAGCGAAAGTGTTCTTACATCTTCACTCTCGGCTTTTCATTAAACCGATTAACATAGAAACAAATAATTACATGCTTATAATCTCAAATGTATATACTTTTCGTATTGTCGACACGGATAGCTAAATCCCGATAAACAATTAGCTTATCGTTGAAAAAAGTGTGTGTGTACTTATGTACACGCGTTAGAAGTTATACTTCTTTGGCGTAACAACATAAAAATATTTTCAAAAATTTTATCTTTCGCCTTATTCTACGTTTGTAGAAAAACGACAATAACAATAGAAAAAGGTATTGAATACATTGAAAGTTTTTATACAAAGAAACACAAACAACAAATACAAAGAAACAAAATGTTGACTATAGCTAACTTCAGGGTGTTGGTTTTTCGTGACGGTGTGCGCGCGCATCGTAAAAATTTACTCTCATCATTTTTCCCTGACGCGTCAAAAGCAGTATAACTTCAAAAACTTATTTAAGTAGTTGGACAATGATTTTCTTTTCAACAAAACAATATATGTACCGGAAGGAAAACTTGTAATTATAAAAGTAATTCGAGTTTTTCGTGGGATCTTAGCCTGTGTTATAGTGGTTTTTATTCAGAAGCTTGCATAATTTCACTCTATATTGTGTAAAATTATTGGAATTTTTGGTAAGTGAAATGTTTCAAAATATTAACATGAAACGTAATTTCTGAGATATCACAAAACTTGTATCGAAATTAGGGCCACCATTTTGTTCGAAGACCAAAATGATTAAAAGACACAATTTTTTGTAATACGAATACCAGCTTTATAATGGCAATAATTATTTTTCACAAAGGTTTGTTACCAATATTTAGAAGACAACAGTTTTATTAAGAATAAGTAATTAATAATAAAATAATAATGGTGGTCGCACACTGGGAAAAATATCGTGGGTAAACTTGTTACAAAAGGACCTGGGGAGGGTTGCAGCGACCTGCCATTCGCGAGTAACGTAGTGCCTGTCAGTATGACGACCTTTTTTTTTTTTTTTTTTTTCGAACTGACTACGCTATTGACCAAGCAAGGTCTTAACAGCTTCACCGGACTACTAAGGCGAGCGCTTAAGGCACTCAGCCGATTTTACTTTGACAACTAGCTCAAGGGTGCGCGGCACACCTCGGCTTTGGCGACGACTCGATCGATCCGATATGGATAGCATCAGTATTATCAGTGTTTGGCGAACACTGTTTCTCTAAACTCGCGGCTAGACATTCTGCTTTATCTATACTATCGAACGCGGGAGGCAACCCGGGGCCTCTGTCGAGAGGAGGCATCGGAGTGGCGAGATCTGATTTTAAAGTGCGCGTGAGTCTCCAGTACGACAGGTGAGACGGCCGGAGATCCTCCAGAAGCCTGTCCCACTTGTCGCCCCGAATCTCAGAGATACGAGTTTTAACTAATTTACGTAGTGAGCGTAATCGATCGCGGTTCTCTACAGACGGGTAAGCGTCGTGAGCTCGAGTCGCGGCGTTCTTTTCCGTGATCAACGCTTTCACGTCGTCAGGGAGTATAAAGCGGCGATCATTCGCCGCTTGTACCTCTTTCGAGGTCTCTCTGACGGCGGTCTGAAGATAGTCGACCAGGGAATTGATAGCCGAATCCGCGTCGGCTCTAGACGTCAACACGTCTGGGATCCCGTCTAAAATGTCAGACGATGGATTTTCTTTAAAATAACGAGCTAAACTAACATAATCAGCCACCCTGACCGACGGAGGGGTGAAATCTGAATTGAAACCTAACTGTAATACGACCGGGCGGTGATCTGAATCAAGTTCGTGTACGACTTGTATGAGTCGTACCCGAAGCGTGATATTTTTTAAGAGAGCTATGTCTAAGACTGACGGGCGACAGTTGTCTTGATAGTGTGTGGGTTCCGGAGGGGCTATGACGTCAAATGCGAGGACCCTACCTAGTTTGTCGAGTATCCTCCCGTTACGAGAGGTTCTCGGACTATTCCAGATAACGTTCCCGCAGTTGAGGTCCCCCGCTATAATAACTGAATCTCCTAAGTTGAGCAGCGCTCGTAAATCTGTTTGTAACAACTCTTTGTTCGGCGAGAGGTACGCGGACACTAATACAATGGACGGATGACCGGTCATACCTAACGTACATACTGATACTTCCATATTGGTTAGAACGGGCGGATCTATCGGCATGCAATATAACGAACGCCTATAGTAAATTAAGGTGCCGCCCCCGCGGGTGACACGGTCATTTCTAACTATGTTGTAGTTCGCGATTCTGGGATTGCGCATTTTCGGTTTTAAAAGCGTCTCCTGGACGAGGAGAACGTCAATCTGTCTATCGCGTAAAAAGGCAGCTACTAAATCGCGCTGTGTCCTAAGAGATCTCGCGTTAAAAAACGAAAGAGATAGACCGCGCGGTTTTATCCTATTCATAGCCGTGAATTTTAATTAATTGAGTTTAAATTCTGGGAACGAACGATACGGTGTAAGCTCGCAGCAATACTCGGGTATTGCGCGAGCACGTTGAGCTTGCCCAAATCCTCCTCGGCCTGGAGGGCCGCGTTGAAGTTTAAAACTTCTTGTAGATCGTGCTCCCGGAATAGCTGGAAAAGCCAGCTCTCTCCGGTGAGCCCCATAGAGAAGGCGGGCGCGGCGCGTGTCGGCCGTGCCTGCGGGATAGGAGCCTGAGGCTTAGGAGCCTGAGGCCGGGGAGCCCAGGGGGCCAGAGGGGCCCGCCCGGGTTTTGGTGCGCGCGGCACAGAGGGTGGCGCGCGCGGAGTGGACGCGGGCGCTGCCGGGGCGCGAGAGGCACCCGGCAGGCCAGGGAAGGCCTCCACGGACATGAGAGGCGGAGGCGGAGGGCGGGCGGCGCGCACCGGTGCCCTAGGTGCCTGTCGCGCCTGGCGAGGGCGTTGTGTTCGCGGTGCGCGGGGACAGCCGCGATAGTTCGCGGGGTGGCCCGCGTTACCGCACAACACGCAGCTGGGAGGTTCTGGGGTGTCGGGAGTGCGCACGCACTCCTTAGTGGCATGATCCCCTAGGCACTTAACGCACCTGGGGCGGAGATGGCAATTCCTCGCCGAGTGGCCATAACTTTGGCAGTTATGACACTGCGACGGGGTATGAGTTTTTCGTGGCGGCTCCACGGTGATGCCGCTGAGACCACAGACTGAGGTGAGGCTAAAGATAGCCTTACCCTCTAAGGTACGGTCAAGGAGGACTAGAACCATGTTGTAAGGGGCGCGGGTGCGTGGGTGGTACATCCTATGTACCTCCCGAATCGGCAGATTTTTCTCCTTAAGGGAGGCGTTGACGTCGTCGACTGAGATCTCAGCCGGGACGCGACGAAGTACTACGCGAAGGAGTCGTTCCTCCTCTAATGCGAAAGTGAAAAAAGCTAACTTCGATTCCCTAAGGAACTTAGTTAGCGCACGGTGGTCGCTTATGGTGGGACACTTAACTTGAATGCCCGCCGGAGTGCTAAGGGCGGACGTGTAATTAATTTTCAAAACTTTGAGCTTATTCGAGATAGAGGTCCACTGGGACTTATCTTGAATCGTTACAGGGGGAGGTGGGCGGGGCTTCTTAGCCGCTACGGAACCCGATGCATCTGTCTGAGAGAGCGAGACAGAGGAAGAATTGGGCTTGCTCGCCCGCGGTCTTACGTTTGCCGGTATAGCCGGCACCCGAACGCCATCTATATTGGCGCATTTCTCGACCGGGCGTGCGGAGCCCTGGTCGGAGTCTGAAGAACGCGATCCGCGGCGTTTTTGATAGGTGACGGTTTTAAAACCGTCGTCTACGTGCGCAGAAGGCGCGGAGTGCGCTGAGGGCGCGGGGGTCGCGATTATTTCGGAGGTCGCGGTCGCGGGCAGCTCGTCGGACGCCGCCACGTCGAGCTCCATATCGGAGCCGGCCTCCGAGCTGGAGCTCGGTATGGGGATTTGTGAAATCCCTCTATCTACGTCGTTCAAAGCGGATTGCGGCGAGAGGGCCGCGAAAGAGTTAGCGGTCGCGACGCGAGAGACGTAATGCGTGTTCTCGGAGAACAACGCAGCAAAGTTAGCGTACGCGGTCGCGACGTCCACGTTCGGACCCTGCTGAAGCAGGTAATCGCGGAACCTAGCAGCATGTTCTAAATCGGCCATCCCGGTGACCTGAGGGGGGGGGGGGCCGCGAAACAACCTCCCTGCCTGAGGGGCAGGGGGGCACGCCAAACGTAAGTTATGGGACTATATCGAGTCCGGATTAATAGAGTTGTTTAAATTGAAACAAAAGACGAAAATAATACAAGAAATACGGCCGCGAGACAAGTAAATAAAATGTGTAAATAGACAACAAATAAATAAATAGATAATTAAATAAATAATTGAAAAGTAAATAAATATATAAAGAAATGACTGAAGGATTAAAGAAATACGTAAATAAATAGATAAATAACTAAGTAAACAATTAAGTATACCAAGAAATAAACAAGGCAATAAATAAATACAAAGGAAGGGTCTCACTCAATTCCAAGAAACAGAACGCAGGTGTGTCGGATCGGAACAATGAAAACGAACGCTCACGAAGTAATAACTGACGTCACTAAATCACGAGTATCGCGCAGCAAAGCGGACAACCATTCCCATTGACGGCCCGATCGGAACTCTCAGTATGACGACCTTTTTGTGTGCTATGCCCAGTAATAAGCGTCGGTTGAATGAATACAGTGCATGTAATCTATCCCTCCGAAAATAAACGTGGGAATAGCAAGAGCGAATTAGTCCACCAATTGAATTAGGGATTAATGTGGGAGTACCGTATGTAAAGATCAAGGTGTGTAAATAGAATTACTGATGGATTTATTGGTGCACAGATCAATGCGGCGCGGCGCAACTTTAACAAACATTACTTCCTATTTGACAACAACTGTTAATTAATCCTAATATGTTCATTATCCTAAAGGCTCTTGAACAGTCCTTTCATTGAACCTAAATAAAAGAAGAAATTAAAGACTGACTAAAAACACTATCATCGTTGTTGTTATGATTTTGGCACTATTATTGAGCGAAGTCGTTACAGAAACTCACGTGCATATTGTCAAAGCGTCAGCGATCATTCGTTTAGACCAGTAGACGAATAATGTAAAGTAATACAAACCGCACTAAAATTGCAAAAGATTCATTTAGCATTTTGATTTAGCTAGCGATTCTACAAAATACATTATTTTTAATTATTTACATTATATTTAATTTTGTACGTCACAACAAATGTATTTAACTCAAAGAATCCGCTTCATAGAAATCCAGTTTTAGCATAAGTGAATATTAATAAATTAAAAACATGTAATCCGAATCGACAAATAGCAAGCTATTTGAATTTTTTTAATTATCTACTCCACATAAAATATAAAAAATAAAGTAGAAACTAAAGTATATTTTTGTAATATTTACGAGTCTATATAATTACGACCTTGTTGTTTTTTTTATCGAGTGCGATTTCTAAACTATAATTGTACCGTTGTCAGTAAGCTTTAGTAAAGAAAATCTAGGACAAATAAAAAATTGTCCAGTAGAGTTGTTTCATAATCTGTGGTTATACAGCAATGATTGAAATATTTTTGTTGGCATTGGAAAACACTCGTTCGGCGCAGTGTGGTGTCAATCGACCTTGAAATTAAAAAGTACTAATATGAAATCAAATATATTGTTATAAAATTTATGCAAACCATCATGTAAATTGCGTTTAATTATATCAATGTGTATGTAAGTATATTATTAATACAAAATTAAAAAAATACTATGTGCCAAATATCTGTAATAAAATAAAATATAATCTATGGCAGATGGCAATATTCCAATGCATCTTTCTGGCTATGCTTTCCTTGAACGCTGTACCTATTTAGTAGGTACACAATATTGTAGTATATATAATATAATACCAATAAACTTGTTTATACATTTCATATAAGCCTTACTTTCAATTGCATTTTTATAATATTGTAATGAATAACCTATAAACTTTTCAACTTATCTACTCAACAAGTATTTAGTATGAAGTTATGATAAGCGTAATGCAAAAATGCAAATATGGACGATCTTTCTAACCAGTACTGTAAATATTGTAACATAATACCTATCACCGGTGAATTCATGTTCATATGTTTAACAACAATAATCTAGAAATGAATAATGTGACTGGATATAAACATGTTATCACTTTTATTCCGAATATTTATACCTATACAATATTATAATTTGTATATTATATACCTATTTAATGTGGAATAACAATGAACATTCTATTTCTATTTGGGCATGTGCACATATTTATTTCCATTCCATTCTTAACAAAACAATAGCGCTTGCAAATAAGTTACCGAAATGACATTATGTTCAATACTCACGTCGTAGCTCCACGTGCAGGAAACTCCGGCAAATTTAGCGACACACCGGCCCAGTTCAACGTCTTCGTGAGTTGTATAGAGATGTTTCAGGCAGTACTTCACATGAGGAGCCACCCGCCGCAGCGTCTCCTGTGATATCAAAACACCAGGACCGCCCATACAGAAATTCTCATTGTAATCTAAAGCCAAGGCGTCTCTTTCAGAGGTCGTGCCTCGTCCAGCTTGACCTATGAACTGAGGCTTCCTACTATCCACGGAGCGCAGAAATTCTTCCAATTTATCACCTCTCACATAAACGTCATCGTCGGCGCGCATAAACCACTCAAACTTATCGCCATATTTCTCGTACATATGCAATAACATGAGGAACGACTTCTTTTGAGGCGGGTAACTGTCGTCGACGTTTCGCAAAGGAACTAGAGGAAGACCGGGCGCGCGCGACACCTCCGAGCTGAAGAACGCGATCCGCCCTGGTAAGTCCTGACTCCAAGTCTCATAAACCGCTTTTGCTCTCGTAGTTAAGTATTGTTCAGCCGTCATCACACCCACAAACACTAGAGTTCTGTTCGAATTATGAACAGTCTCGTTCGCGTTCAAACCTATCAAAGCTAAAGGATCCGGGTCCACGGAGGACCTCGCCGATTCCGGACAGGCTTCGATGTTCGTCCGGGACGAAGTCCGAAGACACAGTTTAAGGAAAACACCGAGCGTGACGCCGGCCACTAAGCCCGTCACCAGATGCATCCACCTGCTCCTCCGAGGCATCGTGATGAAAGTGCGTCAACAGAAGCAGCCACTGTTACCCGGCGTCCACATGTGTGCATTCCAGGAATAACCTTTTTATCCTTTTTTTGTACCGACCGGGAGGGGTAGACATTAGCGGGCTGCTTTTTTGTTCGGTTTTCGCTCCCATCGGACGGGGAGCGATCACATGGCAGCGTACGTCGCGGCCGCGCCGTCGTACGACTCGAAATCGAACCCTATCTCGATATCGCCGGCCTAAATATCGGATTTGCAGATGTTATCGGAGCGAGGTGCGCGGGCGCGAGTGCGGGGAGGCGCGGCGCCAGCCGTAATGCGACCCGTACATGTTACGTTGCACCGACGAGTCAACGATTCACTCAGCGCGTTTCGCGTAGAAACAGTTCGACTCATGCGCCGCCCGCGGACCTACTGGACTACCTCAAAACAACACTGCAGCGGTAATTCCGACTGTCCGCGCTCGCCGTATTCTTACACACGTATCTCTTTCCCGCTTGCGAAATACCCGATCTCCGTCCTCGTCGGGCGTGCAATGTGGGCCGATTGGAATGAACTTGCTCCATTCATCGCGGCCTGTCTGACAACTGACAACGATGACAATAGACAATGCGGTGGTCGCCCATTGTCTGGTGGGCCACCGGCTCGCGGAAACTCAATTTTATGACCTATTTGCAATAACCCGGGTTTGCCGGGAACTACGCAATTTTAACGTAAGCACAGTTCCTTTAACTGTCCCTGAATTACACTCATTACATTCGTCAAATTTGTATTTTAAATATATAAATAAAATTTGTATATAATTTTGCGCGTAACCGTAATTTCATAATTATAACATAACATAACATTAAAATCTTTTAAAATATAATTAAATACACATAATAATTATAACAGTCGAAGTAATAACTGGCATTTACAAAAATAGAATGATTAGTCACCCCAATGAAATCACAGAAATTTTACAGCACAATTAATTAAATCCAGAAACATGAAATTTAAATACATAAATTGATACAATAATATTTATTAATAAAACGAAAAAAGATATTATAGTGAACCATCAGTGGATACGAAGGAACTCTGAAGAGACATGATGCAATTTTATAACCCATGGCATTGACCTATACACAAAACGGACCATTTCAACCAATAAAAAAATATACCAAATTTCCAAAGCACTTATCACCGGTACTTATGGTTCATTATCATTTGAAACGATAAAATCACTTATAAATTAAAACCAGATGTGACGAGACCAAGACGTCGAGACATCATTTGGATGACATATGGATTCGATGCAAATGCATCTTTAAAAGTTTATTGCTTAGAAAACATTTTTTATTCACTTCACCAAGAGGAACTTCATTTTCAAATCTTTAAATTGTAATTTTGTAGGGAATAAAAATTAGTAAATAAACACTGAAATTACTGGCTGTCGATTGGTTTGAGCGATGAGATATCAACGCGATGTCCGTAAGTTAGAACTACGTAGTGTATGTACCCTCGGTATTTATGAATTCGTGTACATTCAGTCATTTAAATATGTGAACGAGGGTGATGTATTGAATTACGCCAATCTCTGTGCATCGACCAAAAACGAATGTAACTATCCACGTTTGTAAAAATATGCACTATAATAAGATAAACCAGATCGAGTTTCTTGCCGGTTCTTCTCGAAGGTTTTAGTTGTTTTCCGAGCCGGTGGTAGTTTTGACGCCCATACGCGCCTTTTTAGGGCGTAAATTAAATAAAGTATTTATGATTTTGAATTTTGGTAAGACCATATGTTGACGGTGAAGGTAAACCTCGTGAGGAAACTAAAAGAAAACATTACTTTGTGTGCCTCAGTAATTTGTTAACCTCGCTGAATATAGTACGGTGAAAAATTGGTCAATTCTTATTAAAGTGGTGACCCTGACGTGACCTTTTCCCGCCTTACGTGACCTCGGAACTCGCTTCAGAGATGCTAAAGTTTTAATAGACAAAGGAAAAGTCAACCATATCCAAAAAAAATACCTTAACAACTCAATACCTAGAATCAATTACTTATCTTCTTTTAATCTTTATCTTTATTAGATGCGTATAGAGTATAGATAGCATTTACAATTTGTTCGACTTTTAATCTATACTAATACTAGCTGACCCGTGCAACTTCGTCTGCACCAAATAGGTTATTACCGGTTCCAATTTTATTTCCAAACGCTAAAACTCTTAAAAAACTTAAAACCCCATTGTAGCGTAACTTATCAGGTCCAATTGTAACTCAAAACTATATATATTGGCAAGAAATGTCGTCCCGATATCCACTGGATATCTCCTTTGACCCTCACCTCCACGTCCCATTTATTATATAATATATATTTACCTAAATAAAACGTAATCTAATATACCTCTCTAACAGTGAAATAATTTTCAAAATAATTGATCAGTTATCGAGTGGGATGAAAAATTATTAATCACTAAAATAACTATTAAAAAATAGGGGTTGGTGTTAGAAGGGTGAAAATTTAGGGTTGTATGTATTATTTAATGCCTCATTATAACAAAATAAAATAAAATAAAAATGTCCAAAAAATAAAAAATAAATGTTAGGGGTGGACAACCCTTATCACTTAGGGGTATAAAAAATAGATAGTAGCCGATTCTCAGATCTACTGAATATGCATATAAAATTTCATAAAAATCGGTCAAACCGTTTCAGAGGAGTATGATTACTAACATTGTGACACGAGAATTTTATATATAAGATATAAAGCTGGAGTGTTTGAGAGTGATTGAACGCGGTACACTCGGGAACTACTGGTCCGATTTGAATATTTTTTCTCAGTGTTAGATAGCTCATTTATCGAGGAAGGCTATAGGTTATATATCATCATGCTAGTCACGCTAAGAGCAATAGGAGCGGAGCACATATGAAGAAGGTTTCAAAATCGTTTTTTTTAGAGCTTCTGGTGCGTTTTAGCCTTAGCCCAAAGTAACTATACCACGCGGACAAAGCCGCAGGCTGAAACTAGTTAAATATACATTAATGAAGTACGTTTTCCAATATGAATTTTACTAAAACTTGTCTTACCTGTGACTTTTTCCAAAACTTGACGGCAGCACTCAACTTAAATTCAGTCTTCAAAAATATATTGCAACGGAAAAAATATTTTGATATTTTCGTATACCATGTGATTAAGTCGATGATGAGTGATGAGCCGTTGGGTACGGGCGGTACAGAGCCGTACGCTGTGGAGAACGTGTGGTGAATATGCCTTTGTCCAGCCGTGGACGACTATAGGCTGAGATGATGATGATGATGTGATTAAATATCTACTTAATTAATAAGGGGCCTTAGAGAAGATTTCAGATCAAGTATCATACACTTTCAAGTCAATTTATTTAACGAAGATGAGCTAAATCGAAAACCTAAGGATTAAAAAAAAAACAAAGTTCTTTTTTTTTGTACGTTGACTATTTAATGCTTAGCCGCCATTTCACGATACCATCGGGTCCGATGACAAAGATCCGCGAGGTGTTTTTAAGACGGACCCATAGTAAATTTAATTAGTAATCTTTGTTTAACGATGTACTGAAAGCTCTTTGCAATGTAATTCAACTCTTTTTCGTCCTTTGAGCTGTTCACATCTTTCTATAGGACAAATAGTTATTGGGAGATCTGTAACTGAATTGGTCAGAACATCTGCTATTTATTTGATGGTGAAATCTATTACTCACTTTTCGACTATAAGGATTTCCAGAATATATCTGGCTGTTTTAGAAAAAAATACTTTTGGAAACAGGTGGTTGACCGTTGATGATCTAGTACTGATTTGAAGTGGTTTTCTTGTCTCCTATCAGAAAATTCTTCTCTCATTTAATCGCTATTAGAATACGAGTTTTATTGTATTTAAAGCTATGATAGGTCGGTGCTATAATGTACGGACATAGGTCAACTATGGGGTTGTTCTTTCAGTGAAGAAAAACATTATGTATGTAGGAACCATAACATAGTGGTAGGGCATTTTCGAATATCCGCTGTTTGACTACCATGGTTAGGTTCAAAATCTATTGCTAAATCTAATTTCGATTTCGATTTTCGATAGTGTGAAGAACTAACAATGTTGGCTTGACTTCACCTATCAATGTAGCCAGATAATATTTTAAGAATCTCAGCGAATGTTACTTGTAATAAAAACCTGCATATTCCTTAATCAGTACAACGTGTCGAGACTTGCAAAGCGCCGCCACTGTTGCCGCCTCCGTCCGCAACGCTTGTTCAGATGTGCAAAGGGACAAAATACGACTAGTGATGTATGTGCTTGCAATCTTGCATGAATCTTGAATGCATGATCTCTTGAATCACGAAATTGAGACACAATCGATTTTTGATTGTGTCTGGGGACGCGCGTGCCCTACGCCAGTCTAGGATTTAATTAATTAGCCAACCAATTCTCACTTTTTTTTCAAAAACTGTTAGATCTAATCTTCGAGTTTTGGGAGTATGGTAGTATTGAACCTGCAGGGGGGTCCACCGGAACCAGTAAAATTGTGAAAGGGGTATATGAGAAAAAAAAGTTGAAAACCTCTGATATAAATGATTGTATTTATTATGTATTCCATACTTTTTTTTATTGTAGCACAGCAAAAATGACTGCACTATGCCTGATGGTAAGCACAGTACAATCCAAAAACAATGGCGACCACCGAGTGACACACTATCCATCGCAGAAGCGAATCACTATGATGGGCTATACAAATACATATACTTTACATATACATTGTGGTTCGTTTCATTCCGATATACACGTATGCATTTGTGAATCATGCAATTCGATTGTATGGTTCACAAATGAATATATGTATGAATAGCTTAGAATAGTTAGCTAGGTCAGACGCGACTTCTAAGGTTACAGCCCAAGCCGAGGTACCGTGCGGCCTTGTGTATGTTACCTAAAAACCAAATCGGCTGAGTGCCTTAAGCGGTCGCCTTAGTAGTCCGGTGAAGCTGTAAAGACCTTGTCAATCAATAGCATAGTCAGTTCGAGAAAAAAAAATACATTGTGGTTGCGACCCAGTCAGGCTGTAAAACCCTACCACCCCGCTTTCGCCATTGCCTCGTTCGTTATTCAGCAGCACGTGTAGGTGAGGTTGGCTTGGGTGTCACAAGTCTTATGATGCTGGTTTTTTTTTCATGATACATATTTTTACAAAAGACATGATAGTTACATTCGTTTTTAGTGTATACACGAGGGGCGTCATATTGAGACGTCACCATCGTTCACATGTGCCTGTTTATCATGTATAGTGTTGATTCATGTTTGGTTTACTCTAATACGCAGATTGAAACTAAAATTTATAGTTAGGTGTCGTGTCTACTATTGGTTTCCCATTATCATATCCATTTACTAATTATCTCAAACAATACAAATCGTATTATAACTCATGAATATAACTTATTTAAATTTACAAGTACCAAATCGTTACTTCAAATCATCAGTAAAGCTTTCTACACATTTTCTTTGATTTAATTTATATTTTAGTTTATACTATATCTATCTTTATAGTATTTTGATTGAGTTTGTGTACCATATAGCGCATGCCGGGCAGCTTTTAAAGGGCAATCAAAATTAAAATAAAATACCTTATTACATTTAGGCCCTGTGAAAGGCAGTTATGAACATCGTAGCTACCACTGGTTCGGACAAACAACCCAGTCATCGACAAGAACTGGCAAGAAACTCGATGTGGTTTATCTTTTCATGATACATAATTTTACAAAACATAGATATTACATTCGTTTTTAATGGATGCACAGAGGGGCGTCATTTCCAGACGTGACCATCGTTCACATGTGCCTGTGTATCATGTATACTTAATGTTGATTCATGATGACACGGAGTGCAATGTTCCATAATAATTTACTTGTAATTATCACTACATATTATAAAACTAAGTCCTCCGGCGCGTCTGTCTGTCTGTTAGGGATAAACTTAAAATCTACTGAACGGATTCTCATGCGGTTTTCATTAGTGGATAAAGAAATTCACGAAGGTTTTAATGTATCTGATGTTTCTTAAGATTTTTTGTAAATTGGTTGTAATATAAAGATAATTGTTGGTAGTGTCAGGAAAAGCCAAGCCGCCTGGGAACTTTCGTCGATCGCTGCCTAATTCTTTTAAGATATAACAATACAATATCACCTCCACACACGTGCACGCACACATGCTTACACATGAAAGTGGAAGGGTTTTTATATTTGTTTTTCCCTTATTGAACTGAAACAGTTTAGAAAAATGATCCAACACAAAATACATATAAGAGTTGTTGAGGTATGTATGCTTAGTACACATATATGTTTCAATAACTCATATAAGTATGAATATGTAGCTAAGCTTAGGTTAGCTCAGATAGGTCGCGAATTGCATGAATCAGGCAACAGCCCAAGCCGAGGTGTGCCGCGCACCCATGAGCTAGTTGTCAAAATAAAATCGGCTGAGTGCCTTAAGCGCTCGCCTTAGTAGTCCGGTGAACCTGTGAAGACCTTGCTAGGTCAATAGCGTAGTCAGTTCGAAAAAAGAAAAAAAAGTTAATCTATTATAATTAAACACTAAAATGTATTAAATAAAAAACACAGCGACGTAGCTATCGCCGTATCACTCGGTATAAGTATTACTGGGTCCTTGAGGTGAATATGGCCCAGACGTGAATAAGCAAAAATTTAACTATTTATAAAATGTTACCCACAGCTTCATCTTTGTTAATAGTAGGCTGTTAATGAGTTTTCTATAACTAAATATTATAAAACAAAGTCACTTTTGTTGTTTGTCTGGGTTTTAACTTATCTATCAAAAAATTAGTCGGGGGCCAAAATGACGGGTAAAGATTTCTCACAAAAGAAACAAAAATGCTTGCATTATATTAAAATAAATATTTACTGGTTTATTTTCTAACCTCCTCCCTTTTCAGTTATTTTTTTCATAGCTTCACTGGGATAAAAGAGATTGCTTTTTTGACTTTTGTCATTTCTGAAGTGAAAACTCTATAGGCACGTATGACAGTTATTTTTAAGTGTTTTTCCGGGAAGCACAAGATTAAGTGACATTGTGGATAATATTTTACTAATTTTTGCTTACACATGTTAGGGGGCCCTGTAGCCCGGGGGCCCCGTATCATTGATACGGCGGTAGGTACGCCCCTGTCTAAACTACTCCAAAGTATTTTCATACGGTTTTCACTATTACTTAAAGAAATTCTTCTTAAAGAAGAACACAGTAATAGTATGTGAAACTTATATAGTTTTTTATTCTATAGTATGCCCTTTATAGACAGATATCAAACTCCATAGATTATATAAAATAATAACACTATTATTATATTTTAATTAAATAAAAACATGGGTTCAGTAAAATACTATATATTAAATTATACAAACATAACTCGATTACTCTCATAATTATAGTTAAAGAACACAGATACATAATCAAACGTTAATATGGTGTATCGAAACAGGTGGCTTACTCTTGACGCTTTCGAGTTCTAAACCGAATCGAGTATCAGTCGATTTCATGCTATTTCGTACTCTTGAAATCAACACTAGCGCATGATCGTACTGTGGCTCAAATAGGAACTAACTTGGATCGACTTCGTCGTTAGGATCGAAAAATCGGTACTCTCCACGCAATCTGACAGCTCTGGATCGAGTCGTTCAATCGAAAATAGATGTCAAAATAGACGATTGAGAAAAAGGTACTTTGTTAGGATCGAGTGCGATTATCTTAGTGCTTTATTGTGATATTTATTTAAAATTCTACATTATTATCGTTCATTTTGCAATACCAAACCAAATAAACACACATGCGTGAAGATATTTGCTACATATAAGTCGATATAACAACTAGATTATTAAAATTGTAATTCTCAAGGATTTCGAAGAAACTCTCAAGTGTTCATAAATGGATTATTATATCCTACAAGGATAAATCTACACGATGATGATGATATTTCTATTAATAACAAGGTAAGTTGTAACATTTAGGTTTTCACATAAGATGTAGGTATATTTGTTTGCATCTCTTCCATTTCTTTAATTAAGCCAATAAGCCTAAATCTCTCAGTGGTACTATAAAGGCATAAAAGGCCGGCCACAAATGTGAGTATATGTGTAGGTATATGTAATTTGATAAAAAGTATATGAGGAATAGGATTGTAATTTACAGATTTTGGTTGCATCATTATTTTATGCTACTAAGATATAGAATGATAAACATCATGGCGATTTTATAACTCAAAAGAATGTTTAGAAAGTGGACTAACCATAAAATATTTATAAAGTTACCTTTATCTCAGGAATCAAGATTTATACATAAAAATAATATAGGTTATATGGGTATAGGTTAAGTGATGGAGATAATTAACAATGGTTTTATATAAATCTTATGTTACTAAGCTTTACTCTTAAGTTGAGTTGTTGTGAGCTCTCGTTTGTTTGATTACCATACCAAGTTTAGTTTGGTCTTCAAGTGGCTAATATCTGTATGTGTACCATAATGTATGCCAAATTTAAATTTATTTCATAGAAATTAAGTTTTTTATTTGTAACATGAATAGTTTTCTAATATAAGTTAGATATGTGTCACCCTGGTTATTTAATAATTAACAAGGCATTCAATAAAGGGTTATTAAATACAATTGATAAGTAGAAAAATGTACTATTGTTAATTCAAGATTATTGAAAAATTCTAACATCATACTAATAAATAACAATACATTGTTTTTTTAGGTGATCCTGGTAACATCCTAAGAAGAATAAAAAAATACACTTATAGTAAATACACGAGTTGGATCTCTTAAAAAGGACAAAATCTTGTAAAGGATTATAACCAAATTGTTCTATGAGACATTGTGGTACAAGTAAAATTCCTGAAGGTTATTTATCTCATCATAGTGTCCAGTAACATTAGTGAATAGTAAATATATGCTGTGTTTTTTTAAAATTGTTGTGTTAGAAGCTCTTGTTATTAATAAAGAATTGCAAAAGAAGCCCTTTTTTATTGACAATTTTTGTAAATTAATATTTGAATTAAAAACTCATTTATCAAGTTCAGGAGAGTCCATCTATATGGTGAACTATGAAGTGCTCAATGGGACAGTATATGAATATGTATAAGTGTATGTACGAGTATATAATCCATGGTGGTAAACTTATTTATTAATTGTGACAATTTTTAAGCTTTACATAAAATATCATGTCATAAGATTAAAAATAAACTATTTCCAGACTACACCTTCAATATCCCTATACTGTATAATATTCTTAATCAAGTAAGCTACACTTATCATGAAATATGCTATGGTCGCTAACGTTTTTATTATAAAAGTGGTTATGATTGATATCACTGTGATATTAAATTGTAAGACACCAATTATCTGGCAAAGTTACATTTAGATGTCTAAATAGCTATATGTTAATAAAAGTAGAATATAACTTCATAACAATTCTCTCTATAGCATATTTTAAATCTTTTCTTGATATATTTATATGACATAAATCTATAGAAACTTTATACAAGAGTAGTAGTTTATATAACTGTGTTACTAACTCCTAATGTTAAAAAATATTACAAAAGAGATATTTTATTTGTGAAATATATTGGCACACAGATTAGAATCCATTATTTATAGTTCATATATGGTATTTATTAATGATGTTAGAGCTACACTACATACAGAAAATATTACTTTAGTTTATGTCTGTAATGGTAAATTGATTAATTATTGTTTGAATTTTAAGTATTTCTTTTCATACTATATTGGTGCAATAGTCATCACATTCAATAATCTATGTTGTGTATGATATTCTTAATCCATAAAAAATACACTTAACCTAAGAAACATCACAGTTGCTATGATTTTTATCACGATATCGGACATGACAGAAAAGTTAATACTTATTAAACCATATAACTTTTAAAAAGAGTTGCAAAATGTACAATATACCTAATTAAAGAATGTAATATGTTTAGGTATCTTTAAATGTATGTTCATAAAAGATGAAGTTTTATATTAACACACGCATTGCATGAATATTCTAATTTGCACAATTTAAATAATTTCTTTACATATATGTAATATAAATCGATAGTCATATAATAAATACATCCCATAATTTTGTAAAACATTCCAATGTTTTGATATTTAATCTGACAGTCCGAAGCACAGATTATGGCAGACTTTATTCTGTGACACAGACTAAAAAACATGTTCTCAATATTAAAATCATTATTTAAGCATGATTTTAATAGCTGTGATATATTTTTATAATATTTAACCTTATATAAATCATTACTCTAGCGTTATAAAGGTAGATAACACTACAAAAACTATGAATCAAGCTAAAAGATATAACACTTTACTGTGACGTATTGTGTGTATACTATGACCGGATACACTTAACGACGCCGTTATGAATCGATCGTGAAACGTTCTTGATCCTCGATTCGATTTGGTTCAAGAGTACCCTTTTAGTTCGAGTTTGGATCAACATCAATTTCGAATCAGAAACAAAACCAAATTGAAATCAATTTCAAGAGTTAGACCCCAGGTTCTTCAATTTACAAATACACGTGACCTAAGCCCACGTACAACATATCTAATAAAGCATCAATTGTTTTAAAATTATTATTGTAACTATTGATTTCAAATATTCCCACAAAAGAACAACTCTTATAAATTCTAGCGAATGTAATATGTTTTAAGAAAAGATGTCTTCGGCTTCTCCAGTGAAACTCTTAAAGGTATTAGATGGAATTTTGATTTTTTTTTTTTAATAATGTAGACTGTTGTAACGATTTCCGCGAATTCCACATTATATATTGTCGGTTTTATGTGTAGACATTGCAGGATGGTTCGAAACGTTTATGGTTGTAAGCAATTTCGTTAACCATCGTACCTATTTGTTACCAGGTAAGTTGCGTTTTCAATCGATAACTCGTCGAAGGTTGAAGCTAGTTAAAAAATAACGATGTGCATGTACCAAAGATTCCCTACAATTGAAACATTACTTATCCGGTCCCTTAATTACCTAATACGCAATAGCAAAGAACAAAAAATAATCATCGACTTTAATACAACAAATTTTGAGTATATAACACTCCTAATGTAAACTAAAATGTACATATTTCACTATTGATATATATATAAAAAGGTTTTGGTATTAGGAGTAAACAAAAGTTAGTCTATTTTTCTTTTTACAGAGACAAAAGTTGTCGATGCGTTGCTAATGTTTGGTTATAACGGATACATAATCTGAATTTACCATTAGAAAAACGAAATTTAGCAATTTCTGCTAACATTTGCTATCACTAAATACGTAATTAAAGAACTGGATTTCATGATTTATCCCTGACCAATGACTAAATTCACTTGGCAAATTTTAAAGTAGTTATGATTTGAAATTAAAAGATGTTCCGATTCTACACCCTTTACATTCATAAGAGTCGCGTTATGAATATAAACTTGACTAAACATGTAAAACAACTATTTATTCATATAATAATAATAAAATAATATTTTTTTATTTATTATATATATTATGGAAGTATAAAATTATCTGTACATTTAAAAAAATCACAGCCATTTTAAATTGACAAGCGTGAAGTTAGATGCGAAAAAATCTCGTAGCTAACTTCAAGCCGCAATATTATCTGGCGACGAAAATAATTTTAACACATACATGAATTTACATAATCACTTTTCATATGATTTTTATGTTAATAAATATATTTAATGTTTTTTACAAAAAGTATGTTTTCTAATTACGCGTAGGTACTACCTTAATAAAAACGTTCATAATCAATTTATAATCTAACGTTTAATCACAATTTCACTTGTCGCTAAGCTACAATGTAGTCAAAAACACTACTCGCAACAAAGTAATTTTAAGATTTTCAACTTATAAATGGTAGCTATTCAGGGTCATGCACTCAACAATACCATCATGATATAGTACCGTCACTATATTACCCTTCAATCAAGTCTCAGGCATATCCAATCGACGTAGATTGACGCATAACCAAGCACTCTAAAAGCCATCATTAATACTCATCTCAAAAACTATACAATTCAGTTTAATATACAAATTAAATACCTAATCGAATAAAGGCAAAACAAAAAAATGTCGACGCAAACATCACAAAATACCTATTTCGTTCATAATCTCTATTAAAATCGAATCTAAAATATCCTGTACATGAAAGGATTTTTTTCGTACTATCGATTAGAAATAATTACTTATCTAACAACATTATTAATCCATTAACACTCTTATATTTATAAAAGGCAAGATATTAATACAGTTAGCGAGGTATGATAAAATTTGTGTAAGTCTTGAAAACCATCACACAATATTGCTCCGATTGTAATATTGATGTTTTACTTATACATAGAATTTATAGATTATGATAATGTATCGAGCCATGATTCCATTATTTAACATTTTGAAGCGAAATATGTATGACAATCCATGAAATTTCATATAATATATGCAATAACAAATAACTGTTGTTATTACAACGAACCTCAGACTACCAAATGTATACAAAATTAGCACGTACAACCCAATACACTAGACTGAAGCGTATTTAAGGCAATTAAATTTACGATTAAGGCATGTTAATTTATATAATAATAAGTGTCTTTAATGTAGAGAAAAATATGAATGAATAAATAACACTCGTACTCTTTTTATATTTTACTTTTGGCAATCAATCTCATAGATTATTACGCCATTACTGAGTTGGTTATGTCTTGTGTCTTGTGATAATTTCAATGTTCTAACAAGATGGTGGCCCCCTTGTTAGAACTTTCCAGGGAGTTTTTTGATATCTCAGAATTCACACTCCGTGGTATTATTTTCCATCCTAATAGAACATTGAAATTATTGCAAGACACTTGTAATATTATTATATAACCTACTCGACAATAACAGTAATAATCTAAAAGAACGGTTGCCACAAAATAATAAAATTAACCTAACAACAGATTAAAAATATTTTTATGTTTAAAATACAGTTATCTGTCTCACGGTCAGATTTATATCAATATGTTACTAGCCATTATTATAATCTATTCGTACATATAATAGTTTAAATGCATTATGTTTGTAATTAGTCCGACATGAATCTTGAAATTCATTCTCGGAACTGTTGTTTCACTTCGTTAATGGAAGACATTTTTCGACGTAAAGATGTTATAACGTTAAAACTACATAGTTTTCGATTTATCACGATCTGTTATACAAGGAATCGGTATTGAAAGATAATATATTGGATACTAATTGTTTCCTTTACTATAATGACGTCTAAGATTCAGTAGATATGAAAAAATAGTGTCGACTTGTTAACCAGTACTTCTTAACGTGGTATTATAGTCTTCTAGAAAAATCTATGTCTTAAATTCTTAATTATCAAGTAATATTAATCATGAAAGTATTTAATACATTCTTCTATTCTTCTTTAGTGTTTATTACCTACCATATTTTCTATTTTAAGTCCAATGGGTATCTAGAAGTCTAGACTGACTTGGATAACGTGATAGTAAAACTCGGAGTGCGTAAAATAAAGTTATTAATTTTAACTCCATATATAATATTTATACATACAAGAGATCGTTCAATTATTTGTATGCCATATTATTTATAAGAAAGTTAAACGTTTCAGCCAGTCTGCTAAAAAGAATGACATACCCGATTCATCAAGTGCTACAAGGTACTTTAAGAATCGAGACATTTTCTCATTTTTATCTCTCAGCTTTATATTGTTTAAATTCAAAACAACGTATCACTGTAGCTTCTGCAAAAGCCATCATTTTATTATATTTTACAGGAGCCAAAAACTATCTTTTCTGTTTTTGGACACGTTTCGGTAGAAAAGAAGTGAAACAATTTGAATGAATTTCACACATCAGGACTCAACCGAGTAAGGATATAAACTACTCCACGCATTACTAGGGGCTAACAGAAATTATAGAATTAAAAACGATTGAATTTGTTTATAATAACTCGCACGTTCTAATCCCCTTTAAATTTTGATTATCATTCATTGTTTTCCAACTATTTATATATCATATTCAATCTAAAAAACACTTTAGAATGAAATGCACGGTGAAACTTTTTAGATAATAATCTTTATATAGCTGACTTACAACAGTGAATTAAATGTAGTTCCTGTCTCCAATAAAAGCACATGGAGTACTAGGTCCAAAGCCTTCGATCTATGAGGCTAGATGCCGACGTCACTCTTGGTAGCATCTGCCTATTCTGTCCGAATGAGAGCTATCACGAGTTAAAGCCAACAACTGCACACTTAGACGCATGTATATATCCAGTATTTAAACGGGTAACTCTCGCCGAATGGATTTCTACTTCTATGCTTGTGGAAATTAACTTATTATTGACTCTTTTGGTTTGACGGTTCAAGGAATTCATATCTAACTACTGGCATTACAGCAACGAATGGTGATACATTGATAATTTATCGGTGTTCTCCTTTGTTTTCGGCTGCACTTATGTAGTGTATAAGAAAATAGAAACTGCATATTATTATTTACTATACTAGCGATTCGCTCCGACATCGCATAGGTGCAATATACCAACGTGGTATCATAAACATCTTAAGGATTTAGACTCATTTTTTACTGTTTCTAAATAACTAAGATAACAGACAGACGCGAAAAGTGACATTGTTTTTTTTTGTAATTTTTATAGATGTCCATAAATTTTATGAAAAATCCAAATGGAATCCCACTCAAGTAACAGATTAAAGATATAATTCATTTTTCATTATAACACGTCAAAGTGACTGCATTATATGATACTATCTATTGCCCGCGATTCGCTCGCCGTTATATAGATTTGACCTATCCCTGGGAACACTAAATTGGATGAAAGGTATGTTCTTTTTTGTACTCCTGAGTAGTTACAGCGTGAAAGCACAAGAAACAAACATACGCATTTATAATATTAGTTAGGATTAGTGTAAGCAGAGTATAATGTAAAAACTACGGTGACCACCGATTGATCTACAATCTATCGAACGTCACCACGGTCGTGCCAGCCTATAAGATTTTCTTCTTCCATTTTATTTTTGGCAAGCAGTCTTCTAATAGACTATTACTGCCATTGTCAAGTGAGTAACGATATTACAAGTTTCTTGATACAATTGCAATAGAACTAACAAGATGGTGGCCATCTTGTTAGAACTTTCCTGGAAGTTTTTGTGGCAAGTCAGAATCCGTGTTCCATATTATTTCCGACCCACTTCACTTGTGCAGAATAACGAAACTATATTACGTAAAGCGACACCAACATTACACAATCTAGAGCCAAATAACACAAGATGGATAAAATATAAAGACTACGACATGGCATTCCAAGATCCCGCCAAAAACTCTACAAGACTTTCGATAGCTAGATATACAATAACTAATTCCGAAACGTGACTATGACGGGTCCATCACCATTTGTGTGGTAGTAGAGATCCAATCGGTTCCAGACACTACGTAATCCCGCTTGATTACTGGGTGTACACTGGTTGATCCCGGAACGCAGTACACTTAACCGGTCGCGATCACTTCATATTGAAATACAATGTTCTATGTGCAGCTTTTTGATTTCCTATGCTACTGTCATACCTGCATATTTCGCCACGTCATTCTCGTCATGCGTTACGAACTATCGGGATGCGTATCAATAGACGCAGCGCAATGTTTTTTTTCGATCTGACTACGCTTTTGGCTTGAAAGGCTTTTACAGCTTCACCGGACTACAGACGTACCGCGATAACTGCATCCGCGGTTTTTAAACACTTCAAAGGAACTTGGAAAAGCAAATTTCATATTATTATTATTGGAATAACAAAGGTGTTCGATTCTTTTTCGTGAATGTATCGGAGCTAATTTAGAGGTTAGTTTTTAGTACAAGTAGCCTAAGTTTCGTCATGCGCGAATGGGAATTAGCATTACACTATTTATAGCTTTGGATTTGGCTATACAATCCCCAAAAATACACTTAATAAAATCGTTAGTTCCTCTGTAATAATGACTTTACCGATTGAGTTCACACATTTAATTTGTGGAAACGATAAACCATAAACATATGCTAAGATTCAATAGGTGACTGTGTTATTACATATCCATTATACACAAGAGCTCAGAGTGGGGTTGAGGAGGCTGTCTTCTCATTAATTAGCGTTTACAGAGCCCCACCATAACCAACCAAATTTAAAGTAAATTAAAAAATCCTCAGTATTTAGACGACCCATAGACAAAATATTTATGAAAGAGTATGATTAGTATTCTCAGTATATATTGGTTTAGTGACAAAAAGTCACAAAATCTGAACCAAATATTAAAGTATTACGAAGCACCAAAAAGGTTTGAGGAGTATATGCTTTGCTTATTTTTGATGACATAAGTGACAGGGGGATTTAAATGGCTTTTACGGCAGCAATATCGTGTTTTTTTTTTCACTTACAAAGAAAATTGCATGAGATTTTGTACTTGGATAGCCCCATATATGTAGTGGTTCACTACTCCAACTATTCCGTGGTTACCGGAAAGCGTAAATCATTAGTCTGATCGTCTAATATTCCTGTTCGTATTCAAATACTACCAATCTAAATATATAAAAATCCAGTGTCATGATGTTTGTCCACGATGTACTAGGAAACTACTCAACCGATCTCCATGAAAGTTGGCATCTATTTATAATTTGGTCTAACTTGAGATATAGGATTATTTATATTTCCATTGATGGCCTCAATATTTTTTAATAATAAATGAAATGACTATCAATGTTGATTATTGTTATTAATTTTAAGTATCATCAGTTTCGAATAGATGCCGCTTTAAATTAGTTTGCTCACAGAAAACTGTAGGACCGACTGTTATAGATATCTCATAGATGGCGCCGCGTTTTAATTTTGAATTTCTTTTCAACTCCAGTTTGTTTTATGGTGCACGTGTTTTATTTAATTCAACGTGTAATAACTGAACCACAGGAACGCGTGGCCCCATCAGCTAGTATAGTATATAACCCAATAAACTTAATTTCAAAATTAAGTATAAAGTTCGTAGCAATACAATTGCCAAAAGTAATTCTTCGCTTTTACAATAACACCATAATACAACGTGCAGTTTCACAGTGCATTATTCAATAATCTATTGACCATTGCATCAAACCAATATATAAGCCCTGTCCGAAACAATTACTACAGACAGCTCTACTAAGAAAAGAAACTCCGGAGAGTTATAATATAAAATCATACTGTATTTAGGAATTTTATTTGCAACAGTTCTTTGTATGTCATCAGTATACAAAATATCTCAATAAATATCTATATTTATATACATGTTTTCTTTTTTTTTTGCTCTATTATCTCACACAACCTGGTAACATATATAAGTGATCCTAACAATTAAAAGAGGTGCAAATAAGAAGCTAGTTTAACAATAGCCCGCAATGAAGTAATTGATACAAACAAATATTCTATAAACACACATGAGACATTGAAAGCAAATTCTAAAAACTCAATTACTTATCTCTTCAGTTGCTTTTTGAACGAGTAACATACTTTAATCTCTATAACATTCAGCAAGCAAATTCATATGTAATTGCTATATAATCTCTCTCTAAGATGTTTCAGTGCGGGTAATCAACATTTATGACACTAGCTCATCCAGCACCTTATCCCTGTTGAACTGGTGCTTCACTAGAGCTTCTGACACTTTCGATTCGGAGAATCCGAGGTCCATCATCTCTCCCATTATCAAAAGGCATTCTATTATCTGAAATAATAATAAACAAATACATTATTTTATTTGTTATTAACAGACGAGCAGCATAATTGCTGATATATCTAGATCACACAGTGTCGAAATTTCTGGATTTTTCATCACTGCAAATGTTGACTTATTAAACTGAGTTTTTTGGTGCGGAGCCAGTTGTCGAGCCGGTTTTTAAAACCATGTACAGAATTCGCAGATAGTATTTCATCAGGCATGGGCTTTTCTTTATATCCAAATGTACTTAACTACCAATTGCCCGCGACTTCGCACGTGTTTTTTATGCAATAAATAATTTATACTCTATATTTTATATATAACACTATCTATCAATTCTTTTTTTTTCAAACAAAATCTCTATCTTTCGTCTATCTATCAATTCATAACATACAAACATCTAAGGAAGTTATAAATGTAACAAGCAAGCAAGTGATAATATGCTATGATATCAATGTTACTAAAAAGATTAGTATTTGACCAATACTGAACCAAATTTTATGTAACCTAACATGGTAAGTGTCTAAATGCACAGGAGATAATGCTATTTTCCAACAGTAGGTGACAGTTTTTCAACTAGAAAGTGACAACTAGCCAGATAGACTTTTAAAAAATAAAATGTGAGTCATTGTGGATTCATTGTAAAAGTGGTGTAACTGTGATTTTATATATTTTTTGGTTACTAAAATCACATTTACCACTACATACTATATAATCTATATTATAATAAAACTGTAGCAGGGCCAAATCTGTACATTAAATATTTTTTGAAAATTTTGATAGGGGTAGGCTTTGTTGTCGATATAGAAGCCAAAAATAACCCTTTTAAAATTTTTGTCTGTCTGTCTGTCTGCCTTTCTGTCTGTCTGTCTGTCTGTCTGTCCCTGTGAACGCGCATCACTCTGAAAGTACTGAACCGATTTTGACGAAACTTGGCACAGTGATAACTAATGTTACGAGATTACATTTAGGATATTTTTTGTCTCATAAAACGCAAGGGATTCTCCAGGATCTGCCTGTTTGTCTGTACCTTTAAACACGTATCTCTCTGAAAGTACTGAACCAATTTAGACGAAATTTGGCACAGTGATAACTAATATTACAAGGTTACATCTAGGATACTTTTTATTTCATAAAACGCAAGGGATTCTCCAGGATAACGGACGAAAGTAAAAAAAATGTAGTTCATGATATTCTTGACGAATTTTGGTAAATTTTCTTTGTGGTATATATAGCAGACAGATTAGCTAAAAAATTAAGCTATATTTCCATAATCTATTTCAAAAAAAAAATACCAAAAAAATCGACCACCGTGATTCGAACCGTCGGCTCCGTCGAAACATATAAAGCCCCGTACGTTACAACTGAGCTACGTACTGTTTCAAATTGTGAATCCCAACTATCCAGGGACTCACTCAAACATATACTCAGTTGGTATGTGAGAAATATTTTAAAATATGCTTTGAACCCGTTCGCAGCATCACCTACCAGGTCCAATTAAGATAACAAATAACCTACATATATTGCCGATAAATGTCTTCCCAGTACGTTGTCCCAGTACCTTCTGTCCCAATAAGCCTACAACCCGTTCGTAACATCATCTACCGGGTTCAATTAAAATAAAAACTAACCTACGTATATTGGCAGTAATGTAAAAAAAGCTTGAGAGGTCCATGGACCTCCAGTTGGAACGTAGTTCCTTTCCCTTTTTTGTAGGCGTTTACTATACGCTCAGTATAGTTTACATTATAAAATATCAAGTTGATAGAGTTAAATTGTAATTTAAACGTTAAAATATATTCATAAAATAAATAATGATAAATTAAACACTGAATGACATCATAACTATTTTTAACTTGTATTAAAACTTTTTCACACTACATTGTATTAAAGAAAAACATAAATATTAAAAAGATATGAGCAACATGTGTCATCTGTCACTTGCCTGTGACTTTTTGTCTAAGAGCTAGGCAACGGTTTCGACAGCGAATTGGCTGCCGGTAAACCTTTACAGGCAAAAATATTGAACTTTATATAATTTTAGAATGTTTTGTTTTTCACTAACTTTTAAACGCTACTAAAACGTGAATTTATTATTGCCAGACATTTTTGATATTAACAATAATGTGCCCGATATAATTTTTTTGTAAATAAAGAAGTATGTTCAAACCATGTTAAGATATCTGTAATTTTATTGAAGTTATATTTCTTTTGGCGCGTTAGGGAAAAATGATGAGAGTAAATTTTTACGTTGCGCGCACACACCGTCACGAAAAACCGACACCCTGAAGTTAGCTATAGTCAACATTTTGTTTCTTTGTATTTGTTGTTTGTATTTCTTTATATTAAAACTTTCATTGTATTAAATACCTTTTTTTTATTGTTAGTGTCGTTTTTTCTACAAACGTAGAATAAGGCGCAAGATAAAATTTTTGAAAAGATTTTTACTTGTTACGCCAAAGAAGTATAACTTCTAACGCGTGTACATAAGTACACACACACTTTTTTCAAATATTATTTTATTTCAACATAAAAGAGGGTAAATTAAAAATATAATGTATTTTTTTATGTCATAGGAGGCAAACGGACAGGTTAAAAGTTAGTGAAAAACAAAACATTCTAAAATTATATAAAGTTCAATATTTTTACATGTAAAGGTTTACCTGCAGCCAATTCGCTGTCGAAACCGTTGCCTAGCTCTTAGACAAATAGTCACAGGCAAGTGACAGTTGACACATCTTGCTCATATCTTTTTAATGTTTATGTTTTTCTTTAATACAATGTAGTGTGAAAATTTTTTAATACAAGTTGAAAATAGTTATTATGTCATTCAGTGTTTAATTTATCATTATTTATTTTATGAATATATTTTAACGTTTAAATTACAATTTAACTTTATCAACTTGATATTTTTTAATGTAAACTATACTGAGCGTATGGTAAACGCCTACAAAAAAGGGAAAGGAACTACGTTCCAACTGGAGGTCCATGGACCTCTCAAGCTTTTTTTACATTACTGCCAATATACGTAGGTTAGTTTTTATTTTAATTGAACCCGGTAGATGATGTTACGAACGGGTTGTAGGCTTATTGGGACAGAAGGTACTGGGACAACGTACTGGGAAGACATTTATCGGCAATATATGTAGGTTATTTGTTATCTTAATTGGACCTGCGAACGGGTTCTAAGCATATTTTAAAATATTTCTCACATACCAATGGATATATGTTTCAGTGAGTCCCTGGATAGTTGGGATTCACAATTTGAAACAGTAGGTATCGCTGCAATCGGGTTTTGAGATGTATTTAGATTTTTCGCGTTTAAAAATACAATCGAAACCGGTAATAACCGATTTGGTGCAGACGAAGTCGCGAGGGTCAGCTAGTGCATATTACAATCTTCTATACATATAATAAAAATGAAGGGTCTGTATGTAATGTTAAAATAAAAAAAAATTACTGATTGGGTACGAAAGTATACACGCTACTGATAACAAAAATGCAGTTTTTAAAATTTATGTCAGTCTGTCTGTTTGTTTGTTCCGGGTAATCTCCAAAAGGGCTCAACCGATTTTGACGGAAGTTTCACTGGCAGATAGCTAAAATTATAGCGGGTTACTAAGGCTACTCTAATTTAGACTAGCTGTTAACCGCGGCTTTGTCTGCAGTACTATCTCCAAAACGGTTGAACCTATTTCCACGGGACTTTCACTAGCAGATAACTGACCTTTTAAAAGTAATTTAAGTAATTTTAATTTATACTAGCTATTAACCGTGGTGTCGCCCGTAGTACTATCTCCAAAACGGTTTAACCGATCTTCACGAAACTTCACTGACAGATATCTGAGCGTATATAAAGTAATTCAAGCAATTTTAGTTTATACTAGCTGTTAACCGTGGCTTCGCCCGCACTACTATCTCCAAAACGGTTAGATCGGTCTTCACGAAACTTTCATTGACAGATATCTGACCTTATAAAAAGTAATTCAAGCAATTTCAGTTTATACTAGCTATTAACCGTGGCTTCGCTTGCAGTACTATATCTAAAACGATTCGAATGATCTTCACATAAATTTTACTGGTAGATAGCCGACTTTATAAAAAGTAATTCAAGCAATTTTAGTTTATACTAGCTGTTAACCGTGGCTTTGCCCACAGTACTTTCTCCAAAACGGTTAGACCGATTTTCACGGTACTTTCACTGATAGATAGCGAACCTTATAAAAAGTAATTGACGTTATTCTATTTGAGAGTAGCTGTTACCCGCGACTTTGTCTACATGAAATTTAGTAAGATTTCAACTCATTTTTATTTTTAATAAGATTTATCTTATTAAGAAATATCTAATCATCAGCTTATTGTTTACAATTCGACATTATAATTATTAATAACTTTAATGATATAGAGGTCTTCCTAATAAGATCTTAGATTATAAACATATTATATTAAGAATTCCATAATACAATTTCTTGCGGAAGAGACAAGCGTAAATTTTTTATATAGTCACAAAATCTTAATTATAATAATGGCAATATATATTAAATGTAATGTAAATGTACCTCTTTGCAATAATATTTTAAGTTATTGTTTCATTAGTTTGATATACAGTGTAAGTGAACATTGAGGTAGTTATATGGTGGGTTAAGGTTCCAAATATGTTGCTGGTGACTAACCTCATTTGACACGCTGTTAGTATTTATATATCTAATGTTACATTTTGTTACATGTTACTGTAGTGGAGTGTGGAGTGCGTTTCGTACCTACAATTGCTTTTAAAGAGTGTTTCTATAATTATACATAGTCTCACACTTTTTACTTCACAAAAAACACGTTTGGAGCTGTGTGTACAGCTAGTATAAAATATTTATGATATGTAAACCTAACAATGTAGTATGAGTATGAGAGAGAATGAGTCGGGCCGATAGATGGCGTTAAAACAAATTTAACCATTATATGACTGGATTTACAATAAATTTTACTTCCTTACTTTAATGCTACTCTTTAAGATTCATGGTTACTTAATAAAAGGCGACACATTTCATACTCAGTTTGTGTAAACCAGTTATATAAGATTTTTCCAAATCTCCAAAGACTTTCAAAGCAACTATCAAATGAGATGACCATGGAATGGTGTTTGAGATACAAGCTCGGCCTAGTCTAGTACATTAAAATATTATTACTTAATACAGCATTAATGTTATTGTGTAAAAATTATTGTGTGCATGCCAGCCCATTGGGTGAGCGTAACAGCAAGAAAATTAATATAAATCAATAAAAATAGGTAGTTTTGTGAAAAACGTATTAAACTCCACATCATAATGTCATAACATTGTCTCCTCAGAATGAAGATATGAACCAAATTGTACAAAATTATTTTAATGTATCAGGCAACCCATACAATTTAATATCTAATTTTGAATGTAAATCTTTTATCTAAAAATATAGGGTAAACTTGTAAAGGTTGTTCCTTGGAGGATTTTTCTTTTGTAACAACAAATTACTTGAATTAATAGTTAAATATAAGGTAATAAAAAAAGAAATTACCTTTTTATCATTATCACCCACAATAATGCATACTTTTGCAACCCTGTCTATGGGGAAGCCCATGCCATGTATCTTCTGGCATATTTCTTGAGATGATGGAGTCAACTTATAATATGAATCTGGCATTTGCTCAGTCTTTCTTCTTCTCCTCTGAGCCTTTTTTTCTGTACTAGAAGATGGTTGTGTTATAACCTCCAAAGCAGGGCTCGCATTGTATGAACGCTCACTAGTTTTTAATTTTTCCAATTCTTCATTTAATTCTTGAACAATATCAGGAACACTTCTCGACCTCGACTTAACATTATTTTGTGATGATACAGTGTGTTTCTCAACTTCATTCGGCACATATGTGGTGTTTTCAGGTTGATACTGCAATGGTTGCTGATGGTAATAATATGGTTGGGGTATATACTGTGATCCATTTGGCACTTGACTAGCCTCTGCCAATGTTGATGATAATTGATTGCTATAATAACTCTGTTCTACACTGTAAGGATTGGTCGGAACATAATATTGATAATTTTGTGCGTAACCATTATTATTGTCTTGAATGTAATATCCATCCGGATAATTCTGTGGTGAGCACATTACACTTGGCCCTTGTATGGGCTGTTCCAAGTATGTATGCTGTACATAAGGCATCTCCATGTGTGCCTGTGATGCACAATTAGGTAAAACATAGGTCTGATCTTGTACATAGGATTGTGGATGACAACTCATGGCAGATTCTCTCTGACTTTGCAAAACCTGAGCAAGTAACTCCATATCATTTATAGTCTTGAGCTCCACATTGTCGAAAGGACTTGATGTATCATTTTCGAAATCTTGAAATGTCAACTTATCAACATTATGATTATAATGTACTTTATTTACTTTAATATTCATTTTTAGAGTTTCTAATGGATCCGGGTCGTCCAACAAACTGCCTTCATAGTTTGACTTAACTTGTATTGGCTGAAGTATATTTAATTGAGGCTCATTTGCCGTACAGGATGGCAATATGTTGACATCACCTGTGGCAGTTTCTTGGGTACATTCATGAGTTTCATCTGCATTTGTATCACAGCTTTTATCAATTTTCTCATCAGGCGACAAAGCGCTAATTTCCTCTGTACTAGGGTATGACACTTCTGACACACTGAGTTGTTTTAACCTTTCATCCTCTTCAGCTGCTGCGATAGCATCTAACTTCTTTTGTTTAATTTCCTCAAGCAACTGTAAACGGTGTCGCCTCTCGTTTCTCTTTGTTTCCTTAATACTGCGAAGTTCCGTAAGTTTTGCAAGCACGTTTCTCTCGAATTCAGAGGAATATCTAACATTATCTACGACACTTTGAGCTCTTATTGGACACTCGTTAACACTGTAAGGTAATTCGATTTTCGGCGGTCTCTTGTACTTTTCCGATATTTTAACTGGCACTCCATCCATATAATCTCCGAAATGTGACATATCAGAGTGCTGCAATATGAATATAACTGTGAAACAATTATGTGACAAAATCTTTACGTTCTAAATGTAACACTTTTAAGGTTACATAGTCCTCGTCCAACGTCATCACTCAGTAAATAATTCTTATATTTATTTAGATAAGATTTAAACGGAATGCAACTGTGGTAATTTTCATTTCTTTTTTACTTTGTAGTAAATGTTTTTCTAAGATTTCTTATTAAATTTTCCCTGTAATGACAAACAAACCTTTACGTCAAATAAGTTATATGCGATATTTATGGTAAAGAGTGCATACATTTATTGTTTTTTAAAGGACGCTTTATTATAGTACGCCCAAGAGAAAACGAAATAGAACTACATTCATTTATAACAACAAAATAACGAGACCTGGAATATTGTCTTTAAATGTCAGTGTCAATTGTCATTATCTTAATACACTTTGTTTAAAATTCCTGGATGCATTTACTTTAAGCATACATAATTTAATACTATATTTTAATCGTTGATCATTACTCTAAATATAATAACTAACATAAGAACCCTCTAAAAAATAAACTCAAAATGGATGTCATATTTATTATTTATATTCAATGTTAACAATAATGATGATAGAAAAATCTATGTGATATGTGCGTAAAAAGTGAGATAACATTTGACAGGAGAGAATGGAAACAGAAAACATGTTCTGCCGACCCTACTTTAAGGTGGGATAAGGGTAATGATGATTCAATGTTAACAATAATAAAACTATGTTACGCCAAATGTCAGTAAACTTAGATAATATGGGATATACACTTGGAATATAAAATACGCAATGTAAATATATAAAAAAAAAACTTCGTTGCTTTACTTATTAACCCATTGATTTAACGATAATACTATGTTAAATATCGCAAAATATTAAATTGAATAAATATAATTTGATTAAACCAGACGTGAAAGTATGTAGTATGACAGCTTTCGACCATGGGCTACGCATATATATTTTTTGATACAATGGATAGTGTTTTGACAATTTTATTAATAATGACAACTGTAATATTTATAAAAACATTAAAAAATAATTAAATTATAATATTACTGGCTTGTACATGGAACACAGGAATTTGAAGTTAAAAAATAAAATCACGTGTGACATTACATTGATAGGCTAGCTATAGGCGTCAAATCTGTGCGTCAGATGTCGCCAGTTGGTTCTTCAAAAGTCATGGCGGATTTTTTTCACTAGATTTTTATAGTGTACCGTAGTTCGTGGGTAGATTTAATAATATTGGCGTTGAAATAATTTCTTGTTCCTTCCTTTCACAAAGTGGGAGGCGAGCGAGGCGTAAAACGTAATTCCCAAAGACTAGCGGCGAACGGAACAAATCGAAGAAGTCACGGCAAGCGTCTTGAATTTCAGTATATATGAAGATAAATAAGAACGCTGGTTGTTCAATTGCACAGTGAAAAGAAAACTACAAATAATTCGTAACGCCAATTATGACGCAGTAACCACTATTACTTCGTACACCGTACACCGAACGACGTACACAGGTCGGTATTATTGAAATATTTAAATGCCGGTGTATATTGGTTTGTTAATGAATAATATGGCAATAGATACCGCGACGGCGATGAACGACGGTTCCTCAATAATGTACCATAGTAACGGAGGATTCGGTAGCCCGGGGATGTATATGATGGGACCAATGGAGAAGCAGGCGAGGCATTATCACACAATCGCGAGGACTGACGGCCGAGGTGGCGGTTCTCCTGGCGGGTATGGTATACAGCGTCGGTGGCAGCCCCGACGTGACCGAAAAAAGGAAAATTCCGCCTTTGGATATGAATCTGACGACTCCAGTTTATCTAGTAATGCTTCCGGCTCGAATAAATCTGTTGAAAAGGGTGAGTTTCTGTATAACTCTTACTAAATTATATAATAATCATAGTAGGGTATTTTATTATACTTGGCATGGCTAGTTGTTACCAGGAAAAATGTGTTCTAGCCACTGGACTTTGTAGCCAGACGGTTTTCTGACATTATTGGGCGCTGCAAACACATTTCTTATTTTACATGGAGTAAGAATGTGGTTAAAACTGGATTATAAGTTGCATAAAATTGTGACAAAATTTTTATTGTAATAAAATATATCTACCTACATAGTGTAACAATTCTTTATTGTAAGTTATTCATTCAGTACTGAATTCATGTAGGCATTCCTCTTCCTACTTTGGCCACCAATGCTGTATACTATCATTGTTTGGTGGGTAAAGGGTGGCTTTAGTGTTCCAAGAAGATCTTTGTTAGAATTCTTCCTATATAATTTTTGTTATTTCTCAATATTGATGTCCTAAGTTACCATTTCTCATTATTTACATCTTGATGATAACCACAGTATATTACACAAGATGCTACCAATATTATGAATAAAATAATGAAATATTAGGAATAAAAACAACTATTTCACAAATAAGAACTGTCCAAACTCTCGTATGTTTATTTATGTACAATCAGTACACCAACAGATAATATTTAATACATTTGTAATAAGAAGAACAGAGTAATTTAAATATTCTAGTAAATAATCATAATTTATATTCATATTCAACAAAGTAAAATATATTAGAGTAGACGCTATGCTTGCCGTTCTGAAGTAACTTCTTCAATCAAAGTAAAATATTCTAATCAAAGTGACAGAAGTTAAATTAAAAGATGAATTAATATTCAAGCATTAATGTGTCTGTATTATCTATTTTTAATAGTTGAACAAGTAAATTTGATATAATAATTTAATCAATAAAACAAAACTTTATTATATTTGTTACAGAAGCAACTTTATTGTAAATGTTGAGTATGAGTGACAAATTACAAAACCACAATGTATTATTAATTTTCAAACAAACTTTTAAAGTTAATGAAAAATGAGAATAATTTAATGTGAGGTGTTTAAATACACGCTGACTTTGATAATTATTGCAAATTTTATTCAAATAGCCAAAACTATTGCAGTGGTTGTTAGTATATTCAAGCATAGAATAATTTTTATCAAGATTCCCATCATATGGCTTATTAACAATAAAATATATCAGGATGTTACTAGTTTGCTTTGATAAATTTATTTAAAAAGTAAATGTAATATTTTTTATTACTACCTACATTGTTCATTATAACTTGATAAGCATATAATTCCATCCAATTATAAACCAAATACCAGCTTTTGCTTCTTATTTTACTTGCATTAATGTATTTTTGAGCAATTCCTGTGGCACAGCATCTATTTTCTCGATGAAAGGTATCCAATGATCTTATCTGTACCTTTGACAATGTGTATGCTTAATTCTATGACATTTGGTCGAGTAGTTGGGGTGTTAAAGTATAAAGAACAAATAAACAAAGAAACAAACGAATTATAATATATATTATTTGTTAGAGTAATAGTTCATGATACTTTTCTGCTAGATTGATTAAGCTGAATATGATAGTGATATCTCGAACTGGCTACGCTATTGATCTAGCAATGTTATAACAGCTTCACCGGACCACTAGTGATATCTCATTTCAGTACATAACTAATGTATATGTACAAATAGTTTATATGTTTGAAATTTTAATATATTTCCCACTTTTGTTGTCTCAGACACTGTAAAACAAGACATTCCCAGATGTAGATATAAATAATGGGTGTGTAAAATTCAAATTTTGAGTTGTCCTTTTATGCCAAATGAACAATTTTCAAATGCAATTTTTAGAAGACAAAGCAATCAAAATCTCTATAGAATTTAATTTTGGTATAGAAAAATATATCTGATTGACTTTTTAAAAACTTATTGATTTTATCTGGAGTTTTTTTATAAAACTTTTAAGTTAATTATCCTTGCATTTATTTCACTAAAGCCTTGCAGTGAACGTAAGGGGCCTCTGTGTGTGATAATACACAAGTATGTCCAGTTCCTCCTTGACAGACAGTCTCAATTCCAACGTTATGAACTGACCAAACTTTTCATTATGGCTCAAGTTATCTGTAATTTAAAGTAGGGATTATCAAAAGTGACGGAGTAAAGCCTTTATAATTCATCTTAATAATGTTTATAATCATCTTCCATACAAATAATATGATAATAGTTTTGCTATATTCCATGCATGCATGCATACCACTCAGAAACTACTGCTTAGGTTTCTATCAATCTTTCTTCTTATTTTAAGACATTTGGTTCTTATATAAAACAATAGTATAGCTTACTTAAAAAATTTATTTAAGTATTATGAAACTACCTATTTTGTAAGCACTGGGCGTTCATCCATGTGTTTACCATGACGAAGTATGGCAAGCTGTGTGGTATTAATGTTTTTTTTCCTCTGTACATAAAATATATTGTTAGAATAATAAAAGATGCATAGGAAGTTGCAGCTTGTGTTTAATAAAAGTGGAGCATAATCAAATGAGTAAAATAATTTTAGTATAGAGATTGAAGATTTTAACAGAATATTTGCGTTATCACCATTTTTTTTTTTTTTTCGAACTGACTACGCTATTGACCAAGCAAGGTCTTAACAGCTTCACCGGACTACTAAGGCGAGCGCTTAAGGCACTCAGCCGATTTTACTTTGACAACTAGCTCAAGGGTGCGCGGCACACCTCGGCTTTGGCTGTTGCCTGATACAAGCGATTCGCGACCTATCTGAGCTAACCTAAGCTAAGCTAACTATTCATACATATATGAGTTGTTGAAACATATATGTGTACCAAGCATACATACCTCAACAACCCTTATATATATTTCGTATCGGATAATATTCTAAACTATTTCAGTTTGATAAAGGAAAAAATAAAACCCTTCCACCTTATTATGTGTAAGCGCACGCGTTATCACCACCAAACTACAATCTCTTCCGTTACTGTCGCTTGTTTTTAATTCTCCTATATCAATCAATTTTAGAGCCGCTACTCATTTACAAATCTAAACTCGAGTATCAACTTGTCCCTAGATAATATTGTCTATTTCAACACTCCTATAGTATATATTTATTATTCGTAGTAACTGTCTCTCAGGTAAAGTGTTAACTCGCTGAGATAGATAACGTGCTGGGTAAATAGTATCTGATTTGACCTTGACAACGTCAGAGATAACCAAACAGATCCATTGACGGCGATTTGATTTTTCGAGATATTTATATTAAAATACTAGATTTTGGTAATAATTTCCCTCGCGTTAATGTAATTTTGACCTATGGCTCGGGAATAGTACTTTTTTTCTACAGAAAAGTTACCCTGTTGTGTCTTTTTCTGTACCCTTGTAAACTTTTATACATAATTTAATTGTAATAATTGTGTAATTAACGTGTGAAAGCGTAATAAACAAACAAACTTACATTCGCATTTAAAATAGTAAGGATTAATTAGAATATCGTAAAAATAATTAACGGATTTTAATAATCTTTTATTTTTCCTTAGCACTTGACTGACATGATGACAGGTGATTTTATCCAACTGTTAAATGCATTTGTGTATGCAATAATAGTTTTTTAGGTAATAGTGTTAGGTTTTATAACAAAGTCCCAAAGCACATTACCGATTTGCCGGATAGTGAGTTCAAGCACCATGTCAAGCGGGATTTCATGTCTAAAGGCTATTATAGGGTGGAGCAATATGTGAACGATGGTGACGTCTGGAAATGACACCAATCTTTGTGTATCCACCAAAAACGAATGTAACTAACTATCTATGTTTGTAAAAATATGTGTCATGAAAAGATAACCCAGATCGAGTTTCTTCCTGGTTCTTCTCGATGACTGAGTTGTTTATCCAAACCGATGGTAGCCTTGACTTTCATAAGCGCCTTCTCAGGACCTAAATCGAATAAAGTATTTTTGATTTTGATTGTTGTTATTATATAATGATGCGAGAATTTGATTTGAAATGATAAGATATGAGAACACTATTTGACTGTATATATAATTTTTAGTAACTTTGCGAATTGATAGCGATTTACATTATGCGTGCAGAGATGAACCCGTCAAAGTCTTATCCCATTGTGGAATCCGCATCTGTGTATCCGACAGTCGATGTTACAGTGGCGACCGCTATGGCCACCGTTGCTTTGGATCGCACAGTGTTACCATCAGATACTTACAAGTTATAAGACCCTCATTATACCGTGACGCTATATATACTAGCTGGCCTGACAGTCGTTGTCCCGCCCTGATTATAAACAAATCTCTAACAAATTATCTACCAAAACGTTCCTCATAAATTACTTTATCCACTGGTGAAAACCGCATGCAGATCTGTTTAGTAGTTTTTGAGTTTATCGCGAACAGACAGACGCGGTAGGGGGGACTTTGTTTTATACTATGTAATGAGAATGATATATATGACGCGACACATGGCGTAATTTATGTTATTATGTTTAAAACAGTCGTGATTCAGTTATCTTACACGTTCTGTTGTCATTTCCTGATTGAGCAATTGAACCATGAGCAGTTTGTTTACATCTTACATTTAAATAGATAATAGAAATTGTGACAAACTTGTTGTCCCATGTTTCAGTCTCAGTAAAACCAGTAACAATTTTTAAGTAATAATTAAGAACCAAGATTTAGTGAAGCATCGATTTTCATCCTCAGTTTACGAACACCAGAAATTTTCCCGCAGGTAAATCTATCCATATAGGAATGTGCCAGTTTGCGTTGGTCTTGTGAAATACGCAATAAAGATAATTCGAGGAAAATCGCGCTTCCTACATACATTATCGTATTAATATACGTCTAGACTAGACAAATTGAATTACGCTAGTACCTACGTCACACAGTTACGCTGTTATGTAATACGCGAATTTAGAGAAAAAGACTCACGTTTTTATCACAATTACCCAGTTTTAAAATGGCGCGTCAAGTATGTCGAAGATTAAAATTACTAGATTAGCCGCTTTCAAAGTGTGTTTTGGAAGAAAAGACAAAAGCATTTAACAGAGCGCCTTCCATTGAATGACGATAGAGTTATAAAGCGCTAAAAGCGAATGAGAGATGTTATTTGACAGCAATGAAATATCATTTCGATCAATAGTGGTAGGTAGCCATTTGGCTTACTCTCTCGTATGACGTATAGTCTCTAAGCAATTTACTAATTTATCTTCTAATTAGGACTGCCACTGAAAGCGATCCATTTATATATTAGACTAGCTGTACCCGCGACTCCATCCGCGTGGAACCTAATGTAGAAGACAGTGACTAATCATAATCATCTTAATGTATTACGTCCATTTACGTATTAACGTAGCCTCGTCATTAAAATTACGATAACTTTTGATAGAGTGAACCGATTTTAATGAAACCAATACTAAATATTACTCGAATATATGCTTTTATTTCTTGGTTCTTTCATCTTGAACGCAGTACTTTAGCAGCGATGCGTGTTCAAACAAACGGACAGACAGACATTTCTAAAAATAATTGAAATGTATTTATATTACTTATTCCTCGACAGCTGCAACAATTTTTTTTTTACAAAAATAAAAAAATACAAACACGTTAGATTTAGATTCTTATTATATGTATGTAGATTGTACACTTTATAAAGGTTTTTTTTTAAAATAGCTTTTTGGTATTTCTTACGGAAAGTTCTACACAGTGAAGGTATTCAATATATTCAGAATATCGTCATTAAATGCAGAAAAGGAGTTTTTGGCGGGATCTTGGAATTTAATGGATTTTATTCATGATCTTGTATTAGTTTGACTCTATATTTTCTAATATCGGTGGTGTTTTACATAAAATAGTTTGGTTATTGTGCACGAGTGAAGCGGATGGGAAATAATACCACGAAACATGGATTCTGACTTGCCACAAAACTCACTGGAAAATTCTAACAAGCGGGCCACCATCTTACCAGTTTATTGAAATTATCGCAAGAAACTTGTAACACCATTACCTATTCCACAATGGCAATAACAATCGACTTGAAGATTGTTTGCCGAAAATACTTTTTTTTTTGTCATCGGAGGCAAGCGAACAGGTGGATCAACTGATGTTAAGTGATCACCACCGTCCATAGACACTTGCAACACTAGGGGAGTCGCAAGTGCGTTGCCAGCCTGTGTTCGGGGGGGGGGGAAGTGGAAGGGAAGGGGAGGTGGGTTTCCGGTGCTCTCACTGACCGAACGAAACGCAACAATGCAAGCACTGTTACTTCACGTCGGTTTTCTGTGGGTCGGGTGGTAGTACCCCGGGCGAGCCGACACATTCATGCTGAAACCAGTAATAGCTTCAGCGTGGCTCTACCACCTACAAAAATAAATAAAAAATGCATAAAACTTTAACTGTACTAATATTATAAATGTAAATATAAGTTTGTTTATTTGTTATGCTTTCGTGCCTTAACTAGTGAACCGATCGGGAGTATAGGAGTACAGAGAAGGGCATAGAGTACCTTTCATCTAATAGATGTACTTGCTTCCGAGATATAGGTCTTACCACCTACAAAAATAAATAAAAAATGCATAAAACTTTAATTGTACTAATATTATAAATGTAAATATAAGTTTGTTTATTTGTTATGCTTTCGTGCCTTAACTAGTGAACCGATCGGGAGTATAGGAGTACAGAGAAGGGCATAGAGTACCTTTCATCTAATAGATGTACTTGCTTCCGAGATATAGGTCTTACCACCTACAAAAATAAATAAAAAATGCATAAAACTTTAATTGTACTAATATTATAAATGTAAATATAAGTTTGTTTATTTGTTATGCTTTCGTGCCTTAACTAGTGAACCGATCGGGAGTATAGGAGTACAGAGAAGGGCATAGAGTACCTTTCATCTAATAGATGTACTTGCTTCCGAGATATAGGTCTTACCACCTACAAAAATAAATAAAAAATGCATAAAACTTTAATTGTACTAATATTATAAATGTAAATATAAGTTTGTTTATTTGTTATGCTTTCGTGCCTTAACTAGTGAACCGATCGGGAGTATAGGAGTACAGAGAAGGGCATAGAGTACCTTTCATCTAATAGATGTACTTGCTTCCGAGATATAGGTCTTACCACCTACAAAAATAAATAAAAAATGCATAAAACTTTAATTGTACTAATATTATAAATGTAAATATAAGTTTGTTTATTTGTTATGCTTTCGTGCCTTAACTAGTGAACCGATCGGGAGTATAGGAGTACAGAGAAGGGCATAGAGTACCTTTCATCTAATAGATGTACTTGCTTCCGAGATATAGGTCTTACCACCTACAAAAATAAATAAAAAATGCATAAAACTTTAATTGTACTAATATTATAAATGTAAATATAAGTTTGTTTATTTGTTATGCTTTCGTGCCTTAACTAGTGAACCGATCGGGAGTATAGGAGTACAGAGAAGGGCATAGAGTACCTTTCATCTAATAGATGTACTTGCTTCCGAGATATAGGTCTTACCACCTACAAAAATAAATAAAAAATGCATAAAACTTTAATTGTACTAATATTATAAATGTAAATATAAGTTTGTTTATTTGTTATGCTTTCGTGCCTTAACTAGTGAACCGATCGGGAGTATAGGAGTACAGAGAAGGGCATAGAGTACCTTTCATCTAATAGATGTACTTGCTTCCGAGATATAGGTCTTACCACCTACAAAAATAAATAAAAAATGCATAAAACTTTAATTGTACTAATATTATAAATGTAAATATAAGTTTGTTTATTTGTTATGCTTTCGTGCCTTAACTAGTGAACCGATCGGGAGTATAGGAGTACAGAGAAGGGCATAGAGTACCTTTCATCTAATAGATGTACTTGCTTCCGAGATATAGGTCTTACCACCTACAAAAATAAATAAAAAATGCATAAAACTTTAATTGTACTAATATTATAAATGTAAATATAAGTTTGTTTATTTGTTATGCTTTCGTGCCTTAACTAGTGAACCGATCGGGAGTATAGGAGTACAGAGAAGGGCATAGAGTACCTTTCATCTAATAGATGTACTTGCTTCCGAGATATAGGTCTTACCACCTACAAAAATAAATAAAAAATGCATAAAACTTTAATTGTACTAATATTATAAATGTAAATATAAGTTTGTTTATTTGTTATGCTTTCGTGCCTTAACTAGTGAACCGATCGGGAGTATAGGAGTACAGAGAAGGGCATAGAGTACCTTTCATCTAATAGATGTACTTGCTTCCGAGATATAGGTCTTACCACCTACAAAAATAAATAAAAAATGCATAAAACTTTAATTGTACTAATATTATAAATGTAAATATAAGTTTGTTTATTTGTTATGCTTTCGTGCCTTAACTAGTGAACCGATCGGGAGTATAGGAGTACAGAGAAGGGCATAGAGTACCTTTCATCTAATAGATGTACTTGCTTCCGAGATATAGGTCTTACCACCTACAAAAATAAATAAAAAATGCATAAAACTTTAATTGTACTAATATTATAAATGTAAATATAAGTTTGTTTATTTGTTATGCTTTCGTGCCTTAACTAGTGAACCGATCGGGAGTATAGGAGTACAGAGAAGGGCATAGAGTACCTTTCATCTAATAGATGTACTTGCTTCCGAGATATAGGTCTTACCACCTACAAAAATAAATAAAAAATGCATAAAACTTTAATTGTACTAATATTATAAATGTAAATATAAGTTTGTTTATTTGTTATGCTTTCGTGCCTTAACTAGTGAACCGATCGGGAGTATAGGAGTACAGAGAAGGGCATAGAGTACCTTTCATCTAATAGATGTACTTGCTTCCGAGATATAGGTCTTACCACCTACAAAAATAAATAAAAAATGCATAAAACTTTAATTGTACTAATATTATAAATGTAAATATAAGTTTGTTTATTTGTTATGCTTTCGTGCCTTAACTAGTGAACCGATCGGGAGTATAGGAGTACAGAGAAGGGCATAGAGTACCTTTCATCTAATAGATGTACTTGCTTCCGAGATATAGGTCTTACCACCTACAAAAATAAATAAAAAATGCATAAAACTTTAATTGTACTAATATTATAAATGTAAATATAAGTTTGTTTATTTGTTATGCTTTCGTGCCTTAACTAGTGAACCGATCGGGAGTATAGGAGTACAGAGAAGGGCATAGAGTACCTTTCATCTAATAGATGTACTTGCTTCCGAGATATAGGTCTTACCACCTACAAAAATAAATAAAAAATGCATAAAACTTTAATTGTACTAATATTATAAATGTAAATATAAGTTTGTTTATTTGTTATGCTTTCGTGCCTTAACTAGTGAACCGATCGGGAGTATAGGAGTACAGAGAAGGGCATAGAGTACCTTTCATCTAATAGATGTACTTGCTTCCGAGATATAGGTCTTACCACCTACAAAAATAAATAAAAAATGCATAAAACTTTAATTGTACTAATATTATAAATGTAAATATAAGTTTGTTTATTTGTTATGCTTTCGTGCCTTAACTAGTGAACCGATCGGGAGTATAGGAGTACAGAGAAGGGCATAGAGTACCTTTCATCTAATAGATGTACTTGCTTCCGAGATATAGGTCTTACCACCTACAAAAATAAATAAAAAATGCATAAAACTTTAATTGTACTAATATTATAAATGTAAATATAAGTTTGTTTATTTGTTATGCTTTCGTGCCTTAACTAGTGAACCGATCGGGAGTATAGGAGTACAGAGAAGGGCATAGAGTACCTTTCATCTAATAGATGTGCTTGCTTCCGAGATATAGGTCTTATCTACTTTAAAGCGAGCGAAGCGGCGACCAGAAACTAGTAGTAGAAAATTATTTGTTGTGATAGATATTTTAAAGTATCGAAATTGATAACTACCGTATATTACGCGTTAAGGTTTGCACATAATGACAAATATACACATATAAATTAACAGAATTTACATTTTTTTAATCCGGTAAGTATTACCTAACAAATGCTTTACCGGCCCTAGTTCTTTTAAAACTATTATGTTGGTGGTGACCCTATTCTTGAAACGTGTTCAACGGTTCACTACTAAAATAGTAAATACACATTCGAATCGAACACTTATTATATCTGACATCTAAATATAAAAGTAAATAGCCAAATCGATCTTTTTTTTTTATTGTGGCACGGCGAAATGACTGCACTGTGCCTGATGGTAAGCACAGTACAATCAAAAAACAATGGCGACCACCGAGTGACAAATAGTGTCTATCGCCGGTCGCCGCTGTCATGCCGTCTTGCGCAAGGCTGGATATGCACAAGCTGATCCCGAAACGCGACCCGCAGAAGCGAATCACTATGACTGGCTTTTTCGCCATATACATGGTGGTTGCAACCCAGTGAAGCAGTAAAACCCTACCACCCCGCTTTCGCCATTGCCTCGTTCGTTATTCAGCAGGGTGCACCACGTGCAGGTGAGGTTGGCTTGGATGTCTCAAGTCTTCGATGTTATTCGACACCCCTTACACCCCATAAATGAATTATATCTAACTAGCGGGCCCGGCTGACGTTATCTCGCCCTGATAATAAAAAAAACCTTGACATTTGACTTTTGCCTTTCGATTTATAATATTAGTATAACTTTTCTTCAGCTTTATAATATTTATTTATTAATTCGAAGGAATATCAACAGCTTTTCATACATCATTCAAAATACAATAGTCAACTTAAAGCTAATTATAGATATTCACTAATAGATATTGATATTATTACAAAAAAAAAGATGTTAAAGTGCTGATTAAAAATAAAGAACAGTGGAAAGTTACATATTACGCAACCTGCTCAAAGAATGCTTTTATGACCGCCTGTTTTGCTGCATTAATTGGAGTATTAAAAAGATCTAAATTAAATTCTTTACTAAGTTTATTGTAATTATAACTACTTCGCAAAAAATAACTATTCTTTCTATAATTGGTATTTGAATGAGGCACATATATCAAGAAGAACAGTAGACGAAGCCCTTAAATAAATTTTTGAGGGGAGATCTGGACAATCGACCTTATTTTGGGCAATTTTTAAAAAGAAAGAAATAGAATATTAGTATAGATTAAACTTTAAGAAAACGACAAGCACTGAAAAATTTTTTAATTTTTTTTTTTGTTTTGTTCATAAAGTATAGGTGTATTGTTAAGATAATAAAGAACGCAGGCGGAGGCGCAAGTATGAGCTACTTTAAAATAACAATGCCATTATTTCACGTAGCACATCCCGATAGACAATTCGCATATTTAGAATAATAAATAACGTATACAATTATCATTTAATTTAATTGCAAATACGTGCTTTATTATTTGGTTTCATAACACTATTATTTCGAAACGATTATTTTTATCTTACCTGTGATTTCTATTTGTCTATGCGTTGGATGACTTGCTGAACGTCATTGTGTTTTGTCGTTGGTAACAAAAAAGTATGACATATTTTGTTGCGAACTGCACTATAAAAAAATACTGAACTTTTAGAGGTATGCAAACTACAAATGGAACTTTTAGTATAATCTTCTATACATATAATAATAATAAGACTGTAAATCAAACGAGTCTGTACTTTTTTTTTGTGAAAAAAATTGTTGCACGTGTCGTCTTGGAATAAGTAATAAAACATATTTCGATCATTTTTAGAAATGTCTGTCTGTTTGTATGAACATGCATCAATGCTAAAGTACTGCGTTCACGATAAAACCTCAGCTTAACAAATCATAAAGCATTTCCTCGAGTAACATTTAGTATTGGTTTCATTAAAATCGGTTCACTGTATCAAAAGTTATTGTAATTTTAGTGACGACGCGAAAAGTTACTGTAATTTTAATGATAACGATAACGCCACTTAAGTACGAGAGAAAAGTAGATAAGTGAATGGATATAATACATTCAGATGATTTTATTAGTCATATTTTTTTTTACATTAGGTTCCACGCGGACGGAGTCGCGGGCACAGCTAGTCTATATATAAAAAAGCGTATACAAAAGTACCTTTTCCTCCTGTTTATCAACCGATTTTCTTCTTTTTTTTTAACTTATTTAGTAGCGACTGACAAGTTTTAGTGCTATAGATAAAATACCTTTATAAGTCACTGTGCGTTATACGTTTATTCAGACGTGGCAGAGGATTTTGTTTTATTATATGTAGTGATGATAGGTATATATAAAATTTCGAAAAAAAAAATCAATTCTTATTGAGTAATTCTCTTGCAAGGTGGTAGAGCTTTTGTCTGCTTGGTTAACTACCACTCTCACGTTGAAATACTGTTGCCAAGCCCCGGTAGCTGTGTACTGCGAGCTACACGTGAGAGTCCGTCCCCCTCTAGGTTCAGCGTGTCTACCATCCTAGAACACATCTTCATTTAACATCAGATGAGCTTCTGATCAAACTCTAAAATTTATAAAGCAGTTGAAAATGTGTGATGAACGATGTATAACGAATGGTCTGTAAGAATGAAAAAAAAAAAGTTAGTTTGTACTCATTATTTTACCGTTGTCCGGAAATTGTATACGACAAATGTCTTTCAGTGCTCTTCCACTTAAAAAAAAAAACAGCGAATAATTTCATTCCTGTTTGAAATTCAGTCTTTTTATGTTTTTTTTTTATGTCAACGTTGGCAAACGAACAGGTGGGTCACCTGATGTTAAGTGATCACCACCGTCCATGGACACTGACAACACCAGAGGAGTTGCAAGTGCGTTGCCACCCTTTGGGGGAAGCGTTAGGGGAGGGAGAAGGAGAGAAGAGGGGAGGGGAGGTGGGCCTCAGGCGCTCTCATTGACCGAGCGAAAGGCAACAATGCAAGCACTGTTACTTCACGTCGGTTTTCTATGAGAGGGTGGTACTACCCCGGGCGAGCCGACCTATTCATGCTGAAACCAGTAATAGTTTCAGCGTGGCACTACCACCATCAAATTGTGGTACAAACACCACCATGTTATTTTTTTAATATTTATTATGTAAATCAATTATGTCCAATATTTTTCTTATTACAATTTTGGCTTTTAACTCGTTGATCGTCATCCATAGAGCTACGGAAGTATATTTAAATAAAAAAAAATATCTCGTGCGTATAATAAAAATCCAGTTTTGAGCAAAAATAGAAATAGATAAAGTACCCGGTTTTTGATTTGACACGTCGCGTCGGATAGAAGACAGAGATAATCGGTTAAGTGCGTTATAGAGAACAAAGCCGAAGCAACGTTCTTAGTGCGACTTCTTACTCTTCTCATTGACATCATAATTGAACACATATGTGCATACAGTACACGTATACATAGTGGAAGGATTTTCATTTTTCCCTTATTCGAACTAAATTAGTTTAATTCTCTCTAACATTAAAATTATATAATTCACAAACGTATACACATGTATGAATAGCAAGTTTAGCTTAGTTACATTCGCGTTATAGACAACAGACCAAGCCGAGGTGTGCCGTGCACCCTTGTGCTAGCTGTCATATAAAATCGGCTGAGTGCCTTAAGCGCTCGCCTTAGTAGTTTGGTGAAGCTGTAAAGGCCTATCAGGCCAATAACGTAGTCGTTTCGAAATAAAACTTGATATGTCGATTCAAATGCCAAGTAATTTACGTAAGTGATAAAACTGTGGTGTGTACAAAATCGTTTTAAATGGGAGTTTAGGCCCTCGCATCACTCCATATATGGGTATTTCGATACAGATGGAGGCGGCGAGGGCAATTCCCGCGGAGCGCAGCGACACGGGTCTCGCGAGTGGCGCAACAAACGCAAGGACACGAGGCAGCTGCGTCGTATCGCACCAGATCGTTTCCTTGAAGCTGCGTACCCATTCCAGGTCAAGTTCACTCCAGAAGAACTGCTCAATGGTAAGTCGTCACTATACCTCTACCATTCAAAATAAAAAAAATACTTTATTCAATTTAAGCCCCGAGAAGGCGCTTATGTACGTTAAAACTACCACCGCACAGTGGAAGGAAATCAGTGCCTCCCTTTCATAGGATTTTTGAAAAATGAGATGTATATTTCATAGTTTGAAGCATACAATTTTGTCAAAACGGTCATATTATCGAATTATTTAGCAACTACAAGTTTTGTTTTTACCTTTTACACAATATAATATAGACTTGTAAATTTCAAATGTATGAAAATGAACTTTCTTTTTTTCATAACTTTTTTGGGTTTTAAATTGTAAAGCTGAAACTTATGCGTATCATTAGCGGGTTAGTAACGAAACCTTAGGGTCCTCAACCTTGACCCCGGGCGTCCCCGTTCAAAAGATATGAATTAATGAAAAATGCATAATTAGACACCATTTTCTTTGAAATTAATTCCACTACCTGTAGATCTATTGTCAATTTTAGTAGCTAGTATAGCGCGATTGATAAAATAAGAGATATTTCAAATCATGTCCATGCCTAATTTACTCATTACCTACCATCAAAAATTCATTTAGAAATTTCAGTAAATATACACACATCAAAAAAGTCTAAGCAACATGCGTGATATTACAAATTTTACCATTTAATTTCTAAGTATTTATGCAAACAAAGTGCGTAGGCAAGTAAACTTTTTTGTTATTGGTGACATACTGGCTGGTTGTAAAAAAACAATTGATTATGTTTTGTTTTTTCATAAAATTCAAATGACTGCGAATTTGTTTGAATTTAAGTGCGTTTTAATTGCTACGTTTAGTCTTGATTTTATAATTTTACCAACCATTTAAATAAAGTTAGCAACAAAATTGAAATATTAGATATTCTTTACGTCATGAAGTATATCTACACTCATCAAAAAAGTCTAAGCAAAATGTGCTAATTTAAATTTTAGGATGGTTCTTCACATTATAACGTTGTATTTTATTTTTAAAATAATATCTTTAGGGTTCTATGATGTAGAAATAACAGCTGTTGTCTTTATAAGTTCTTTTAATAACAGAAATCAACAATATTCGAATATACTGTAGAAACTAAGATACATAAGAAACTTAACTTTTTTCTTACAAAATGAAATTTCTAAAGAAAATGTATTTATTGTGAAAGAATAGAACAATTTAATATAAAGTATGGTCTCCTCTGCTATTCAGAACTTGTCGGCAACGATTATTTATTGAATTAATGAGACTGTTTATGTCATTTTGCGGTATTCGCTCCCAATGGAATTGTAGCAAATCCTTCAGCTGTTGGGTTGTTGTCGCTCCGTCCAAGTCCTTCAAAACACGTCTCTGGAGCATGTCCTATGCGTGCTCAATGGGGTTGAGATCTGGTGATTGTGCAGGCCAGGGCAATACCCGGATGTTCTCCGTTGCAAAGTATTCACTGGTTCGCCGAGCTGTATGTTAACGCGCATTGTCATGTATTAACCTAAAATCGGAGCCAAAGGTTTGTGCAAATGGGTAGACATAAGGTCTGAGAATATCCTCAATGTAATTTTCAGCATTCATGTTTCCATTTACAAAAACGAGCTCAGTTCGCCTGTTCTTCATAATACTTGCCCATAACATAACTGTTGAGCCGCTGTATGGATGAACTTCCAGAACGCACCTGAGCCTTTCAGTATTTCCGGACCGACGATTTTGACAACAACCCAACAGCTGAAGGATTTGCTACAATTCCATTGGGAGCGAATACCGCAAGATGACATAAACAGTCTCATTAATTCAATGAATAATCGTTGCCGACAATTTCTGAATAGCAGAGGAGACCATACTTTGTATTAAATTATTCTATTCTTTCACAATAAATACATTTTCTTTAGAAATTTCCTTTTGTAAGAAAAAAGTTGAGTTTCTTATGTATCTTAGTTTCTACAGTATATTCTAATATTGTTAATTTATAATATTAAAATAACTTATAAAGACAACAGCTGTTATTTTTACATCATAGAACCCTAAAGATATTATTTTAAAAATAAAATACAACATTATAACGTGAAGAACCATCCTAAAATTTCAATTAGTACATGTTGCTTAGACTTTTTTGATGAGTGTATTTTTATTTATTAAATCGTATATTTAACCTAAATTTTAAGTACCCTATTTATGAAGTCATAACCTACTACTTTTATTTATTGTTTGTGTTTCACGTTATTATCTATACTAATAATAATAATATTATAAAGAGGTAAAGTTTGTGACGTTGAGTTTGTGACGTTGTGGCGTTGTAAGGTGTAATCTCAAGAACTACTGGTCCGATTTGAATAATTCTTTCAGTGTTATATAGCTCTTTCATCGAGAATGGTTATAGGCCAGTAGGATATATATCATCAGGATATATAGATATATATCATCACGCTAAGGCCAGTAGGAGCGGAGCACAGATGAAAAATGTTTCGAAATCGAGATGTTTTTTTTAGAGCTTCTGCTGTGTGTTAGCGTTAGCCCAGAGAACTATTACTACGCAGATTGTTCTATTCTTTCACAATAAATACATTTTCTTTAGAAATTTCCTTTTGTAAGAAAAAAGTTGAGTTTCTTATGTATCTTAGTTTCTACAGTATATTCTAATATTGTTAATTTATAATATTAAAATAACTTATAAAGACAACAGCTGTTATTTTTACATCATAGAACCCTAAAGATATTATTTTAAAAATAAAATACAACATTATAACGTGAAGAACCATCCTAAAATTTCAATTAGTACATGTTGCTTAGACTTTTTTGATGAGTGTATTTTTATTTATTAAATCGTATATTTAACCTAAATTTTAAGTACCCTATTTATGAAGTCATAACCTACTACTTTTATTTATTGTTTGTGTTTCACGTTATTATCTATACTAATAATAATAATATTATAAAGAGGTAAAGTTTGTGACGTTGAGTTTGTGACGTTGTGGCGTTGTAAGGTGTAATCTCAAGAACTACTGGTCCGATTTGAATAATTCTTTCAGTGTTATATAGCTCTTTCATCGAGAATGGTTATAGGCCAGTAGGATATATATCATCAGGATATATAGATATATATCATCACGCTAAGGCCAGTAGGAGCGGAGCACAGATGAAAAATGTTTCGAAATCGAGATGTTTTTTTTAGAGCTTCTGCTGTGTGTTAGCGTTAGCCCAGAGAACTATTACTACGCAGACGAAGTCGCGGGCAGGGGCTATAATCTATATACCAATATTATAAAGAGGTAAAGTTTGTGAGTTTGTGACGTTGTAGGGGGTAATCTCAGGAACTACTAAACCGATTTTTTTACCAATAGAAAGCCACGTTATTTGTGAGGGTCATTGGCTATATATCATCACTCTAAGGGCGATAAGAGCGGGGCTACAATGAAAAATGTTTTAAAATCGGGGCTTTTTTTCCTTTTGAGAGTTTCCGCTGCGTCTTAGCCCAAAATAACTATTCCACGCGTGCGAAGTCGCGGGCAGAAGCTATTAACTAATTATATTATCTATAAACTATACTAATATTATAAAGAGGCAAAGTTTGTGAGGTTGTAGGGGGTAATATCTGGGGAGTCGGAGAAAAATGGTCGAACGAAAACGTTGCTTACGAACGCTGCCTTAATTATGAAATATATATGATTGAGTTCTAGAGAAAAGTTGTAGCTTGATAATGCCTATTACCGCCCAACGAAGTGGGCACGGTCGGCTAGTATATTATATAGCAAAATATTTTGAATTTGCTAATTAGGGAAATTAGTTTATTTGTTTTACTGTTTTGTAATAGTTATTGTTGTAGATTTGTTCTGGCGATAGATTATGATACTAAATGAAGTTGGTACGGGCTATTGATAATTTATCTTATAAATCTTCTATAACCCGTAACCTAAACTTACTGTGCGTTCATTTTGATTTGTTCAATGTGGAAGGACTGGTGTCAAATATCGACATGTTCATGAAACTAAATTCTTTTGATGCAGACAAATTATTTGAAAAAGTGTTAACGTCTATGAATTTGGCTCTGTCTAAAGAAGAAAACACCGAACTTAAATCGTTTTGTGTACTTTCTCAAGTAATCTTAAACAAAAATGGAAATCGGCTAATTATACTATAAGCTATTTTTTACAAAAGTTTGTCGAGTGGTTAGTGCTTTGAGTATGCCTAAAGCCTTCAAAGCGAATATGTTCCTATGATGCAGCATTGGTTATATCGATGTGTTTCAAGGTAACAAATGGCAATACGTAACACTAAGACACAGTACAAAATAAATGGGGTGTGATATTTTTCCATCAATGATGCAACATAGTTTGCGAAAACTGAGTGCTACGTGGAAAAAGAAGACATGTTGGTAATAGATAATGAAATCAAGTTAAAACCTCAGTCTATTCTGAACATTACAGTTAAGATACTTATAAAAAACATTACCACTGGCAACAGTGGTTACTGGTAACAATTGTAGCTCTCATCAGTAAATGGGGTTTTGATGATTTTGATGCATCTGGATATAGCAACTACAAACAAAAAATGGTTGGGAATGTTTCCAATATCTTCATGTGTTCATTTGTACCACTGAAACTGATGAGAGATGATACCGATGAAATCACAAGGCAAAACCCCAAAGTATGATTATTGTTTTACTGTAGACTTATTTAATTTAAGTTCATAAAGGAAAGTGATTTAAATATAAAGAAAGAAATGCTGGCAGTTGAAAGGGAAATGCAGTATTACAACCAGCTGTGAAGCCAACAGTATCACAAATAAGTGTAACCGTTCTGAAGTATTCGCTTACATATACATTCGGCAGTGAATGTTTATTTACTACTAGCTGATGCGGCCACGCGTTGCTGTAGCTCAGTTATTACACGTTGAATTAAATAAAACACGTGCACCATAAAATAAACTGGAGATGAAAAGAAATTCAAAATTAAAACGTGGCGCCATCTATATATAGATATCTATAACAATCGGTCATACAGTTTTCTGTCAACAAACTAATTTAAAGCGTCATCTGTGCGAGATTGATGAAACTTATAATTAATAACAATAAGCAACATTGACAATCGTTTAATTTGAAATGAAAAATATTGAGGCCAATTAATCGAAATATAAATTATCAAATCTCTCAAGTTGGGTCAAATTATACATAAATGCCAACTTTCATGAAGAGAGTAGTTTCGGAGTTCATCGTGGACAAACATTATGACACTGAATTTATATGTATTTATATATAAAAGATTTGTAATCACGTGACCCATATAAAGTTTGTCAATTTGGTCGTTTATTTGTAGGAAAACCCAGTGATCACAGATCCGACTTTGATGGTTGTAGCTTGTTTTATCGTTATTTGGTTTTATTGTGCATTTAACGCCTTGCGAAGTCGTGAGCAGTTAGTTACCTAAGACTAACCTGGGAACTCGGCCTCAAAAACATATCTAAATTGTACATTAAAGATGTGTAGGTACTAATACATATTACAGTCTTGAAAATCTCAAACAACCTATGGGTTGTTGAGAAAAAAATAATTGAAAAATCTAAAAATGTTTTGGTAGTTTATAACAGACCCTATACAAAAAGGAAAACAAAATTTGGTCAATTCTAGCCGGATTAGTGATCAGTGACACCTATTTCCTTGTAGGACATTGTTTCATTTGAACGGAGAACACACTAACCTGTTGTGTAATACTGGCTTCTATCCGCTACTTCGTCTGTATGGAACGCTAACTTTAGCTCGCCACTTCATTTACGTAGGAGGTGATAATATTTTTAAATAATACGTACGTTAACCCCGATTTTGAAAGCTAGCTGCTGTCCGCGTAAATATATACTTTGTAGCTATTTGTTGCTAAGAAAGAGAGAAAAAAGTTTTAAATCAGTTTTAAGTTCAACCTAATTACAACCATGACACCTAGTAATAAAGTCACAAATGTTAAAAATATTATCTAAGACTTACGATAAAACAAGCAAAGCAATAAATTACTCCCGTCACTTACAAATGAAAAGACAACGTAAATAACATTTAGTGTGATTTCAACCTTAACACGCAATGAATAAAGTACTTTTTCCCGTTATTGTGCGTGGTTGGCGAGCCTCGGCCAAACATTTGTAACACAGGTTTAAAATCGGTAATTTTGTTCAAAATTTGATATTATTTGTTAGTTTAAAGCTTAAAATGAACTTATTCAACATGTATTTAGCGAAAGTAAGATACTCCGGCCGTTAAATTGCTTTTTCGGGTATTATTTTTACATCTTTTGAATACACTGCAGCATTGTGAAACGTGCTTACATTGGCTGTATTTCAAACAAACTAAACAAAATAAAAACTTGCATTTCAAGTGAGCTGTTATTTACCGAGACGTATTTTACGCGCCTATCCGATATCTAGTTATTGTTGATCGAAGAGCCCGACGGAAGTTATCTCGCCCTGATATTAAATTTAAAAACTTGACAAATTATATGCCTAAACCTTACTCATTAATCACTTTATCTACCGGTAAAAACAGCATGAAAATCCGTTCAGCAGTTTTTTTGAATTTATCGCGAACAGAAAGACGCGGTAGGGGACTTTGTTTTATAATATGTAGTGATTTAACAAAAAACATTTAGTCAAACATTTTTGAGAATCATCAAATCGATATATTTTAGCCCTGCTAGGTACCTGTTAGCTACCACAATCGAAAATTTTTGTAAGAGACAAAGTTGGACGTGGCTACAAAATGAAGGTACTCACAGACTAATGTAGATATTTAGCCAAAATATAAATTACTATTAAAGAAAGAATTTGCAGAATCGAATGAGTAGTTTCAGAGCTTCTTACACCCTAACTCATAATCTCTATATAAGTAGTATATGTCTATAAAATAAAGTTTATTTGTACGTTCCCCCAATATTGGGATTAGGGTCATTGGACTTTTTCGAGGAAACGATACGGTCGGATTCGGATCCGTCACAGTGGACTGATTCAACGACCCAATTCACACTATTGCGCTCCGGGAATTGATCACATTGACGATTAGACATCCCGTTCATGGATTACAAGTGTTACGTAGGCAGAATTTTGCTCATTTACAGCGACAGTAAGCAGAGCTCTTACCTCCTTCATCCTCCTATATTTTTATGCAAACTAAAATAGCGGCCGTTTTTAAACATTACAATAGTGATGAATGTTGATTTATTTTCGAAATAATTATAAGTAATCAAATATTATAATATGTTATAGCACATGCAGTGACAGGTTTTCAAGACCAATATGCATATACTTTTTGATATATAGTGTTGATTCATGTTTGGTGTATTAGTCCTATAGAAGTTAATCCTGATAAGAGTGCCGCGATACTCTTCGATAGAAAGCAACGCGCTAATAACCTTCAGCCCATCAGGCTATACGAAACCGATATACCTTGGGCCGGCGAGGTCAAATATCTCGGTGTTACATTAGATAAACATTTAAAGTTCGAGTCACATATAGAGTGCGAAACAAAGCCGCTATGGTCTTGGGTTGCCTCTATCCTTTGCCTTGTTATAAGAGTAAGATGTCATTAATTTCGCTCCCGCACACCAAATTAGGCACCCTTCGGCAGCGGCTCAGGCCTAGGTCCGTTCCCTCGGCGTGGAGCCCTTGAGTACGCTGCTCGCATGATACAGTGACACAAAATCTTACATCACTGCGACAACATTACACATGTTACCTCCACACACGTGCACGCACACACGCTTACATATGAAAGTGGAAGGGTTTAATTTTTTTTCCTTATCAAACTGAAAGAATTTAGAAAATTATCCGATGCGAAATATATATGAGTTGTTGAGGTATGTATGCCTGGTGCACATATATGTTTCAACAATTCATATATGTATGAATAGTTAGCTTAGCTTAGGTTAGCTCAGATAGGTCGCGAATTGCATGCATCAGGTAACAGCCCAAGCCGAGGTGTGCCGTGCACCCTTGAGCTAGCTATCAAACAAAATCAGTTGTGTGCCTTAAGCGCTCGCCTTAGTAGTCCGGTGAAGCTGTTAAGACCTTGCTAGGTAAATAGCGTAGTCAGTTCGAAGAAAGAAAAAACTTATTGATCCTAAAATAAATAAATAAATTCTGCTTTGTATTGCATTAACCATTGACGTCGACGATCCTACATATACAATGATATCATTTATTATGTTGAAAAATATGAATACCAAGTTATATTGTGAATAAGTACATTAATAATTAGAATTCTTTAAGTAGAATCTGCATTTTACTGATTTTTTTATTGATAACTTCACTAAAGCTCATGAATGGCAATTAAAAAAAAATAAGACAATAGGTTGATGATAACAGAATACTGATATTGGCCTAATGTGAACGTTTTATGTGCCTTTAGGAGTTAACAAATATAAGTAAATAATTATATGCATAATAAATATGCATTGTTATTCCGCGCTTTAGAGATATGCCTAATGTCCGTAAAAACTTTAAAAAATACTGCTTTTAGTATAAAATATTGACATGATTTAAATACTGGAAACCGTGACGTATTTTGGTCATTCCATGTTCCAGACTCCTTACTGACAGTAACAGTAACAGTTTTTTTTAGGTAATAGTGTTATATTTTATAACAAAGTCCCAAAGCACATTACCGATTTGCCGGATAGTGAGTTCAAGCACCATGTCAAGCGGGTTTTCATGTCTTAAGGATTTTATAGGGTGGATCAATATGTGAACGATGGTGACGCCGGGAATTGACTCCTGTCTGTGCATCAATAAAACGAAAAGATAAACAGGTCTAGTTTCTTACCGGTTCTCCTCTATGACTGGGTTGTTTTTCGAACTGGTGGTAGTTTTGACGTTCATAAGCGCTCATTAGGGCCTAAATGTAATAAAGTATTTTTGATTTTGAACGTCTAATCTTACAATAATCGTATGAGTTAATTCCAAGTAATTAGACAGTATAAAAATTAGCAGATATACAAAATATTTAAAAATTTACGTCTGTACGTTACGTTAAATGTTTGAACACCTGTATTTACGTACGTTGACATAAAATTAAACAATGTTAGGTAATGTCACAGACCTTTCATGACTAGACTTGAATTATAGAAAAGTGAGCGTATATTCTTATATGTTTATTTCTTATATCTACTACTAGTAGGACTACTGCTATGAGATTTTCCCGGAGCCCGATGATAACAATATAGAAATACGCATTTATAACACATATTTACCTAATTAATAAAATAAATACGAATAAACCGGTCATCTTGAAACTTTGCAGACAGCAGGGGATACAGGTAAGGACATAGGGTCCCTTTTCAAAAATAAGTACTGTTCCCGAGAGATTGAAAAATATGTTTAACTAGCTTTCGTCCACGTGGAATAGTTACCGTTGATGCGGCACACGCAGTGGAAACTCTCAAAAGAAAAAAAAAACGATTTTAAAACGTTCCACAAAATGGACCCCTTTCTCAGTATAAATTGCAGAATTACAAGTGCACGCGTTGCATCTACAACAGTACGGACGTAATAACACTATAATTTTAAATTAATATATACTTTTCTAAATATCACATAACATAAACAAAGAGTTTTCACATTCTTTACGACAGACCCCGCATTGTTTGAATTTTTTTATCGATGAACCGAACTATTTCAAATTAAATTTGCTTAGTCTAGTGAGACACTTCCCATAATTATAAATAGTTTTTAAATTTTGTTTTAGATTGTTTAAATGATAACTCTGCTGATAACAATAACTAGCGGTCACCCAGTGTTCCAAATTCAACCATAATATAAAGAAATACATTTTTTTTCTTAGCGTATTTATAATATACTATAGATATTATTATATGTATGTATTGAGCATTTTCAATATATTGTAGATTATATACGCGAGCAGCGTGAAGTATAATTAATATAGACTCGTTGATCATATGAAAATTAAACTATTTCTCCAAAATTGTTGCACAAAAGCACGTCAATAGCTACTAAACAAAGAAAAACGAAAATCAGTTGACAAATTGACCAGAAAATAGTACTAATCCTCGTCTGTTTACAAATAAATAGATACTAACCTACTAATTTGTTTGAAACACAATTAAATTTAAAATTACCGTCTAGTCATAAGTGATCTGTGTATAAGATACTACGTAGGTGAAAATAATTGTTATTTATACAAACAACTTCTTCAAGTCAATATGAAATTTATTAATAAATATGGTAATTTAAAAAGAATATATAAGTAGGTACAAACATCTTACCCGGAATATTATTGTTATTATAAAACACAAGTGTTTTTTTTAAATTTCATATTCATTATATCTATGTCGACGTATTTTTACTATACGTAAGAAATAATGCTTGTGTTTACGAATAACATTTTATCACATTAATCGGATTACAATGACGATATAAATTTAAAACCAGCGTGCGTGTCTTGAAATTGTAATACGCTAAAATTGGAAATGGGATACATTGTCGAGTGTTGAGATCGTATCTCCACTTTTCGACAATTTTAAACTTATATCTGTAATTTAGTTACATTACAGCACCACTATTGTCAACTCCGCTACTAAATACATCGTTATATTGTACAAAAAAAAACATTTAAATGTTCGTAGCCAGACCTGAAAAAGCCGTGGATATGTGAATACTAATAGTATATCGAATAAGATGGGATTTATCATCAGGAACATATCTGGAACTTTAACCTACTATATACCACCCTCAGTGCTCACTAACACTATATAAAAAAATAATGAAAATTTTAAGCTATACATTATCGAACAATATTTGTTACATCTTTTATTACGTAGATATAATATACCTCCCATATTGTCAATATAATTGTTGTTTTTTTCTCGTACTGACTACGCTATTGACCTAGCAAGGTCTAACAGCTTCAGCGGACCACGGATATAATTGTGTTATTCTTTTACCTTACTATGATACTTGGGTTATGTAGACGCAAACGCGGTAAATAAAACAAATTGGCCGACGAATTGACCAAAAGGATAATATAATTCAAATTACATACAAATATATAACTTTCAATTATGTATACCTATCCTTAGAGTCCAGTACAGCGCACGTCTCACGCGCTTGTTCACAGTAAACAACTTATTTTTAATTAATTTCACACGGACGAATGCACAGGTAACAGTTCATCACTACATAGTGTAAAACAAAGTCCTCTGGCCTGTCTGTTCATCTGTTCGTGATAAACTCAAAAACTACAGAACGGATTTTCATGTTGTTTTCACAAGTAGATAGAATGATTCATGGGGAAGGTTTAGGTATAATTTGACAAGATTTTCTTCGTATTACCAGGGCCAGACAACGTCTGCCGAGCCCGCTAGTTTAAAATAAAATAGCTCATTAGTTAGTTATTTGCCAGTGAAAGTCCCGTAAAAATTCGTTCAAGCATTTCGGATATACCACTGCGGCCGAAAGCAAATGAAAAACCTAATTTACTTTTTATGAGGTCTGCTGTCTACCAGTGAACACTCCGTGAAAATCGGTCCAACCATTTTGGAAGTAGCAATGCGGACGAAGCCGCGGATAAGTAAAATAGAATATGTCAACCACTATAATTTCGGGTATGTGCCAGTAAAATTCTCGTTAAGTTCAACCGTATTGAAGATTACCCGGAACAAACAAACAAAATATAATAATATAAAAATACCGACGAAATATTAAAAAACATTTTTTGTTCTTTGTAGTCATATCCATTCTCGAAAAAGTTATTTTAATTTTACATACACACACACTTTATTTTTATTCTTCTTCTTCTTACCTTTATCCCACATAAGTGGGTCGGTACAACCTGTTTGTCATGTTGTGGTATATAATTTGGCTTAATTTTTACGATCGGCCGCCTGCCTGACATCAACCCTCCTTGGGATTATTTTGTTGTACACACTTTACTTTTATAATACGTAATAGATAACAAACAAAATATTGGAAACAAAACTAACGCAGAATAATCTTTTTGAATAGGAATACAAAATAAACTTTGAAAATGTTTGCGATAGAAACCCATGACAACGTATATAATACTAACGCTAGAACGCAGCGAAAGTTCTCAAAACGAAAAAAATACCCGATTTGGAAACATTCTTCATTGGCGCTCTATTGGCACTACTATTAGTATTATCGTGATGATATATAGCCTAAAGCCTTATTCAGTAGATGAGCTATCTAAAACCGAAAGATTTTTTCGAATCGGACCTGTTTCGGACAACACAATTTTCCTTTCTATCGGTTACTGATATACCGTTATCCATGTTTACATATTTAGATACTAACTAACCGTGCCCACGACTCCGTCCGCGCGGAACCTAATGTAAAAAAATACAGTGACTAATAAAATCTTCATGAATATATTAAATCCATTTACTTATCTACTTTTCTCTCGTACTTAAGTCGCGTCGTCATTAAAATTACAGTAACTTTTGATAGAGTGAATAGATTTTAATGAAACCAAGACTAAATGTTACTCGAGGATATGCTTTATGATTGTTCTGGTGAGGTTTTATCGTGAACGCGGTACTTTAGCTGTGATGCGTGTTCATACAAACAGACAGACATTTCTAAAAATGAATGAAATGTATTTTATAACTTATTCCAAGACACCCGCACATTTACTGATACGTAAGATTTACATTTTTATTATATGTATAGATAAATATATTTTCCATAGGATCCCAATGGGACAACTTATCGCAAGAGATATGGAACAAGTTCCTTAAAGCACAACAGTCTGAAGCGACATTCAAGAAAAAGATGAACCTCTGGAGATACCTTTATCTTAATATTAAGGTAAATTATTTTGTATCTATTTGTAGAAAAAATTACTCACTTTTTGCACGATATTCATAATAAATTTTAGCTACAAGTATCATATATTATTAGAAAGTAATTGACAACAGGAACACAATATGAACGGGTACAACTTACATGACAATTGTTAGAATTATTTATGTTTCTAATTAACCCCTGGATTGTCCAATACCATAAGGTTTTAAGTTTCATACAAACAAAATGTAGACCTTATAATGCACTGTTCAACAGACTTGTTGCCAATATAACTTTTATAGAAATACCGTATTTGTTACAAAATTTTAAAATCTTGAATAATAATAAATTACGTGGTGTAAAATTATAATTTCAAAAAATTGGCTGGATATTTAAAAACATTATCCGCCATTTTCAGATTTCGATCTTCAAAAATCAGCCGAGGGGTTGAAGTCGATTACAACACTCTTGTAGACTGAGATACAATTATGAAAAATAAAAAGAAACAGGAAAATAAAATAGAACTACTGTTATTTAATGACTGCATAAATTATTAATAAATAACATAAAGTATGATAGTTAGTGCACTATACCAGGTTAACACCGTTTAACAAAGGTTAACACCGTTCAATCCTGTGGTAGTTCATGGTCACATTTAACATATAAAATAATAATATCAAAACAAATACTATTAAACAACAGAGAGAACGTTAGTTAAAGTTTGTTCTAAAAAATTTTAAAGTATGGGTACAATACGCTCTCGTGACGTATTCACCAGATTACTCCCCAAGTGAAGCGTGCGTAAAGAAGTTTTATTTAGAAATAGTTTTACATCGGCTACAGTCTGTGTTCCCGCGTTACGGGCTGTACGTGGTGGGGTCGACGATGTCGGGGTTCGGGCTGGAGGCCTCCGACATGGACCTGTGCCTGCACGTGCGCGCCCCCCTCGCGCCGCACCCGCACCGCCCCGACGCGCGAGCGCACGCGCTGCTGCACCTCACCTACCTGCTCTCCTTCATACGGAGCTTCGACCCAGGTCAGTAGTCCTAGTCCGGTGAACATATAAAGACACGTTAGGCGAAAAGCGTAATGATTTCGAAAAAAAAAAACAGGTTATGTTGCTTTGTACTCCAGTGAAGCTGTGAAAGCCTGTCCCACGATGGTTTGTCTCCCTACCGGAGGTAGGACGTAGGATACTAAACATTTTAAACGCATTTTGATTCCCCTAATAAAAAATAATAGAAAATTATTAATGCATTTTTTAGATTTGGTTTATAGTTTAAGAGAGTAAATTGAATAAAATTGTTATTAAATGTAAGTTTCATCCGTCTCAAACAGATGACGCTTTAAATTAGTTTGTTGACAGAAAACTGTAGCACCCGCTGTTATAGATATGTGTTCACATTGCGTTACATTTTAATTTTAAATCATGTTGTACACCGATCACTATCGAATTTTAATTTAATTTTCCGTTCTTTACCCTGACCGTTTTAGGCAGACTCATAACCCTATAATAACTAATATTTTATCATAATTTTAATTCAACATGTAATAACTAAGCAACGTGTGGCTCTGTCAAGTAGTCGGATGTATAAATGCTTAAATTCTCAGGAAATTAACATTAAACAAAACAACAAATACAGCCGAATTGAAAATGTCTGGACTCCTTTTGAAAGTCAGTTAAAAATACACATAATTCTAACTTTGCCGTCATCCCAAATCGTCTAAGTCTAATGTACGCGCCTGCCCCCCGAGGATTGAGTTTAAGTATACAGAAGTGCTTGTAAACCAGGTGCAGAGCTGATCCAGGCGAAGGTGCCGATCTTGAAGTTCCGGGACACATACAACGGGCTTCAGGTCGACTTAAACTGCAACAACGTGGTCGGCATCAACAACACGAATCTCCTTCATTGCTTCTCGAGAAGTAAGTTATTTCATATCTATTATTTATATTCAACCTCGATAAGAGTTAAGACAAGTTAAGATACTGTTTAGGCGAAAATGGTTAAGAAACAATGCAATGCACAACGGTATTATCCGTCCTTCTTTAAATCCATCAAGTGTCATATTTCCTCCCCCCAACCCCCTCACCGGTGCTTAAGTCAGTCCGAATACAAAATGACTACTGCGCACATCTCTGTGAGTGACTGTTAAATAATAAATTACGTTATAAACGTTCCTTAATATATTAGAGAATAAAAGTGAAAGGTGCGAACCGAAGTGCCAGTGAATGAACAGAGGCCTCCCACGACCGTGATAACAGCCAAAAGGTGAATCCTATTTTTTCCCATATGCTTCCGACCGTTGTGCATTTTTAGCGATCACCAGAAAAGCATCCCACCGAATTATCAAACCTTTTTTATCGCAACTATAACCAGCGTTTACAGATACATACATTCATCCTTTTTATAACATTTATTTTATACTTTATGGCTTAGTCTTTGACCACAATCTCATATGATGGTAAATGACGATGTGGTCTAAGATGGTAAACACGCTAATATCTAGAGAGGGAGTAACGAACAAGTGCAGATAAGTACACACCAACAGGTGCTTGGCGACAAATTTTCAACTTGATTGTGCTAGCTAGCCAGGTGAATTTAGAAAAAGCTCTATCATAGATAAAATAAACTCGATTGAGTTTGTTGCTGGTTCTTCTTGATGAGGTTTTCAAATGTAAGGACACAAATAACACAAGGTTACGAATAAACTATATAATCTACTACATAATAATCCAAGATCTCGGCGAAAACTTGAGAATAAAGTGTTTTTGATATTGATGTATGATGATTGGTGTGCGGTTGCAGTGGACTGGCGCGTGCGTCCGCTCGTGTGCGCGTGCAAGCTGTGGGCGCGCGCGCACCGCATCAACGACGCGCGGCGCCGCACGCTCTCCTCCTACGCGCTCACACTCATGGTCATACACTTCCTGCAGTGTGAGTACTCGCACAGCCCCCCCCCCCACACCTCCACACCACCCTTCCACTAACAACTATATTACCCGTTTAATGCAAACTAATATGTATCTCGGCAATCAGGGCTTACTCCAAATGCACTTTCTTTTGTGTAATAATTATTTTTACTTATACATTTTACTTTTATTACCTGAAATGGGTGGAATTAATAATCAATAGGAAAAACATGTCCTTGCCATTGCAGAAAGGTGATATTCATGCTGAAAGTGCAAATATTCATTTCTACAATGAATACATTAAATAAAACATTGTGTGGTTTTATGAAACCGCGATGCAAGTGAAATTTTTTTTCGGATCGTAGGCATTTAACTGAAAATTTTCGGAAAATTATTCGATTTAGGGTATTAAAATCGCATTTTCAATCTTTATGTTAAAGTGAGATATTTGGAAAATTGGAATGATAATTCGAAATCAATAGTATATCTTCGTATTAGAGTATGGACTACATAATGGACACAATCATTCAAATGATAGACATATTGACCTCGACTGCTTTACCGAGCGCCTTTCACGTTACCGTTAAGCCGCGGCCGCGTGCCGCCTGTGATGCGACATGCATTTGATGGACGAAAACATTTCAAGCGATGGAAAAAAAACGGTTAACTTTAATAAATGATAATAACTATTTAATATATGCATACAGGTGGAACAAGCCCGGCGATACTGCCGCGTGTGAGCGAGTGCGGGTTAGAGCAGAAGGTACGCGGCGCCGACAACTCCTCCACCCTCGCGGAGCTGTTCCTGCACATGCTCAGATACTATGCTGAGTTCCCGTGAGTCTTCTCTACATTTGTACTACAGGTGGTAGAGGCACGCTGGAGCTATTACCAGTTTCAGCATGAATGGGTCGGCTCGCCCGCGGTACTACCACCCGACCCACAGAAACACTCATGTTGACTAACAGTGCTTGCATTGTTACGTTTCGTTCGATCAGTGAGAGCGCCGGAGGTCCTCCTCTCCTCCTCTTCCCGCTCTTCGCCCTCCTCCCTCCCACAAACACAGGCTGGCAACGCACTTGCGACTACCTGGTGTTATTAGTGTCTATAGATGGCGGTTATCACTTAACATCAGGTGACCCGTCTGTTTGTTTACCTCCTATGATATAAAAAACAAAAAAAATGTAACATTACCCCCATCGCCTTTCCCCACCTGGATTGTGAGTGTAAAGTTCAAAAACAACAAACTGTCATCGTTGTCTATACGTGCAAATTCATCTGTATTGCTTATTATCCTAATGAGATTTTTGCATTTGTAACTTCCCTGGTGTTGCTAGTGTATATGGACGGCGGAGAACACTTAACATCAGGTGAACCGCCTGTTCATTAGACACCTCTGATTTAAAAAAAAACTTATCTCACTTATGTTATGTACCTACATAAAAGATGATAAAATGTATTTCTTAAAGTATTTTGTCTGACTCTCTCTCTACTTTTGGTAATCAGTTAGAGGAATGCAAAGCTCAGGTTACGTGTCGCACACCGTAATAAAATAATGTATAGTAATAGTTATAACGGTGGATGTTGTTATGTTGTTATGTGGTCAGGTACGAGGCGATGGCGGTGTCGGTGCGTGCGGGCGCGCGCGTGCCCGTCGCGCAGTGCCGCGCGGCGCGGGCGCACAACAACGACCCGCACCAGTGGAAGCTGCTCTGCGTCGAGGGTACCTCTCTCTCTATATATCCTTACACAATCATATCATATATATATATTAATACGTGAAGCCCTTTGTACCCCTTTTTAAAGGAATTTCATGAACGGGTGAACGTGAAACTTGCCATAGTTAAAGTTTATATAGAGGAGAATGCAGAAAACTATTTCTTTTATACAAAATGCATTAGAAGTAAATTAAATTAATTAAAATACGCATTACTCACACTACTGCTTCAATATTTTACTCTTACGTTCCAATTACCCTTTTTGATTCTACATTCAACAATGATATTATAACATACAACTATTATTATAATAACTGAGTAACCATGATAAAAACCTTTGATTATAGAAGTAAGTTGACGAAAGAACCCTAATAAAGTTCAAACTTTAAAAAATCAATGAACTATGGTCGAGCGTCAACCAATGGGCGCCCACTAGTTATAACTAAAAAACTGTAGATAAGTAATATTGTAACACCACACTCTCTTAGATAAAATGTGGTAGTAACATGCCATATTCTCAATATCGATGGTGAAAAAGAAATAGTTATATGTTGCTTACATACGGCGGATTCACGGGGCAGCCGTTAAAATAAACTAGTTAGCCAAATTTAAAAAGTCGCTGTCAAATTTTAACAAGACTCTGTTAAAGTGCTTGTGATGTATCTATAGCTTTTTACTTATAATATTATTGCTTCTTACACTCGCACTCCACTACACATATACAGTCGCTCACTTATTCATATCCGATTCGAAAGACCCACGAGAAAAATTGTGAACCGTTGTTGGCCCCCTGGCTGGTGTGATTAATTTAAATTTTATCAAATGAGTTCTATTAGAGAAGTAAAAAAGCACGCTCCATAAAAAGATTAAACATTCAAGAATCAAACAGTGTAGTACGAAATATGAGCGATAGATGGAGTTAAAATAAATTGGACAGTTACCGGAATCATGTGATGTCATGATTATTTTTTCCGCAAGTTTTAGTAATTTACAATTTCAATGAAAGTGTATATTTATTCATCTAGTTTAAAATTAATTGTGTTTATGTAATAAATAATTAAAAGTTTATTTAAAAAGAAAGATTGATTGGCCGCTACCACGTCTCACTGCAACAAAAAACGTTCAATTTATTTGCTTGAGGTGTAACTGAATAAGTTAAATCTGAAACTAGTAATAAAAACAGCGAAATATTAGTAATAGTCCAGGAGCCATTGTCAATTTTTGCACTTGATTACTATCAAGCTAATTTTCCGTTAGTAGCTTCATTTTGATGAGACGCTCAACAATTTCCCGTACGAAAACTCGATTCTGATAGATAATAGGGGCAGCAGGGATAAAATATGTTGATTTGATGCTTTTAAAAAATGAATTACTAACTAGGTTGTTATTGTCTGATAATTATTTCAACTAGTGGGTGCCCAGAGGTTGAAATTCGAGGAGGTCATTGATTTTTTTAAATTCTAATTTTATTAGGGTTCTTTTGTCAAAAGGTATTATGTTATAATATCATTGTAGAATGCAGAATGAAAAAGTGTAATTGGAACGTAAGAGTAAATTACTACATACAGTGGAGCATAGCAACCTCCTTCACAACCTTTTTTGAAGTCCTTTATTGACAGATGTCAAAATGTCTTTTTTATTTACATGTGTGTATATGTTGTGTAAAATTGAAGCAGTAGTGTGAGTAATGCATATTTTAATTAATTTAATGTACTTCTAATGCATTTTGTATAAAATAAATAGCTTTCTGAACTTCTCCTCCATATTAACTTTAACTATGTCAAATTTCATTAAAAAGGGGGTACAAAGTTTAGACTTCACGTATTAATATATATGATTATTCGAAAAAATATTTGTACTAACCAGCTGATATTTTTTTTTTGTTTACTTAGCTAATATTTATACCATTTAACAGTCATATTGTCCTACAAATTACGTGGTAAGTTATCCCGGTCCCTACCCTCAGAAATTGTTAATATCACAAGACCATTTTTGTCATTACTAACTGTAGGACAAAAATATTACATAATTGGTTAATGTGTTCTCTGCCCAAATGAAACAGTGTCCTATAAGAAAACAGGTATGTATCACTAGTCCGACAAGAATTGACATTTTTTCGATTTCCTATTTGTAACATAAGATACAGTGAAAACATCTTTGTTTTTTTAAGTTAAATAACTTTATTTTTTAGTAAACAAGATACAAAAACTTGTGTCTTTACATATACAAAAGGTCGCTTATGGTGGAAACTAACGTGAGATACCTAATACGCTGTAAGCAATGCTCTGCGCATGCGTACCGGTGTGACTCAGCCGTAGTAGCAAAATAAAAAAAAAGATTTTTTTATTTCATGTATGCTCAATTGGAGCACCGCGATAACGTACCACGCAATTTGTAGGACAATGTGACTGTTAAATTATTATAAATATTAACTAAGTGAAAAAAAAATCACCTGGTTAATAATCATTTCTAATGACTTCGTTATGCAAATGGAAGGACTGTTTGATCAAACCATACATTTTGTAGGACAAATATTTTTTCAAATAATTTAGACAATCATCTTGAGATTTAACAACAAAAAAAAAAACAGCTATTATTGCGAATCCTCAAATCAATATATCTTATCCTTGCTACAATCTGTTAGCTATCACGATCGAGATTTCATACGGGAAATTGTTAAGTGTCTCATCAAAATGAAGCTGCTGACGGAAAATTAGCTTGATAGCAATCAAGTGCAAAAATGGATCTAGGATCCTGGACTATAACTAAAACAACAAACAGAATTAAAAACTGTATTGTTGGCTGTGTGAAGTGCAAAGTAATGTTCACTGTAATATGTAATAGTTAATGGTTGTAATCATTAGATTTCTTTTCTGCAGACTCTTGGGCCACACCTTTTTTCTGCTTTCGTTTACTTTATTAGTTATGTCAAAGATCAAAAGTTATTATTTAACTTAACAATTTTAGATCAATTTTTTAACTGCTTTTATGGCGCCTTCATTTTCATCTTTTATAGCCATTTTAAAATTATAATCCACAATGTCACACACGAGGCCAAGGACGTCCCTAATGATTTGGTTTGAATAACTATTCTGTGACATTGTATTGACAGAACCGTTCGACCTGACGAACACGGCTCGCTCCGTGTACGATCCAGAGACGTTCGAGAAGATAGTGAAGACGTTCAGCGAGAGCTACAAGCGGCTCTCGAGCGGGCTCCGGCTGGCGGACGCGTGGCCGCAGCGATGATGTCGCGCACTCCTGCACAAGACAACACGGAGCCAATCATATCGACTTCCATATCTGTCAAAAGTGAATACAGTGTAACATGACGTTCCCGATTGTCAACGTCGGTGTGTAAATCTCAAGCAAGTGCTCTTACAAGTGCTACGAATTGGTTGTACATTTATTGTTAAATGACGTGGTGGTTTTTTTTTGTGTTACGGATTGTTATTCGGTGCTAACCGGACGCTGTTACATTCTCATTGCTACTGTCTCCGCAACCATTGTGGTGAGTATTTAACCGTGGAAGAACATGTCTTTTATTTTTTAAGTCAATTAAAGATCAAACAAAGACATGCAGATTAAATAAGTGTAAACAGGTTTTGTTAACTAAATTATTTTCACACATCTATATCTCATCAATTGTCTCTTTGAGTGTGTCAAACAAATTTTAAATCAGCTTATCTCAATTTATAGTTAGTAGATATATTTAAAAAGCATTTACATCTATGAAATGATACTCAAAATGGTCATTTCACATATTACTACCTCATTCATTTCTTTACAGGAGATTATGATAGTGTAACAGCATTTTGGTCGACAGGTGTCGCTTCTAGTCTAATAATCGTTACTAGACCAAAGGGTGTATGTAGCAGTCCTAAAATAGTAGCCATGAATGTTATTTATATAAATAAAAGTCATATAAAACAACGTTAACAAATAAATATATATAAAGATTTATAGGCTGTGACATGCGACTGAATTCACCTATAAATATGTTCTAGGATTAATAATATAAGTACTTAGCGACGTCCATTTAATTTAATGCGATTGTATATGGTGGTGCACTGTAACATATAATATTGATAGAAATCCCTGCATATTGCAAATCATTAATGCAATTATGGAAGGAATATTGATAGAACGGACAATAGTAACGTGCGTCGCCATACACTGCCGCCTTTATATACAGAAAGACGTATGATATAATAATATGAATGAACCAATCCAACTTAGTGTTCCTAAAGAGATTACTTCTCCACTATGCCACATGTATGTGTGTGCAGGATCGTTTGAAATTAATGTGATTACTGGATATAAATAATGTTTGCTTAATTTTTGGTTCCAATTCAACATATACTTTAGTATTCAACAGAAATCATATTAGTAATAAACGGTTCTGTTATATTTATTTTAAAAAAATCCTTTAATATTTTTATTGTTTAACTATATACATATATTTTTTCTTTTACAAAATAATGAATAATTTAAAAAGTTTTTAAATAATCTTCATTGAGACACTGAAGAAACTAACTTTTGCTCAACTTATTTACTGCAGATATATACATTTTATAAACTTCTTCATATTTATTTTAAAACCTTTTTAAATATAGCTTTATTGCTAATTTTATTAAAACAAATACATTTTGCAACTATTAGTTTTGAAGGGAATATTAAAGTTATTGTTGTTGTGTTTGAGAGTTAGTATAATGTAGTTATATTTGATTTAATACAAATGCCACTATGATAAATTATATGTTTACATTCCATAGTGCCATATTGTCTATGATGTGAAGTGGGTTCCACTTGAAACTGTATTTGGAATGTGATTTTTATTTAGAAAACTTGATATATGTGTTTGTGGAGACAGAATGACTTGATTTTTGATAGCTGATATTTTTATGTTGAAACTCTAAATTTGAAAACATTATCCCGGTGTTAAATTGAAACAAAAGACTATCACCTACCGGACTATAGTTATTTATAAGTAAAATTGATAATGAAAACATGATAATGAAACTGGAGTTTTGGGCATTTTTGGACAGCCATTTTGCAAACGTGTTTTGAGAGTATTGAGATTGCAGAATTACCGTACTTGAATCTTTAGGTACATATTCATTTTCATATGTTCAACTCACAGAATCTTTGCTAAAAGGTGCTACTAAAAATACCCAAAAAAAAACAAAACTTTGTCAATAATTACCTATTCTCAATCTCTGATTGTTCCATGCAATAACACCCAGTGATGAATATAGTGTACTAATCACTTGACCGAGTTATTTGACTCAACAAAAACATATATATTTATGGTAGTTTTCTTAATAATAAATCACATGAATAACTTAGAGTAGATGTATGAATCGTAGCCAGATGAAGAGGTTTTAGGGGTTAGGTCCAGGCTAAAACACTTTAGAAAATTCCCAGTTTATTTCTGAAGTGTCTTATCAGGGTATATTCAAATAAAATGGTTAGAAAACCAACAGACCCTGCTACGGTTCTATCAGTCTGCGTTATGGTGTTTTTACAGGAAGAGGCGGGGATAGTTTGTGCCCACTCCAAGATGTTGGGTCACCAGATTCCCCCTACACTGGGTTTCGGTTACAATGTCCATCACATTTAGGAGGGGCGTTGACTCCCTGAAAATAAAATCTAGATACGCCAATGGGTTCAAACCAAGTCGTATTGTGTAACTAGGATGGAATCAAAAAGTCGACTTGATCTCAGTATAACGTTTACGTATAATCAAATATGGTCAAGGACTTTATTCACCTAGCGTGGTACTGCTTTTTCCGATTCACCACTTAAATAAATGATAAAGTAATTTACACTTTCCTCATTATTACCGAATGATGTTTAAGCTGAATACTTCTAATTCTAATATGTTTCTTATCTAAAAGTCTATCACTGATTTTTATGATAATTTCTCTTATTTCTATCTTTCATTTTCTCTTATCTGTATTCCTCGCTAATGGAATTAATATTAAATATTTTTGGTACAGAGAGAGAGGGATCTCTTTCGTATTTTCTGTCTGAATTTTAATCTTTGTATGTATATTTTTTTTTATTTGATATTTTAAATGACAGGTTTTTAATTTTACCCTTTGATATTTCAACAATACAATTAAATAAATTATATGAACTTTATTTTTTTCAAATAGATAATATCATTACTTTCTACGTAAAAAAAAAAAAACAAAATCCGCTACATTTTTTTTTACTTTTTAAATCGTGAATATTTTTTTAATCAAATTCATTCACATTTTTTACTGTAATTTTTAGGATTTTCAAAGTTAAGTTTTTCGACAATGAGGTCGTATATTTAAGTGGTGTGAGGTCTGGATTTAATATCGATAATTATGTTCCCAACATTGAACGTAGATGTGTACTGATTCGTTATCGACAGTTTAAAATCGGAAATGTCGATTTTTTTTATGAAGACTTTGGGTAATCGTGTTTAATTAATTAGACCATTACGGAGTCGCCGCCACTGACCGCTACACAGTGCACGGTCCACGACGCACGGTGCACGGTAAACGTTCCTTAACGCATAGTGCATGGCGAGTGGTCCATAACGCATAGTGCACGGTCTATGACGCACGGTGCACGGAGGCAACGCCGGCGATTATCGTCCCACTCTTTTTAAAAGTATTTATTGTTTATTCATAAGTTATTTAATATGTGTTTGTGTACATAGTAAGAGATGAAAAAAAAACGTATTTCGAGTTATTCGAGGGCCGTGGAATTTAATATTCTTTGTTGTTGATTTTATTGTGTATAGTATTTTTTTGTGAGTAAAGAGGAAATGACATTTAAAAAAAAAAACAAATAATATTTATGGTACGCTTTGTGATTCGTGTATTATATTGCCAGGTTTTGAGTAAATGTTTCTTGTGTTTAGGGCTGGTGATGGCAATAATGTAAATTTAAATTTGAAATACATATAGTCTGTATGTATATCAATAATTATAATCCTTATCTTTGCAAATTATATCAAGCTATATATAACTTGAGGTGCTACATTTTTTATACTCACATATTTGCTCTATAAACGCGATATTTTGCAACTCTTCATATTGTAACATCAATATAATTTTAGATTATATAGTGAAATTGTTGAAATTTTTGAATCTATAAAAATTTTGACCGATTCTTGCATTAACTGAAGACTAAGCTATTGAGATATGAGATTCTATATATTTATTTCAATATTAACAAATTCTTCACTATCTTCCTATCACTTTTGGCTTTTATCTGCTGTTCTTTTCGCTTAGACAAGAATAATACTTTCAAATTTTTATAGCAGTGAAAATTTCAAGTTAAGTACAACGATAGGAACTTATGGTGCTATTAGGGTCACAGATTAATTTATTTAGCTAGGTAGCAGACCATATAAACCATACGAAAGATATTATATTGTTGTCCAGAGTTTAATAACGTTTGCAACATTATTACACAATTAAAAAAAAAAGTTTATTTATGATTTTTGAAGTATCATAACCTTTTCCGATATATGACAATGAAATAAATAATATAAATAAAACAGTTATCAATTAAACAGATATATATACTTGTATTGACTTCATGAAATAATAACCTTATTTGTATCTAAAGAAATACATTTTAGAGAATATAATGCGAAGTAAAAACATAGACAGGAGATTCGAAGATTATAGTTTATTATGAAATCGATTTTGCGTAATTGCAAAATAGTTTATACATATTATATTATTTTACACACTCGGTACACGGCGTTTTTGCTTATACAAAGGTTAATTCATTTTTTATATCGTATTTCAGCCGTTTTATGTGCCTTTTTGTTATTCTCTATAATTTAATGAGAAATTTTCGGTTTAAATTTATATACATTATTTGGATCCGACAATAATTTCGTTTCACGCAGCCCCATAGCAATGTTTGCATCCAATTATGTACAAATCGCCTGGCAATATTGTGTACAGTTGTTTTGTAAGTTTTATAAGAATTTTACATTACGTTCGGGCATTCGTTCCCGACGAATAATGGAAGTACAATAAATAATTAATGTAAAAAAAAATGCGTGTAAGAGAACGGTATTAAGTAATATAAAAAGTGTCTCAAAAAACTTGGAATTTGTTAAAATAGCAATAAAAATTAAAAAAAATTAAGATGATATCCCGTGAGGTGTCAAATAAAAAAAATATATAAAAAAAAATGAAAATGTAAAAAAAATATACAAAAATTGCAATTTTTTTTAAACATACTTTTATTTGACTACATCCAAAGTTGGAAGTTTTATAAAATTGCATTTAAAAATAAATCAGTATTTGTTTTCTGTTTAAGTCTAACCCCAAACATTTGTATTTAATTTGATACTAATCCATGGAACAAAGCAATATATTTTTGTTTTGGAAAAAAAAACAAATATTTGAGGTTGAATTAAACTGAAACAATGTAATATTGTCACATTGACTCATGCCTTTTATTAAATAGCGTCAAATAAATAATCAATGTTGCCATGTCTACTCTGGAATTATATACTTTTTTTTTTATTATTTAAACGTCGTTTGTATTTTGAATGAGATCTGTAATTTGCTATGAATTACCGATTTCCATGATTTAATCTGTCAACATTTCTACTATAGACGCCATGGCATAGCACTCCTGAAATGTATTAAAAGAATTCGTTCAGTATTCTTTATATATATTTCGTTATAATAATGTAGCTACGCAGAAGTTAAATGCTAAATTTTAATTGTAACACCAAGAATATATTAATTTGCTGATAAATTCATTTCGATGCGGTGAAATTATCCAAAAGTACGTGCCTTATGAGTAATTTTGGGCAGTCTATATGCAATACATAAGTGTTAATAACTTTTGTTAAATACTTGTTTTTTATCACTTTTCATTCTACAACCCGTTTCCTCAAATTTTCGCTCGACCATCTTGCAAATGTTTATTTAATATATAGAATTGTCAATAATTATTACTTAGTATTACTTGATATTGGCTATGGTTAATTTTATTTTATTTCAAATAATAATGTGACAAAGTTTATAAACACTTGTCATTTATTTTTTGTTTTTATTATCCAAATTGTGACATTTTAAAGGAGTTTTTAATATTATACTGAGGACGGGTTAAAAACGTTGAGTGTATATGTACTTAATTAAAGTTTAAATTTAGTCGATCAAAAAAATAAAATGCAAATAATACAAAATTTACACCAACAATATGAAAATGCCTTGCTTACATAATACTTATATCTTTAATATAATTGTAATTATAGTATATACCTATGAACGTTATAAATATAGATTCATAGGTTGTTTGGAAGTTACGAGTCCATAGGTTTTTGTTAAAAATATATTTTTTGTCACTTTTCGACAAGTTTAAACAACGTCTTTTGTTGCATTTTATTTTATTGAACACCGACGTCAGTTTCATCCTCACCGTTTGTACAAAGAAATTATTATAAAGAAAATATTCTGTAATAAATAAATATATACAAACTGCCAAATTGTTTTTCGTTTCTTGTTGTACAGTTTCCTTTGTCGAGTATGCAATGGTTTCTAAAGAAATAAATTATCATATCTTCAATATCGTGTGCCAACGCCATCTATTATTACATTCCAACATATAACTCCCACCGCTTTTCAGTTGTGCACTAATGATCGCCGCTTCCTTCTTACCTCTCCGACGTGACATATTAGTAAAACCCTCATCGTTTTGCATTCCCGCACTCGTACTTCTATTACAATACAGTACATATGATCGCTGTTATAATATTTCGCTTGTTTCTCCATCGTGTATTGTTGACGTCGAGACAATCAAGTATTTGTGCTGGTTTTTTCTAATGCTCACATGGCATAACTATAGGGTGGCAGAATTTAAGAAACTATAGAATTTTATAGGTAAACTAGCAAGCCCGGAGGACGTTGTCCTGCATTGATAATAAACAAATCCTAAAATTCAACTAGCAGTGCTACCTCTCAGGCCCAATTGTGAATCTAAATCATTCATGAATCCATCTGAACACTCACAACTCACAAAAAATGTCATCAAAATCTGTCCAGCCGTTTAGGAGTTCAGTCACATACACACGTACAGAAGAATTATATATATCATCATCTTCTTACCCTTATCCCACCTAAGTAGGGTGGGCACAACATGTTTTCCTTTTCCACGCTCGCCTATCAGATGTCATCTCAGTCATCACACCTTTTACACACATAATTTTTCACACAATCCATGCATCCTTTTTTCGGTCTTCCTCTACTCTTATATCCATCGACCGTCATACTCATAGCTTTTCTAGTTACATGGTATTCATCTCTCCTCATAACATGCCCATACCATGCTAACCTATTACTCATTAACTTCTCTGTTACTGGTGCTATTTTCAAACTTCCTCTGATATATTCATTCCTAATCTTATCCATTCTAGTTACACCACACATCCACCTTAACATTCGCATCTCTGCCACATGTAGTTTTCTCTCATACGTCTGTCTCGTCGCCCAGCACTCAGATGCGTCCAACATTACTGGTCTTATAATAGTTTTATACACCTTCCCTTTGAGTTTCAAGGGCATTCGTGGGTCACAAGCGACACCAGACACCTTTCGCCATTTCATCCACCCTGCATTTATCCTATTCCTCACGTCCTTGTCTATGCAACCATCGTTTTGGATCAGAGAACCGAGATACCGGAAATCAGAGCAGGTTGGTAAGGATATGCCATTTAAAGCTATAGGAGAAAAGCTGGATGGACCACCGAAGTCGCAAAACAAATGTTCAGTTTTTAGTCTACTGATTTTCAAACCAACATTCTCCAGTTTTTCTCGCCATTTTACCAGCCTACTCTGGACCTCGGTAGCATCTTCGCCGACAAGAACAATATCATCAGCAAACAGCATACACCAGGGTGTCTCCTCCTGTATGTCTGATGTTAACGCATCCATAACAAGAAGGAATAAATAAGGGCTTAAAGCTGAACCCTGGTGCAAACCTACAGCCACATTGAAATTATCGGTAACTCCAGCTTCGGACCTAACGTGTGTTTTGGCTTGACTGTACATACAACGAATAAGTTGTAGGTACTTCTCAGGCACTCTTTTTTTTTTCAGTGCCCACCACAGAACATCTCGGGGTACTCGATCATATGCCTTCTCCAAATCAACAAACACCATATGCAAATTCTTATGTACACGTCTGTATTTTTCACACAGTTGCCTAAGTGCGAAAATGGCATCAGATGTCGCACGTCCAGGCATAAACCCAAATTGATTCGGAGTCACTTCAGTCTCATCTCTTATTCGTCTCGCTATCACTCTTTCCCAAATCTTCATACTGTGTGACATCAGCTTTATTCCTCGATAATTGTTACAGTCCTGCACATCACCCTTATTCTTAAAGATAGGCACTATTACGCTATTGCGCCATTCATTTGGGATCGCTTCCTCTAGTAACATCTTAATAAAAAGTAAAGTCAGCTGTAGGGATGTTGCACGTGGGAAGTAATCAATCTCAGGTATCTCGACATTTTGGCATTCATAGAAGTGTTATTTGTCGTCTTTGGCAGCGCTACAATAATACAGGAGAACCCGCTGAACAGCATCCAGGCCGTAAAAGGAGTACAACCACTCGGCAAGACCGGTACATACAACTGACTGCAAGACGCCAGCCGATGTTAACCGCTCGAGAGATAAGTTTGAGGCTACAAATTTCAAGTGGTGTTGATGTAAGTCCTCAAACTGTGCGAAATCGACTGCATGAGTACGGCCTACGAGCTCGACGCCCAATCAGGTGCCCACCGATACGTCACGGGAATCGCGCTCGTCGATATGAATGGTGTAGAGAACGCATAACATGGACCCAGGAACAATGGGATAAAATTATGTTTTCCGATGAGTCGCGATTCGGGTTTAAGCCTGATACAAGAAGGGTGCGAGTGTATCGTCGGCCCGGAAATACTGAAAGGCTCAGGTGCGTTCAGGAAGTTCATCCATACAGCGGCTCAACAGTTATGTTATGGGCGGGTATTATGAAGAACAGGCGAACTGAGCTCGTTTTAGTAAATGGAAACATGAATGCTGAAAATTATATTGAGGATATTCTCAGACCTTATATCTACCCATTTGCACAAACCTTTGGCTACGATTTTAGGTTAATGCATGACAATGCGCGTTCACATACAGCTCGGCGAACCAGTGAATACTTTGCAACGGAGAACATCCGGGTATTACCCTGGCCTGCACAATCGCCAGATCTCAACCCCATCGAGCACGCATGGGACATGCTCCAGAGACGTGTTTTGAAGGACTTGAACGGAGCGACAACAACCCAACAGCTGAAGGATTTGCTACAATTCCAATGGGAGCGAATACCGCAAGATGACATAAACAGTCTCATTAATTCAATGAATAATCGTTGCCGACAAGTTCTGAATAGCAGAGGAGACCATACTTTGTATTAAATTGTTCTATTCTTTCACAATAAATACATTTTCTTTAGAAATTTCATTTTGTAAGAAAAAAGTTTAGTTTCTTACGTATCTTAGTTTCTACAGTATATTCTAATATTGTTCATTTCTGTTATAAAAAGAACTTATAAAGACAACAGCTGTTATTTTTACATCATAGAACCCTAAAGATATTATTTTAAAAATAAAACACAACGTTATAATGTGGAGAACCATCCTAAAATTTAAATTAGTACAGAGAGAATATAATTAAAAGCATATATTCTTCCTCTTTTTCTCAACCATTTTTACTAAATTTTTACAAGCGTTACTGTTTACTATTCATAATTTTATGATCGAATTTCGACCACTCGTAATTATAAATATACGCAAAATAAAAAAATACTCAATTTGGTATACTACTAGGCACTACGCGTAACGCAAATTGTAATATATTGCTATTTGGTCTCTAAAGAAAATATCACCGTTTGATGTTACATTCGTTTCACATGTTTCCTACATCATGAAGATATTTTATAAGATACCAGTAGCAAATGATACCAACAAACAGAGATCCTTTATTCATAGTATCAGTAGGTTCAGGATTGGCTGCAATTTCTTGAAGTGAAACTTATGACATGGTATATACCCTGCAGCGCAAATGAAAGCATAAACTGAAAATTCACCGGAAACTGGAGCCATTTGAAACACATCGGCAAGTCTGTGGAGATCATCGTGGTCCTTAGGATGTATGCCAACTAGCCGGCTGCTGGGCCAGTAAGGGTGGTCGCCACAATTAAGCTGTTTTTCAAGTCTTTTATCAGAAGCCTCGTTAAGATTTTGGTTTCTAAAAACAAGATTTTAATAGTAATTCGTGAGGTGCCAGGCCAGATGGTTGCAGTGAATTTAAAAATTCTAACGGATAGTGGACTGTCTTTAACATTGGACACTCAACTTATTGGTAGATTTTGATTTGACCTGATACTTTTTGTAGTATTAATTTGTTGATCTCATTAACGGTATCATTCCTAGGCGACACTATTTCCCTTGAACACAGCAAACAAAAGGAATTTCACCTATGTTGGTATGAGTTTCTGAGGTCATTTAACGTTCATTGTTATCATTAAATTGTTAATGATGCGCACTGTAACAATTTGCCTAATAGTCCATGATTGTGTTTAAAACACGCAAGATTGTTGCTCCAGATATATAGTTATATTAGAGTTTGAAGGTGGAATGTGCAATTTTTTCGTCGTTGAATAGGGTAGCAGCAATCCCAGAAGCGACTGCAAGAGCAATTATTCTGAGTTGCCTAACTTGTACTAATATTAAATTGGTGAAAAATATTTTCCCCGTACCTCCTTCGTTGCTCCTGCACCCCGTTCTACTATTCTCGCACGGCCAGCGCAGCGACTACGCAATAATTGACCGGCTTATTGTTTTTATTTCGTATTATCTTCTGAACAACTTCATCAATTAACATGATGTAAAAAATAAACGTTATCTCCACGGAATTTCCATTTTGATTTAGATATTGGATTTTACAAGTATTTTTACTTTATATGTGAAGCTTGTATCCAAACTTAATCTTGTAAAAACCTATTTTACTTTTAACATAAAAACCATCTTTTTGGCTAAGATATTAAACTTAGATATATGGTGTCGAGGACTTTTTTGTTAAGCTTAAGTTATGAATATTTTTGCTATAGATTTTATTCCTTTATTTCAAACTATTTAAGCAGCGCACGTCATGTTATAGAATTTGTACCGGCTTACATTAAATTTGTAATTAATTATTGAAAAATATAAATACCAAAATAAAAAGTAATCTATAGCACTTACGGATAAATATACCTTTCTAAGAGTAAAAGAATTTTCAAAATCGGATTAGTAGTACCGTAGATTATCACCACGAATGTTTAAAGTTACAAACTACCTCATTATAATATTAGTATAGAAAGGTATTTCTATAAACTCATCTTGTAACAATTTAAATTCTTAGTTGACCACAGGACGTATGATAACCTCCAGTAAGCAATGAACCCAGTTTTGTGCATAACCAATATAGAAAGGATTTTAAATGAGGCAACAAATGATAATTTGTCATATTATATTTATTGAAATCTCCAAACTACAGTTCCACAGAATGCATAAGAGGGTTAAAAGGAAATTGCACTTTCATAAAAATTACGACATGGATTTATTATTTTACAGCTTCGCAGCAAAAATATTAATAAGGGTCTGAACTAGTTTCCATGCTTTTCAAATAACACCGAACATGTTTCGCTTTCTTTTACATGTTTGCTATCAGCGCCCCTAGCGGTGACGCCGAGGAACTAATATTAACACGAAAATCCAAAGTTATAAGCACGTTTTTATTACATATGGAACTTATAGTGCTAAGTTCCTATCTGAAATGTACTAAATGACACATTGAAACGTATTTCAAATTAGTCGAAAAAAATTAAATGAAACTAGCGAACAATTAGATAGAGGTGTACAGTAGTAATGTATATGATACCGTAGATGTATCATTTATACCCAAATTTTACATAATTCCATAAATTGTGTTTCATTCCTAGTGAACTGACAGAATGTATTTCGTCAATTATAACAAACCACATAGAAAATGGTATTGGACTAAATAAAAAAACCCCCGACTTCCTACATCAGTAGGATAATGTTGACTAATGACTTTCCTACACACTTCATTTAAAAAACCAGTTATAATTTACTAATTTTCTTCAAGAAGTCAATGAGGATGTAGTCATATAAAACATCGAGTACGAATTATAAATAACTTTACTATATAAACTGTTCCTATAATGGAACACGTTTGCGAGTTTAGAGGAACTTAAAACGATTGCAAATGAAAATACTGCAAAACCTAAACGAAACCTCACTCACTCGCACTCTCCTCAACAATCCTGTCACATACATTCACACACTACAATTTTTTTTAAACCTAATTAGACACGATACAGAGTAAGATTTTAAACTAACCTAAGTTAAACACTATAATAGTTATAAGGGATTACTTTGTAACTTATGTTATATATTTTGGACAGATCTCACCCGCGCGGGTCCGTCTCGACTGTTACACTATACACAGACACACGACGACGTTTTTTTTAGTATACAACTATCATCAAAACATTTGCCAGTATACAGTCCAATTGTTGGACAGGTAATTTATATAAGAAAACAAATATTACAAGAAATTTTTAAGGTAAATAATTTAATAATATATATCGCGCGATCCACTCACTCAGTGCATGTCCGTAGAAAAAAAAACTTGAAAATCATCTGAAATACATATTTACATGAACAAACAGATTCAAATGTTAAGTAATCGCTAATAATTCTTTATACTGCAATAGAACATGTACTTACATCATATTATTTCGCGATGTAAAAAAACACAGACTTAAATTATTTATATTATTGATTTAAATGTATTAAACACTAGAGACACACTACACACACTAGCTTCACTAATGAACAGATAGCATAGCACCTATTGTTCTGTTTGTATCGGTACGCTCATGCACTGATGGAGTGGGATGCTTGTTGGTTTGTTGGTACAAACAAGTGGTGTAGGAGTTCGAAGCTACAAGGTCTAGTGGCGGGTTCGGGCCGTAGCCCTTCTCCGATGTGCTCGTCTCCTCTTGCGCTACTTCTTCGCCGGGGTCTTGTTGTCTTCCGACGCGTCCGCCTTCTCTTCCGTCTTCACGACTTTACCTTCCCCTGGAACGTCATCCAATAAATTTCGATAATCAAGTAATAACAAGTTTTTTAGTAAGTTGTATGGAACAAAAAAAAATCAAATAAATATTAACATAGTTAAATCTCAACCGTAAATTACAACACTAGTTTAATGAACGAAGACGTGATATTTTATGACGTGGGAACGAGTTATAAGCTTCCTGACATCATATTAACAGTTTTTGGTACGTGGCTACATTGTAATTCTACACTATATCTGAATGACCTATATCTATATATTTATATATACTATATCTATACATGAATGACCTTTATTATGACGTAAATAGAGGATCAGAGTTGCCAAGTCGTCACGGAGTGCGGTCTCGCCGGTGCGACCTCACGGGGTTACAAACAACTTGTGCCCGCCGCTAGCGCCGCAGCGGACGCGCACCGCACTCTACGACTCGTCATCAAGTCTCATCATTTCCACAATATACAGACGAAAACAACATTATTTCTTATATAATTACTGACTGTCTAGGCGAACTTCGTACCGCCTCAGAATCAACAAATGTTTGCTTATTATCTTATTTAATTACAGTGTTTTTTATTAAGATAAAATGAATACTCAAACTGAATTCAGTTCAATAAACGTACAAAAATCAAAATAATGATACATGAACGATAAAATATTCATTGAAATCAGTAGATACAAATTTTTAAAATGAAAAAAAAGTATGAAGAACTCCTAATGAAAAACATTTCTAGAAAGCGTGCTATAATAAACTATAAAAATAAGATTAACCACTGTAGAATAGAGAGTGTTCTGAAGAGCTGTTCGGATTGATACTTCCTGCTTAGTTACATTACTGAACGATTTGCTACAACTCGAAATTTCATCCTTGTCATTTTGATGATTGGAATTCATATACTTTGCGGTTCTCGCTTGTTTTTTCCGCGTACGTTGGTTCTCTGTATATGAATACCCAGCGGCGGTGTTTCCGAACCGATATGATTTACAAACTTTCAAGAACCGAGCTTACTCCTTCCTCAAGGGCCGGCAACGCGTCCATGGGCGGCGGTGATCACTTACCATCAGGTGAACCGCATGGTTATTTGTGAGCTATAGTATAAGAAAAATTATAAATAGAACATACCATTAGGTTGATCGGGCTCAGTGTCGGTGTTGGATCGCCTGCGCTTGCGCGGGTACTTCCACCCGCCGGCCGCGTGCTTCACCTTCGGCAACGGGTCCATGTCCAACACCTGCACACCGACATATCAATTCATTCACAATCACTAACGTCAACATTCTGAATACAAATAATCTTGCCATATGTGTAAACTATCGTAAATTACAAAATAAATTATATTTAATTATTTTAATCACGTAATTTTAATTAACACAGTTCAAGCTTTCATTTATTAATATTTTAGATGACTCCAAGATGCTCCATAATTAAAAAGACGCATTACATAATTTTTTTAAATAAAGATGGTATTTTGTTTATCTCATTTGATCTTGACAGGAATAAAATCTACAATTATCTTAGAGTGACCTGTGTTGATTAATAATGTGTGTAAAACAAATGTTAAAAGATCTAATATTGTATTAAGTAGATTTATAGAGTCGATTTGATAGTATAGTTTAAAATAGTATAAGTTGTTAGTCGTAAGTACAAATGTAATGTTTTTGTACGTAAATAAATAGAAAGCGAAGGGTGACTCATCGTGATACCGCCCCGCCTGTATACTTAGTTAGGAGGTGCTCTGACGCTGCGCACGCAACCAAGGGCTCTGATTGGCGGAGCGCCGCAGGCGTGCGTAAACGATGCTTTGTCCCGAAATCGTGCCTGAGAGCGGCCTCAAAAACCGGCGCGGGCGGTATAGTTATCCTGTTTTGAACGAGTCGGCAATACGAGCACATCCTTCGCTGCTCTACTAGTAACAAGTCTTTTATTGCGAGATAAACTCAACGTTCTTCAAATTCAAGTTTCGATTTCATCAATCATCGCTATAGTTGTGAGTCATTCGGAGGTGGCTCATACTTACAAGTACAAATATTCTGATGAGTTCGGAAACTAAGTTGTAAGTAAAATAAAACTCACCTTGTGGATCTGCCTGAATGCAATTTGTCTGAGGAATTGCTGAGCTGATGCCGTCAGATCTTCACGTTTCTGTGGTGGCATATTGCCGAGTGCATCCTGAGACAACACAATAATATTAAAGCACTGAACAATGGTTTAATGATAATTCTTTTAAATTTCAAAAGCTTCTAATTTACCATTGATAATGTTAGCATATAATATGCAATATAATTAGATCTTATATTGATAAAATATAAATTGAAACAGAGTTTTAAGCATTAAACAAAGATATATATGAGTGTAGTTGAACTAGAATGGATAAGATTAAGAATGAGCAGTTGAAGAGCAATAGGTTAGTACGGTATGTGAGTAGGATTTGAAGATATAATCAACTTACGACGAGGTCCTTCTCGCAGGGGTCGCGCAGGCCGGGCCCGTGCTCGAGCAGCAGGCCGGACGCGACGGCCTCCATGACGCGGCGCAGCGCCTCGCCCGGCGACAGCGCGGCGCCCGCCGACTGCATCACGCCCGACACCAGCAGCTCCATCGCCTGACAACCGACATCACGCTACTCACCACAACTACACTGTATTCACATCCCTTATACAATTCTCATTATCCCATCTCTACTCACAATATCAATTGGCTGACAAAAAGTAAAAGTTCTTATTAATTCAATATAAAAATCCACTAACAGCTAAGATGTAGAAATTCGAACAGGTACAGTCATGACTATAACATTCCTCTTGACACTACAATACCATCTATCAGTGCAGAATCAACTTAACAACAACCAACAAGAGACCTAACTACCTAACTAGCCTTTTGCCGCTGGTTGCAAGCCTCTGAGAAACTAAAGTTATTACATTTAAGAATGAGCCATAATCCAATTTTAAACATTTATAAGACTCAATTTTATTTTAAATGCTTCATATTTTAAACATGTAAACTTTAAATATCTTAAAACGAAAGCAAAATTTGAACTTTGTTCACGGTGAATAAAAAGATTTAAAAAATATTTAAACAATTAAAGATCTCATAATATCAGTTATTATATCTCATAATTAAAGTTGAATTTGGCCCATTTTGAAATGTAAAGAGTCACACTGGCATACTCGTAGTCCGGTGAAGCTGTTAAGACCTTGCTAGGTCAATAGTGTATTCAGTTCGATAAAAAAAAAACATCACAACAATAGTCACTGTCACAAGTTTATTTATAGTATGTGGTGGTGGTGTTTCGTGTATCCTATATATTGTTCCAAGTAATATAAAAGAGATTTGCCACTTTTAATGATTATTATTTAAAGACCTTGAACTGATTATAATTTTTTAGTTTTTTTAAAACAGGTATCAAATGTACCACAAACTATTAACAATTAAACTTCAATGACAACCAGAGTATTGTGACTAAGTCTATGGTTTTAATTCTTTCAAGAGTATAAATAACACTTTTTACAATTGCGTCTGAAGTACAAACATCAGTGTTAGGGCATTGACAAGTAGGGACACGAAAAAAGTATCGATACTTTGTGGTATTGAGTACATTTCCTTTCGATACCAATACTTCTGTAGGTACTCGATACTTTCTATTCAATACTTTTACTCAAAGAGAACTTTTTGTCAGGTATTGTATCGAATGAAATGCAGAAGTTACCTATTATAAACTTGACCTTACCGCCCAAGTTTATGGCAACGCCATCTAGTTCAATCGTACTGAAGTTCCAAAAACATAACATTGAACTTAAAATCGATTGGTCCGTTTATAGTCCGCGTCAAATGTTATGGCCGCTCTGAATTCGGCTTTGCGCATAGTACAGTCAAGAAATTAATACAAAACAATTTCAAAATATTACCATAAGAATTTAATATTGACATTTATTCATCTTTGTTACGATATTATAGTACGTTTTTAATCAATTAGGATTCAGGGAGATATTTGCCTATTACATTAAATAATAAGAATGTGGCATGCCGTACAACAAGCACATTACAACTTGCAAAAGATTTTGTCGAATAAAGATACGACTTCGAAAAGCTAGAATATTAACAGTTCGTCACATCATGTATTTGTCAGTTATAGAAAAATTCAAATATTACGTTTAATAATAGCATGATCGCGTACTTTAATTGAATAATCCGCCTTATGCAGTATTTGTTTCTATCTATGGGATATATCTTGTGCAGATATATGTGTGTTATAATACCGTTATTGTAAATAAAATTTATTCATGATAAATAAATAATTTGTAATAAAAAAACGCCTTCCATAGAAACATCAGTTTTCGAAGTGGATATGGTCTTCTAATAAAGACAAATATACAAGAAAAATAAAACAACGAAAACAGCAATAACATGTAATTACCAACAACAAAACTAAATTCACTTCTAAATACAACTGTACTGCAACTAATAATGATAGGACATATGTGTCAACGTGGGTGAAATAGGGGGCGTGGAGCGCGCGCGGGCGACCTTACTCCCCTTTTACCTCCTCACTACGTCCCTCTGATACCTACATTTGTGTTCTGCTCATCTACTTCAGAGCGGTTAAAATGTTTGACGCGGACTATAAGTTCACATAATTTCTTTTATTCACTTCAACAATCAATCACTAGATCGTTTGACATTAAAGTAATAATATGTTGAATAGTTTAATAAAACATATTATTTTCTAAAGCAGGAAGTAACACATCAACAATTGAGGCATATAGAATCAAAGACAGCTAAGTGCCACAAGTTCTAAAAATGAACTGAGTATGGAGCCATCTAGTCTTATTGGTTGCAAATCACCATTTTCATTTTAATTTTCGTTTTAAAATTGATTTTGAGATCAAATACATTTAAGTACAACCAAATCATCAAATAAGAAGTAAAATAAGAATAAAATACAGTTAAGGAATTATCGCATTTTTTAATTTCTTGAACTTCTTTTTTAGAGCTGATGGCCATAGGCAGGCAAAATCAATAACCTATGCCACTCCCTAAAATTGAAACTTTGAATATAAGTAAAACTCCAACTCTGAGAATAGATAAACATTTTTTTCGTTTCCTGCAAATTTGGCACTTAGCTGTTTTTGATTTTATATGCCTCAATTCAAAACTGCTATTCACCAATACGGCTCGATAAATTTCTATTTTTAAGCGATAGATACGGCGGAGGAGGAATGGGAACTATAATATGTGTCTAAGTATTTCTTTTTTTTTTCTTCTTATCTGCAGACTCTCGGTCTGCACCATTTTTTTGGTATCGTTTTATTTAATATGGCCTTTATGGCGGTTTCATTCCGGTCCCCTATCGCCATCTTTAAGCTATAATCCACAATATACCGCGCCGGAGCGTCCATGGCCCGATGGATGAACCTACTAACCACGTCATCAGTCACGTCGGTATAGTAGACAGGTGTGTCTGGATATTGCCACTATAGCATGTGAAACACTATCGTGGATTTGCATCCTTCTGCACTTTGTTTGCAGGATTACCACAGATTTGAAGGTCAATCCCTGGGATTCGTGGATTGTCAGAACGCGCGATCCTTCCACTGCCCCGTAGCTCTTGTTTCTTTTTGTTAATAATAATTTTAATTTGTTCCGTTACAGTTACCTTTTTTTATTATTGTATTGAATTTATGTACCATTTCTTTATTGTTATACTTAAGGTAAACTGACGCTACTTATTGACTGACATTGTCGTCCTGCCATATGCGCATTAGTCCCTACGAAAAGTACTCGATACTCGATTTTTATGACAATTTAATGATATCGACTGGGGTTTCAAAAACCCGAATATGTAAACTTGCATCAGTAAGGTCATCAATTTGGCGTTCCTTTTGACACTGCGATACAGCTGTAGTAAAAAATTGTACAGCGCCATCTATTGGTACACAAGCTACTTAATCAGTTTACACGAAGTAGTAAATTGCCATAAATGCAGTAAATAATTAAAATATTACTTCTGGCATAGGAATATTGATAAGAAATCTACTCACGTAGGAATTCAACGGCGTCCAGTTGGGTATGCGCCTGCAGAGGTCCCTCAGGATCCTGATGATGATGACGCACGACTGCAAGCTTGCCGCCCTAGCCTATAGCAGGGGAAGGGGAATCCCGTCAGCGCGCGGGGATCCCCCGGGACGCGCTCGGACGTGCCCGATGCTAATCATCGAGTACGGCGAGCGCGGCTCACACATTTTATTGCTCCACTGTCTCGGCTCGACAAAAACAACATTTTTTTTTTAAATAATTATTAACGAAATGTTAACAAAACAAAAACAGAGCAATAAATGTGATGATAACAATCAGAATAGTTAAACTGCGTTTCCAACTCCACTCTCCCTGCGATTCAGTCGCTTTATAAAGTGCAAGGAAACACAGTTCGATACAGGAAGCTACAGAGCCACATGTTCATGGGATATTCGTCTCTAGTAAAACATTTAAAGATTTAAATTTGTGAAAAAAATATATTTGAAAAAGGAAAAATAATATGAACAAACATGTGACCAAGAAAAGTGCGCACCCGCCGCCTCCTGTGATCATATTATATGTATAGTAAGAAAGAAACAAGGTGAGTCGCACAGTAAATGTGAGGGGCAGAGTGCGCAGTTTGTAGAGAAAATGTTTTAGGCGAATGTACCTGGAACCACTTGGCGTGCCGAAGGGCGGCCAACGCGTCCAAACACTTCTGCCGCGGAAGCACATCCTTGTCGTCTCGCTTTATGTCGCCACCGTCTAGCGACAACAATACAAAGGGTGTTTGACCATCAACACATCGACGAAAACGGGGCAAACATCACCTTCTACTCCCCTCTACCTAATCCACTACTACTCCGACCCGTACTCGAGCAGCGGACCCACTCCACTTGACTTCAATTGTGCAAATAAACTAACTTTAAACCTAAAACTCTAGTTTATAAAGTCAGTGGGTTAATCGGGATGCGATTTTATGTTGTCATCGACCACATACCTACATAGACAGCTAATATCAAACCAACAGTGTATTTCTAAATATTATAATAAAATACTAAATATTCTAAAATTTTGATTATTGCTTGCAATTATACTAGGGCATTTCACAAGTTTAATTATTTTAGTGTAACAAGAGAAACATTAGTAGTCTAGATAGCTATGTTGTTGCTGTATTTAATCAACGAATCGTATCCCGAAGATGCGCGCTCGATATGGGTATATAAGCAAATAAATTATATCAGTTAATTAATCTAACTTTCTGACTTCATATATACTTTGATAAATTTATTCAAATAAATTAATAATTTCACGATAAATAAAAAATAAAATAAATTTCTAGCTAAATTGGGTATCGACAAAGTTTATTATTAAAATGTATGTTTGCTCCGTTTCAGTGGGGGCGATATAGCACAGTCGCTCGTGATATATCGTGATGGATGATCAAAAATCCTTTTCTTCTCGTCGCATATCCCTACTCATCTCACACCTAAAAATAAGCATTCACATATGCCCAGCGCCGGGCGGTCAACTGAACAAATTATCTTTTTTTAAACACATCAATAATATCAATGAAAATATAATATGGCAATGAACAATAATATAAACGGAATCAATAGGTAGTAAGTAGTACACATAGAGACACATTAGTGATTAGAGATAGTTTGTTCTGATGCGTTTTCCTGTATTTTTTTACATATCGACGATTTCGACAACCAATTTCAACCGGGTCTATATCGTCGCTTCGAGCCTTCGAGAGGGAACACTTGAACGGTAAAATCTGAATAGAAAGCGTAAGTGAACGAATAAAACGGTTTACGGGCGCATAAAGTAAGTGAAATTGGCGCAGTCGACAATCGCGCGTAGAGTGCGGGCGCGGCGTACTGACCTGCGGGCTCGCGCATCACGGCCGACGTGAGGCTCACGAGCACGCTCACGTGCGCGTCCGACACCAGCACCGCGCCCTCCGCCGGCTGCAGCTCCACCTTGTACTTGGGCTCCTCGCTGGCGCCCTGCAACCCACCCACCGACCCTCATACTCCAGCTTCACACAAATCTCATTTCAACATTCTAACAAAATGGTGAATTCCTAACTAGAACTTTCCATGGAAATTTGTACCATTTTCACAATTCATGCTCCATGGTATTACATCTCATCCACTTTACTTTTGTATAATAACCTTTTTAACTTGGGAAATCCCTTATAGATACCACCATCCTCCCAGGCGAGAGGATGGGTTATCTTTGACTCGCACGGACTAAACCGGCCAGGGCGGCAAGGGATCGTACTATGCTAGTCTACCTTGTAGAGCATGGCCGAAACCACACTCGGCAACGATAAATTCCCCCTATCGCCGCCGCTGGAATGCGGCGCTGCCCATCCCATGCAAGACACTCAGTGTGCTGCGCGGTGTCCTCATCAGCGCCGCACTCGTGGCATGCGGCGGTCGGCTGCCAACCAACGTTAACTATGCCAGGTGAATACATGCACCATTCTAAACGTCAGAGAGCCCCACTTCCGACTCATTCATTCCCACAGGACCGGGCGGACAACGTTTACGGTATACCGCCCATGGTGCGCATCCGCCAGGTCCTGCATCCGTCTCTCTAACCAAACTAAAATATCACTAATACTACAGAATATAGAATAAAATAATACAAGATTATAAAAAAAAAACCACTATATGATAAACTAAATTCCCGCCAAAAAACTCAATTCCGATACTAATTATGATAGTACTTGTAAGGATATAGAAAACATTATGTATTAGTAGTTAATAATCTTGGTAAGTATTCCTTTCTTGTTTATGTTATGTATAATAACATTTTATAGTTTTTAATAAATTCCAGACGGGTGACGTCATTCAGGATAACCGCTTAGTGCATGGGCAGCATGGGTGGGGTGTTGAAGTTGGGAGTGTAAAACAGACCTTGACTTTGGCGAGGTGCATCGGTAGGTCGGCGGCAACGCGCTTGAGCAGCGTGATGGTGGGGCGGTCGTGGCACAGCACCACGAGCCGCACGTCGCGGTCGCCGCGCAGCACCAGCCCCTTCGCGAGCAGCCCCACGCGCATCACCTCACCCTCGCCCATAAACGAGAACCTGTCAATAGCGTTATCATTCATTCCACATCTTTATTCCAACTTATTTAACAATACTAAAACGCCAACCTTTCAGACATCGTGCCTATGGCAACACATTATTGACCAATCACCAGTAAACTACCGTTAAACTCTTTCAATATTACTGAATTTATAAACATTATTTTATTTTTATAATTTTTCATTTATTATTATTACTTTTAAACCCCTCAGTTGATTTTCAAGACCCAAGTCTCAAAACGGCAAATCGTGTTTTTAATATTTTTTTATTTCACGTCGTAAATTCTAAATGTCATGGTACAGTAAAAAAAAAGTTTGCACAAATGTAAAAAATAATTTAAATCTACATTTAACATAAAAAGTATTATTGTACAATACAGGATTTGTTGTTTTATCAAAGTTTCTAATAAATCACATATTCTTTAAGCTTATGCTGCCAAACAGTCTGCTATCCTGTGCCTCGTGACATCTACATTTCTTAAAGCTTAAATATTCATGGTTTTGGACAGTGCTGGTATTAATTTATATTTATAACAAAATAAATTTATCTTTTTTCTGTTCATTTATATATAATATATAAGTATAAATAAACAAAAAAAAATATTATGTCAAAACTAGTAATTTCACCAATTTTCCTGCAAGTAGTCAAAGTAGTCAAGGTAAAGCTGTGTATGTGAGGCCAACAGAGTGCGTTGTTCGAAAAAATATATACACATTTATTTTTTATTAGTATATCAAATAGACAAAAGACACGTCAGAGAAAATTGGCTTGGTATGGAACATGTTAACTAATAAAATTTTGCCATTTATAAAAAAAGTGGTTTTTAATAAATTCCAGACGGGTGACGTCATTCAGGATAACCGCTTAGTGCATGGGCAGCATGGGTGGGGTGTTGAAGTTGGGAGTGTAAAACAGACCTTGACTTTGGCGAGGTGCATCGGTAGGTCGGCGGCAACGCGCTTGAGCAGCGTGATGGTGGGGCGGTCGTGGCACAGCACCACGAGCCGCACGTCGCGGTCGCCGCGCAGCACCAGCCCCTTCGCGAGCAGCCCCACGCGCATCACGCCCTTCAGCGCCCTCCCCACGCCCGCACCACCGCCACCGCCGCCAGCAGCAGCAGCAGCAGCACCACCGCCTCCAACAGCAGCAGCAGCACCGCCGCCGCTCTCGGGTGCAGCCCCTCCGCTCCCCTCACCCTCGCCCATAAACGAGAACCTGTCAATAGCGTTATCATTCATTCCACATCTTTATTCCAACTTATTTAACAATACTAAAACGCCAACCTTTCAGACATCGTGCCTATGGCAACACATTATTGACCAATCACCAGTAAACTACCGTTAAACTCTTTCAATATTACTGAATTTATAAACATTATTTTATTTTTATAATTTTTCATTTATTATTATTACTTTTAAACCCCTCAGTTGATTTTCAAGACCCAAGTCTCAAAACGGCAAATCGTGTTTTTAATATTTTTTTATTTCACGTCGTAAATTCTAAATGTCATGGTACAGTAAAAAAAAAGTTTGCACAAATGTAAAAAATAATTTAAATCTACATTTAACATAAAAAGTATTATTGTACAATACAGGATTTGTTGTTTTATCAAAGTTTCTAATAAATCACATATTCTTTAAGCTTATGCTGCCAAACAGTCTGCTATCCTGTGCCTCGTGACATCTACATTTCTTAAAGCTTAAATATTCATGGTTTTGGACAGTGCTGGTATTAATTTATATTTATAACAAAATAAATTTATCTTTTTTCTGTTCATTTATATATAATATATAAGTATAAATAAACAAAAAAAAATATTATGTCAAAACTAGTAATTTCACCAATTTTCCTGCAAGTAGTCAAAGTAGTCAAGGTAAAGCTGTGTATGTGAGGCCAACAGAGTGCGTTGTTCGAAAAAATATATACACATTTATTTTTTATTAGTATATCAAATAGACAAAAGACACGTCAGAGAAAATTGGCTTGGTATGGAACATGTTAACTAATAAAATTTTGCCATTTATAAAAAAAGTGCAAAAAAGTTGCAAAAAGTGTCTTCTATACTATCATTAAAAAATTATAAAAGTCATAAACTCAATCATAACACATTAATTCTTTCACATATATAAGATAATATTTTGTAGCACAATTTTTTGTGCAAGTCATAATTATATTTTTTTTTCTATAAATCTTGGTACCAAACTTAGGGACATAAAATGTTTCCATTCTACATGCTGAATATGTAATGAAGCTAGCTACTTACAATTGGTTATCACGACCATCTTCTTTCCCTTCCGGTTTATCATCTTTCTTGTCCTCTATCTTAGGTTTAACTGGTGTCTGCCCCTATACAACAGAATATTATAGTATAAATTATTTTGTTGATCTACTGAAATTAGTATACATTAAATAAGTATCCAAAAAATTATATACAACATAATTAGGTGGATTTTCATATAAATAGAATAACTATATATAACCTGTATTTATTATTTTACACATTCTTATGTTATCTTATTTACTGCGTTTTATATTTCTCAGTTAACAATATAAATTGTTTCTTGTTGTCTTTAACAAAGAATCTATTTTCCGTAATTTTCACGTCAGAAATATGGCTCAGAGATTTAGTCTGGAATGATGGACAAGGAAGTTAGCCTTGGAAAGAGTATTGTCGTATGTTATGGTGGTACCTTGGGTTTGGCCTGGTCGGCGAGCGCGTCGGAGAGCGACTTGAGCGCCCTCTCGGTGTGCGAGACGGCGCGCTGGATCTGCTGCAGCTGCGGGTCCGTGGGGTAGATGTCGGCGTGCTTCGCGAGCACGTGCCGGTCGTCCGACGTCTCCGGCCGCCGCCCCACCGGCCCGTACCCCATGCCCATACCCTGCACATACACACCTCACTTGATAAACACCACCAATATTTTCACGGGTTACCGAGTACTCGTTTCTGGTTCTAAATCAATTTCAAAAATAGGTGCTTCATATTTGACCTAATATTATCTAGAATAAAACAAAACTGATATACACTCAACATCAGGTGATTTACGCAAAAACAAACTGTGTGCTTAGTGTGAGTTTTTGTACACACTCGAACGCGTTGACGTTCACTACGGTTTGTATGGGATTTTAAAAGCGCCATCTAGTTGCTCGCTTGTCAGACATCGTTTGTGAGTGCGAGTTTTGTTTGTTTACATTATAAGTATCGAGTTGCGAAACACGAGTATGCGCGAGTACGTAAAGGCGCGTAAATGCTTATTTGCGAGTGCGAGTTACAATGAAGTGCCATTTTGACGTTCCAAACCGAAACATATTCATATTTACGCTAGTATATGTTTCACTGTGATTTTTGTCGTGAAAAGTTTAGCTTTATAGAGTAAAAGTGTTTTTATAGCATAAATTGTATAGAAGTACGTTATTTTTTGTGTTGAAAATGTTCAAAATACTTAGAGCACAAGATATAAGTAATAATATGGCCATTGTTCATACAAAAATTCGCAGTAACAATGATCCATTAGAAGATCTTATGGAGATTCATATTATGAAAAGGTATCACTTCACAAAGAAAGCATTACAGTGTTTGTGTAAAGAACTTATACGACAAACAAATCTAAAGTCTTCATCACTACGAGTTACATTGAAAATAAAGGTAAATATTGTTGATCTTAATAAGTGGACTTTTTATCATATAAGTGCAATAATCGTGATCTCTACAAAATGTGCTTAATACACATGTGTCTGGATCCTATCAGGAGCTAATAGGGGTAGCAAATAAACTCTCATGAATAATGCATTGTAAGGAATATGTATATTTTAAATCTAACATTTTAAACATATATCCATAGTAATTTCTGTGTATTTGTTTATTTTAAAATGTATATACATATGGTATATTCAAGAGTTACTGTAATAAATAAAACTAGTTACAATTTGTTTCAACTTGATATCTTTGAACAGACAACTTATGAGCATGGTGACACAATTTTTACTAAATAATATAACTATATTCCAATTTAAACAAAATTGTGTATCTATAATTGGTATATATATGTCCTAACACACAGATGAATATATTTATTAATTCTTTCAGGTTTCATTGTAAATGCTGTGATTAGCTGTATTGATGGTAGTCATTTCATTGTGTTTGGACCTGCTAAAGAAGATGAACATCTTTATTACTATTGTAAACACTACCAGTCTCTTAAATGGATAAATGGTAAATATTATGTTAACTTAAGGAAATTATATGTATTAGAATGCCATAAATAATCTACAAATATTTTTTTCACGGCTGATTGGGTTGATGAAAACCTTATTATAGGTTATATGACTCACTGATATGGGATACAATATACTCAACTATATAACCATATAATTATTGCACCAACATGGAAAAACGGTGTGGATTTTGCTAATATATATGTATATAGCCCGACATCGGTGTACCTAGACAGATTGCCAGTGCATTACTTACAATAAACAAATAAACGGTGAAAACATTTGTTTTTCACCATATACTTTGTAATTGAAATAGGAAAATTTAATTCCATTATTTTTGATATCAATATTTAATTCTTTTTAATTCCATAATATGTATGAAAAAAAATTATTGAAGATAAATATTCTATAATTGTATTTTATTTATATAGCAAATCAATGTATTATTTCACAGTAATAATATTGTTTAATTTTTTAGGAGATTGGCTTCCCACTACACCCTTTTGAAGATTCTAATTGTACATACCACTACTTGCACAACATAAGCTAATTATGGAGAAAAGCATACAAGGGCTTGAAATATTCATGAAAAATGCTTGTACAAGACTAAAGAACCAATAACAATGTTTGAAACTAGCAGTTTATCATTGTGAACTGTAAAATATAGCAGAATGAATTCAGGCTGGTTGTGTCGCACATAAAATGCTGGTTATATTTGGCATTATAGTATCATAGGAAGAAGAATGTGACACTAATCATGAAATTATTTCTAGTCCTACGGAGACAGTAAATAGCTCACAATATTTAATTGGCAGAAGATTGTTAAGGGATAAATTATTATGCAGAGTAGAACAATAATAAAATGTCATCATTCAAAAAAGTATTATATAATGTCATTATAAATAAAATAAAAATAGTTTTTACTGATAATTTCTATAATATACATATGTTGATTCTAATAAATCTAAAGAACTCAGTCTTGTGTTTGCACCATTTATTTCTTAATTTCATCCTGTTGCAACCTCATTTCCATATAATCATGACATCACTGAATTAAAGTCTCCACTGCTCTTTCCATTTTTTTTTCTCTTTTTCAAGTCTTCTTGTGTTCTCTCGCCCTTTTGTTCAATTTAACTATACAAGTTAAAAAAGCCAACTCTTCCTTGGGCCTTAATAAGATGCCCGTGTCTAAAATATATAAATAGCACTATAACTACAACACAAATTCAATAAAATTTTACGGCAAATGTAATAACCTCAAACACTTACTGTTTCATATAATTTCATCTAATGTCATTGATTAGTTTACATCTTTGTGTAACGAAATTACCGATTTTGTGTACATCAATGTAGTACATTTTGTCTAAAAAGTATGATTTGTAGGAATGTAACATTCACAAATCTAACAAGTAAATAAACAAATCTGCGTTAGTTTACGTAACCCGCCTAAATCGATGCGTAGCTAGTTTTGTTGAAGAGTATATTGTTTATACAAACTTTTCAATTTGGTCGGGGTATCATATGACGTTAACATTGCCAACATAATAAAAACAAAATAATCATTTTATACCGTGAGACAAGTCAAACGAATCGCCAACACAAAATGAACTCACACTCGCATGTACTCGGGTCTCATTACATTTCCCGTAACCTCGGTAATCGCATAGTTAAAGTTATTGGATACATTTTTGCAAACTCACACTAAGCACACTGGTGTAATAATAAGGAAAGCAATTAATCACACGGTGCCGCGCAATTCCACCCGCACCGCGTTTCCATTTGTTCGACCGTGCGGCGTTCCGACGATAAGCAGTTATGTAATGATTAACCTTGAAACACGCCCCTTTCATGTTGTTGATTGGATCTAGATGTGATTTTTTACGTTTAAAAACATCATTCCCGTATTTGTAAGAATTTTAAAACAAACTTGAAATAAAGCTCTCTTTGTTTGATTATTAGTATTTGTATTGATATTAGTATTTTATATGCTAAATATGACCATGAACTACCAAAGTGTTGAAGAGTGTTACAATTTAAACAGTCACCTGGTACACATACACAGATATACAGTCAAACCTACCTCCATAACTCTGTTATTGAAAATTACAGTAACATACCAAAACTCTTGTATTTAAATACCACTGTTACTAAGAATTTTCAAACAATTGTCACTCAGACTATTAATCACGTTTACACAAGTTGTGACATGTTTTTTTATAAATATTATAATTCCCTTATAAATAAGACGAACTGTCATGTTAATCTGCCTATTTGGGAAACTGGTTAAATGAAATGCCTCTGTAAGTGACAATACGAAATGTTCTCTAAGGTCGCAATAAATGCAGGTATTAGAACACATTATCCTCAAACGTGACGAACTACTCAGGCTAAGTGATGATATAAGGGCTCCCAGTTTCTATACGAATCAGAGTGACTTGGCAACATTATTTCGAGTTAATATTTAAATTAACAAAGGAGTGCGAACTTTATTAGTTTTTAACGCGACAAGCGTTGCAATGCAAGTATGGAACTACCATATAAGCATAACAGAGCAAGGAGAATTCTGGTGTCTGCCACAGATAAACTCAACAATGGTTTCCACAAATTCTTGCACAGGGTTACCCCTTTTACTTTGAGAATGGGTCTTTATATAAAAAGTTAATACCACTATAAAAATCACAAAATTGACAGTTACTACACTTGATAGCCATACCCTATATATATTTTTTGTTACCTTTTTAAGGTAAATCATCTGGATGACATCTGACATCACCTTGTATCAAATTCTAGTAGTATATATTTGCATAACTATTATGTATACTAGATCCAGGTAACGCCACGTGTGTAGTAATTACCTATTGTCCCCGCAAACTTCTGTTAAACTCGAATATAGTTGAACAGACAGACGTCCCCACATTCAGTTGTAAAATAAAGTTCTCTTTCCGCATGAGAGCATAGTTATTTACACGCCTGTTTTACCAACATCATGTGTTAAGGGACCAGTCAGATTGCTAGCTTATGCACAGAGAATGAGTCAACCATGGAGCGAATAATGTACTCACATGATGGTGGTGATGATGATGAGGTCCTCGCCACCACGGCTCCATCCCGCCCTCCCAGTACATGCGCTCGTCGTCCTCCATGCCCTGCATATACATGGCCTATCTATACTAATATCGAACAGTAACTACGTATACAATGAGTGTCATGTACAGAGCGATATGTTCTGAATACATACATCGTGCATGCGTCGTCGCGCCCACAGCTCATCGCGGACGAGCATACGCTGAGCCTTCGCCTCGGCCAGTTTCCGCTGGTGCATCGATGGTTTCACCTTCACTTCCAAGTCCGGTTGTACCTGATGTGACAAATGGTACTATTAGTAACATGTACCACATTTCAAATTATATTAAACTAGTAATTCATTATTTAAATCCTCATTTAAAGTTGTAATCATACGACACGCGGATCTCTTGGCTGCCGTGAGGCCGCCAGGCTCGACGCGTGTATCAAACCTTTTACTAAGTAATCATTGGATCTACTATAAATATACTGGATGTTTATACAATATCTTTGGAGTTATGATTCTATAAGGTTTCCTGGAATATTCTCAAACTGGGTAGAAACAAGGTATTATCCCAAGTAAATACCCAAAACCGTACGTATGTACGTACACACCTACCGAGATGACAATCCTGCATCACACATACTTGCAGCCTTTCAGAGTTCATCAATCCTAGTCTAACATTATTGAAGTGAATCATTAGAATTTCAAGTTTGAGTACCTCTGACTTAACCCGAAATATTCATTTTTCTTTAATTTATCTGCAGTTTGGAGTTTTACTGAGATCTTGGAATGTCATATAGTGAATTTTATGTTTTATTAATAATCTTATGTTATTTGGTTCTAAATTTGGTAATACTGGTTGTATTTTTTTTTTTTCGAACTGTCTACGCTATGGACCATGCAAGGTCTTAACAGCTTCACCGGACTACTAAGGCGACCGCTTAAGGCACTCAGCCGATTTTATTTTGACAACTAGCTCAAGGGTACACGGTACACCTCGTCTTTGGCTGTTGCCTGATACATGCAATTCGCGACCTAACTAAGCTAACATAAGCTAAGCTAACTATTCATACTTATGAGTTGTTGAAACATATATGTGTACCAAGCATACATACCTCAACAAATCTTATATATATTTCGTATCGGATAATATTCTAAACTATTTCAGTTTGATAAGGGAAAGAAAAGAAAACCTTTCCACTTGCATGTGTAAGCGTGTATGCGTGCACGTGTGTGGAGGTGATATGTGTAATGTTGTCGCAGTGATGTAAGATTTTGTGTCACTGTATCGCGCGAGCAGCGTACTCAACGACTCCACGCCGAGGGAACAGACCTAGGCTTGAACTGCTGCCGAGGGGGGCCTAGTCTGGTGTTCGGGAGCGAAATTTACCCCCAGACCACGGCGGCGTGATCTATGGTTACGCGGGCGTGGGCGTGAATACTGGTGGTGTTTTACATATTATAGTTTGGTTATTGTGCACAAGTGAGTGGATGGGAAATAATACCATGGAGCAAGGATTCAGACTTGCTACAAAAACTCCGTGATAAGTGATAAGACAAGACAGCCACCACTGAATTGAAGTTATCGCAAGAAACATGTAACATCATTAACTACTCGACAATGGCAATAATAGTCAAATAGAAGATTGGTTGCCAAAAATAAAATAATTCTAACACCTGCAGTTTGTGAATATTCCTGGGACATTTTGTTTAGTACGTGTGATGCGATGTGGGGGGATTGGTTGAAGGAGTAATGACGTTAACATAATGTAACAACCTTCTTCTTGTACTGGAGCCTGTGCCGACGTCCCTTCATGTGCATCTCCTTGGCGTTGGGGTCGTTGAACTTGCAGTCGCAGAGCTTGCAGTTGAAGCTGACGGCCTTCCCGTCGTCGCCGCGTATCTCCTCGATGTAGTCCTGTCCGACGGGCTGCACCTCGGGCTCCGTGTCTAGATCTTCCTCCTTGTCGTCGCCCTCCTTGTCCTTCTCGCCTGCCGTGTTAGTCTCGTTAGAGCAGGTGCCCGCGACTGTACTGAGACCGCCCGACGCTATGAAAGCGATCTTCGGCGCTCCGGCGACGGTTTTTTTCGCTGATAAGGATGGACAAGTCAAATTTTCTCTTCAATTGCGTTTGCTAACTTTTAAAATGACAACAAGCAGGGGATTACCCTCCTGCTATTTTTGGTGAGCCTTTTCTAAGATTTTTTTATAGACATACGTTTTTATTCCCAAATATATTTTAAATATTTAATATTTTGTTATTATAATATTTCCCAAATAATTTTACTATTTCGTTTTTTTTTTATCTATATAGGTACATCTTAATCTCAACATATAAAAATTCAGTTATGATGTTCTTCAACAATGAAGTTCGAAACTACTCAACTGATATTCATGAAAGATGGCATTTATGTATAATTTGGTACAACTTGAGAGCTAGGATAATTTATATTTCGATTAATAGCGTCAATATTTTTTTTATTATAACTTAAATGATTGTCAGTGTTGGTTACTGTTATTAAAATTTAGTTTCATCAGTCTCGAACAGATGGCGCTTTAAAGTAGTTTGTTGACAGAAAACTGTAGAACCGATTGTTATAGATGGCGCCACATTTTAATTTTAAATTTCGTTTACAAATAACTGAACCACAGCAACATGTGGCCGGGTCAATTAGTTTTTACAATATATGTATAAAATGACGGTTGGTGTATCTGTGATTGATAAACACAGACACTATTTGATCAATCACTATGACAACTGATAGATCTAATTTTTTTTTACATATGTTTTTATATTATCCGCTTTACTAAAATCGCCATTAGATGGCGCTATCTTGTACTTTAATATTACTATTAAATTTTATAATGGAATTTAACACGGACAAAATGGCGGGCGATGTTTAATTTCTTATATGGTTTCATAAAAAAGGCCCATAAAGCAAAATTCACACTCCATATCTGTACCAAGTGTCAGAACATTTTTCTTTTTAATCAAAGAGAAAATTTGACTGTTACAAACCCGAGTGCCGAGAACGCGTCCGGATACAGATATGACATTGTGACTGTCTGAGGGGGGGTCTCAGTACAAACAACACTAATATACAAATATGATCTCCATTACATTGGAAAACATATCTGAATTAACACCATAATTATACAATTATATATTTTTATATGAATAATGAAATAAAACAATAACACACATCATCGAATTCTAGTTTGTAAAAAATATGATCAGAATTGTTTGATATTCATGAACATTTATTCTATAGGAAATGAATTAAATACACCACTTTATTAAATAAAATATTGAGCACTGCATCATACACAATATTCTAACTACAAGCATAGCATGCATTTTATATAAAACCATTAATATATTTTATCCAATAGAACGGTATTATCACAAGATTATTGTAAAGTGAGTATTCTCTTCTTAGAGAAATTTGTTAAAGAATAAAATACGAATGTAAAATTAGATGAAACACCGAATGATGATAGTAAGAATAGTTTGAAGGGTAAAGTGAGAATACTGACCGGTGCCAATCTTAGTGGGTTCGGTGGAGGGTATGGGCTTGCCGAGCATCGTGTGCAGCTTGACGACTTTCTGGTGCTTGATGCCGCGCACGTGCGCAGCGTACGCGTCCGCGCCCGTGCACGTGACGTCACAGAGTTCGCAGCGCAGCGCGCCGCCCGCCCCGCGCCCGCCGCCCGACCCCGCGCCTCCCGCCCCCGCCCCTGTTTTTTTTCGCGCCTCCCGCCCCCGCCCCTGCGCCCGCCGCCGCCAGCTTCACCGCCGCCTCCTTCTTCTTGTGCTTCTGTCCCTCCAAGTGCTCCTTGTACGTCTGCTCCCAAACACGCGCAAGTCATTAGAGACACTGTTACTAAATTAACTAATAAGATAGTGGCCGTCTTTTTACAACTTTCCGGGGAGTTTTGTGGAAAGTGAGAATCCATGCTCAGTGGTATTATTTCCCAACTACTTCACTTCTGCACAATAACCAAACTATATAACGTAAAACACCACTAATATTACATTTTGTTTTTGTACGTGGTAAGAGCCACGCCGTAGCTATTACTAGTTTCAGCATGAATGGCTCGCCCGCGGTACTACTACCCGACCCACAGAAAACCAATGTCAAGTAAAAGTGCTTTCATTGTTGAGTTTCGTTCGGTCAGTGAGAACGAGTATTTTGTATAGTTAACGATGTATTATCTATACCTGTGGTCCGGCGCACGAGATGCGGCAGACGTCGCAGTAATGCAGCTGTTGCGCTTTGGGCGGAGGCTTGGCTCGGCCACGTGCCTGTCCGCCGGCACCACCACCAGTCTTATAATTCTTCCATCTGTTCAACAAATCATATACCATTATAATAATTCCTTGAATTTATCACTGTCACCTCACATTAAAACTCATCCTAATATGAGGCAATCTGAAACATGTTACTTTGATGGATTAGGCAGCAATTCCAGTACTAGCAATCCTATCCATCGAGTACAAGCAGTTTAAACTCTTCAAATTCAAATTATCTTAAATTACAATGAAATCAATGTTGACATACCCTCCACCTCCAGTTTTGTTCTGCTGAGCAACATACATGGTTGCGGCATTGTACAAGGCTGTGTCATATGCTGTATTGCCTCTGTTTGTTGTTGCTGTCAAACATTATTAAATTAATTTATAAATAAAAAGGTAATTATACAATTCAATCAACAATTTCGACTTTTACAACAGACAGAATTAATCGAATAGATATTAACATGCATTTATTTGTTTTTCCATTAACCCCTTGGCTGATTTTTTAAGACCCAGATCTCAAAAAAGCGAATCATGTTTCTTTCTTTTAATATTACGACACTGTACATTTTAAATTTCATGATTTAGTAAAAATCAGATAGATTAATACATTTTATACAATAATTATAATTTTAATAATTTTACAATACATAATTTGTTATTTTTCAAAGTTTTCTAATAAATCAAGTATTCTTTTTAAGTTTATGCTGGCAACAGTCTATTAACCCGTGCCTCATGAGGTCTACATTCGTTTGTATGGAGTTTTAACTTTTAGGCTTTTGGACAGTCTAGGGTTTAACCATGCTCAAGGGCTGGGGAGCATATACTAATCAAATTGTATACAAAATCAATTATATAGAATAAGTTTAATTTATGATTCAAGAAATAAATATTTTATGTATAGCTTTATAAGATTTTTATATTTGTATAATTATTAATGGAGGTAATGTAATAAGTATATTCACGTTTAGCAGTCTGTACTGTGGGCGCAGTGTACTGGGCTTGATAGGAGGTTGCAGCCGTCGTGGCTGTGTACACGCCACCGTATGCAGTCTTGGCAGTGCTCGCTCTGGCTCCACCCTACATACACACATACACACTACTACTTTATCCTATAACATTATCTAGGCACATTATATTATAAAATAGTATAGCAGTAATATCTCTTCTTGATATCCTTTGTTGCCAAATCCACCAACATAAATTTATTTAGATTTTTTTAAAACAACAGGTACTAAAATAGAAAGATGCAACAGCATAAACTACTGAAATAACCGGTGTCATATAATATCAAAATAAGAGCTTTTTATTAAGTTGATGTGAAAGTATACATAGTACTTATAAATATATATATGTCGGAGGAAGCTATAAGTCGAGTTGATTATTGTTTGCACACATAATATTATTTGTCTTCATCTAAATTCTTCATTTAATTTTATTTGATTTATAACATTTTTACATAACTTAAAAGCCTTAATAATCTGATAAAAGTTAAGAATATTGTAATTCACATAACGACCAATCAGAACAGACCATGTGCCTCGAGCGGAGTCAAGACAACCATTTACTTTAAAAGGCGTACAGTTTTATTACTTTCAAAATACTTAATATTTATTCTATTTCATTTGTTACATTTTTCTATAGCGTAAAACCTTAATAATGTAATAGAAGCTACATACAATGTAATTTACGTAATGCAATTTTCTATTCACTTTTTCATATACATATACCATAATATAAATCTTAGTTCGGTGAAGCTGTGAAGGTTCATCAGGTCAGACAATAGTTACTTTAAAAAAAAAAAATTAATCAAGTTCTTTCCAAATCTGCACAGTTCGTACTCCTTTATATCATTCATACACTATCCCGGACAGACATATAATTTATAACAGGACAGTAACACGTCCGATAACATCTCCCAATGGCCACAAGCTGGACCGTAATAAAACGAGTTTGTTAAGTACAGTGGTGGTAATATTTCAGCAGTTATCATTTTTGGCTAAAATTTGCGTTTTCCCGTCCCACCGGGGTCGTTTATACGATTGTGTGTGATTACTTTCGTTTTGGCGAGTTGTCATAATTTATTACAGTTTTAACGCCCTATTTTGGGTAATAATACAATCATTGCTGCATTTGATATCGTTTTTATTTATATAAAACATTTATTGACTTGAATGTGTTTCACGCACTACTTTTTAGTAGAAGGAAAGTTAATTATCGCTGGACTACAAAGTTTTATAATATATAGTTGTTGGTTGTAATTTAAATCAAAACAAACTAACGTTTTCTATAAATAATAGAATAAGTACCGTGGGAATGGTCTGATGTTAGACGGAAAACGACGTAAGGAACCGTTTGTCAACCCTTTCTTGACGATTACTATTACCCTGTCGTCTACGGAACTCTTAAAATTAAACATCTAACTGCCAGTGTTTCCACTTTATTACGCCGCAATAGGTAAAGCTATAAATATTTAGTGTTGTAAGAAATATTAGTCACTACATATAAATGTATAAGTTTGTTTAATGTATGTGTTGGTTACTTTGGATGAAGTATTAAGGGGCATTTAGCGAAGTATTTATAAACTTCTATAATAGTGGGTATCAATAATAGCCACTGTTTTTCTTTTGCACTGATTAAACTCTGATAGCTTGATAGGCTTTTACAGCTTCACTAGACTTTATAAGCAAGCGCTTAAGACATTCAGCCGGATGGCAAGTAGTTCTAAGGTACCATAGTGGCTGAACCTTGGCTTAGGCTGTTTAAATTGAAACGCGAATGAAAGTAGAATCGCTATTGTTTTGTTATAGAGCTTTTTATACCTTATAGGTTTCGTGTATGACTTGTCTTTTTTTTATAATATAGATGGCAAAGAGATCACCGCCGTCCATAGACACTAGCAACACTAGGGGCGTCGCAAGTGCGTTGCCAGCCCTTGGTTGGGGGGAAAGGGGTAGGGTGAGTGAGGAGGGGAGAGGAGAAGAGAGGGAAGAGGAGGTGAGCATCAGGCGCTCTCACTGACCGAACGAAATGAAAAAATGCGAGCACTTTCACTTTCACATCGGTTTTCTGTGAGAGAGTGCTACTACCCCGGACGAACCGACCCATTCATGCTAAAACCATTAATAGCTTTAGCGTGGCTCTACCACCTTCAAAAAACCTCGTCGTGACGTTTCTACGTCTGTGCTGATGTAGTTTAAAAAGTGGATTAACTCTCAACTACAGCTGCAGGAACACATCAATAGGATGCTTAGCGATAGATTTTTTAAACGTTGGAAATTAATAAAACAGCATGAGAAAAACATAGCACTATAATTTATTTTCATCAGAATTTTCTTTCACCAAACAGTTAAAGAACACGTTATAACGCTATTATAGGCAATATATAAATTTCCGCAATAGATTCTATGCAACGCGACTGGTTAGTCGCTAGCAATATTTTTACAGTATATCTCTTTCTAAATCGCTTAAAAAATTAAAACTTATATACACTCAACATCAGGTGATTTACGCAAAAACGTACTGGTATAATTGATACGAAAGCAACGAATCACACGGTGGCCAAGCTGTCCGACTCGTTTTTTTTTTTTTTGTGAAATTCTATATTTTATTATAGTTCCGTTATTTTCCGTCATTAACTTATTCTTTTAATAGAGAATATTTATAGAGAGTTGAAAATATTTACTGTATGGAAAATACATATGAAATCACGGGAAATTGCTTGTAATGAGATAAAGTGGTCATGATTGTTTTTATTTTTGAAAAAAAGGAACATACTTCTCAAAGTTTTATAGTATGAAAAATAAGTTTACTCCATAAATTTTTTTCTTCACTGCAATAGGTTACTTAAGTGTGTACTTTACGTGGTTCGACACGTGAGAAGTACGGAGTACGTAATATAAACACTCGCTCATTGTTTACTTTCGTTCTAAGTGTCCGATCCGATTGTTTAGGTAATGGCTATAACCTTTAATTTATTGGAGAGAATATAAGTAAAGACTGTAATTAATTACTCCGAGTATATTATAGTTATATGCAGGATATAAATTAGCGATCTTTTTGATTTCGGAATAATTAAAACATGCGTAATCATAATAAGTTTACTTTTAGCTTTATAGATTGTTTCCGTCTATTATATTGTGATATATGCTAGATATAGGATACCCGCCTGCTTCGTTCTGCATTAAATTAAGTTTTAACCTGAGAAACAAAATGCAAATGATTAATGAAATCTAAAACATATGTAATTACTTACAATCTAAAACAACAAGTCTAACGTTTATGCCGAAACGTCTAGTAGTTTTTATGTGATTGTGTCTCGAAAAACTCACTTATTACTATGTATATTGTATTCATATATATTGTTAAATTATTATTAGGTATATCATTATTATTATACTATATTTGAGGTCGATTGACTAAAACCGGACCGATCGTCAGCAAAGTTGGATCATCTAAATGTTTTTTAATGGAGACGGTTTTTATGCTATCCATATTATCAGAAATAATTGGCACTGTAACACATTGAATAGTGTACTGTTCAACTGATCTTCATAAAAAATGCTATGTTTATGTAAACACAGAAAATATTATCGCGCAATCAATTTTGCTATAATGATGAATAACATTAGAAACAAATTATAAAAGAGCGCGCAAAGCCGCTGGTACAGCCAGTGACACATTTTAGTATTTTTAAAAAGAGTTCTCATTTTAGATATATTGTGTTATTTTTAAGTA